>CAXAMN010023295.1:567499-616589 GCA_963970005.1 Durusdinium trenchii | reverse complement strand
GTAGTAAGGCACTTGTTACTACTAGCGAGGCACTTGTTACTAGTAGCAACAAGAAGAACATGCTTTTTGCGACAAGAGCACGGACTTGCGGTGTTAGTGCTCGGGTGCTCTCGTGACCGGTCACGAGCAGCACGAGAGACTTTGCGTTCGACGTCAGACATTGCATGCACAGACGTGCCGATGAATTCGCCAGGTGAGCACTGACATCAAACTCTTGGAGGATGTGGATCCTGGTCTCTTGGGTGGCTTCAAGTTGGAGTGGGGCTACCAAGATCCCGACCGCCTCATTGCTCCTTCGCAGGGCGTGGACTTGTCCTTGAAGTTCATTCTCAACAAGCGGGCTCTTCAGAAGGGCGTGGTGGATGCCCTCTAAGGATCTTACGATCATCAAAGGAAGGAAACCCGGTCGACCTCGTCCGCTCCATGGTTCAGATCTGAGCCGGCTGAGGCCGTGGGCCATATATTTTTTCCCAGCTTAAGGTCATTTTGTCCGTCTTTTTTGGATCTGTGAAGTCCTGCACCTACGCCAACGCCGCGCGGCGGCCGAAAAAGAGGGCTCGGCCGGATGCCAACGTCATCTCGAACGCGGGTAACGCTGACGGGGGGGGGCAGTCGAATGAATGGTGCAGCGTTTTGGACCGACTTGGCACGACGGCCGACCTGGCAGGACCGTGGGCGAGACCTTCCCTCGAGAAAGCCGTGTCGCCCTCTTCGATTGAGCCGGACCGTCCCAGGGTCCTGGCAGGATTGGTCAAGCCGCTTTGGCCGTTCAAGTGGCGGGCGGCGACCAAAAGTGGGCGAGCGATGGCTGCTGTGGCCTGTGTAATATGATGCAATATGCTAATAAGATGCAATAATTCAATACGTCTAGAGATGTCCGGAGTCTGGAGAAGCCTATACTTGGTCATTACTGAAAAAGAGCACCCCACCACTGCTAGCAGTGTAGATGAATATCGAGTGGACCACGGAGCAGCCTACGAGTCGGTCTGGCGGGGACGCGGTCCACCGTGGCTCGGGCTCACGGCGGTCGGGTGGATCACAGCTAGAGGCTTTATAGTAATCCATAGACGGGTGCCGTGTCCTTTGTTGAAGCGTAACCTATTCAATCACATGCAGTTACAAATCAGTATCAAACTTGTCCTTGAGTTGTTGGTGGTGCACGCGGTAGGGCGTTGATGTTTTTTGGTTTGGCTCAGCTTCGCTGCGTTTCACCAGAAGCTATGAGAAGGCCAAAGCTATCACTGTATTTTCCTCAGTGTGCTTGTTTCACTATCACGAGAAGAGGTTGCATCAAAAAGTCGGCGCTGTTGAGCCCTATTTGGTGATCGAGGCATCACCCACCCCAACCTCCCACGATGAGTCTTAACCGAAAAGAAGTTCCAACTCACACAGAGCCAACATCCCAAGAGTCGATCTTCAAGCACTCCTCCCTCAAGAAAACCTCCAAACTCGCCGAACCGGCGCATGAAACGGCCCCAACCAACCGCGGCATCGCGCCCACAATGCCATGGCAAGCCTCTCCGAGAGCACCGCCTCGCGCGCGGCGCCGGGCGCGGACGCGGAGTCGCTGCCTGAGTCGCCGAGCGTCTCGGCGCCCAGTCTTTCCACGCGCTCGGCGCCTTGGAACATGGAAACGCTGAAGAGGGAGCATGGCACAGGGAGGAGGTGGAATAGTTGAGATATTTTACCAGGTCTTGGTTGAGGGTTTGAGCCTCGTGGAGGAAGTAGACAATTAGAGCCAGGGGAGGACCCGGGCAGGAGGAGGAGTTGTATATGCAAAGGCTCGGAGAGTCGTTTGGGAGCTTGCTAGCACAAGAAGCGAAAAGGAAGTAGCCTAGAATCCAAATGCGTGGACTGTGGTGGTCTTATTTTCCCTCAGAGCACGAATGGTCCTGCCAGAGGCTTCGGCCAAAAGACCACACGAAAAAGGACCGGCTGCCGCCACGGCGTTTAGACCTGGTTGGTCACTTCCGCCGTCACACGCGGCGAAGAGTGTCAGCGACCGATGCTTTGAGGTGCCAAAGATCACCAGGACGGGGTTGATTACTAGCAACTAGCATGCAGTTGCTTGCAAGAGTCCGGCGGGGTGCCTCCATAGCTTTTCGGTGGGCCTGCCAGGAAGCCTACCCACTTCTCTGTGGTGGATGCTGCTTAGCAAGATTAGATTCACCCGATAGACCCAAGCCTGTCAAGGAAGATTGTTTTCTAGTGCCAAGCTTGCGTGCCCAAGTGCTCTTGGAGTTGGCGAGTTGATGCGATGTGCAATCTTCTGTATGGATATGTATGGATTTGTTAATTATAGGTGTGTAATTAACAACAGAATAAACAACTCACCTTCAAGACACACATACAATATTTGATATATAGATTCCAGCAATAGCCAATTAGCAATACATATCAATACATCATACCATATCTTTGTATTGTTTGTTCCTTTTCATCCTCCGCCTGCTTTTACAGACGCCGCGTCGTGCAACCAGCTTTAAGCACCCGGGCTAAGCCCTGGGCACACGCCGCCCAACCGCGGAGGCTGTGCGGATCGACGCGGAGGGCTTCCGCAACCGGCGCGCCTATTGGATCACTGAGAGCCCTGAGGTCATGGACTGCTACGGCAGGGCCATTGCCCTCGTGGAACCTTGGAGCTGGTTGCCCCTTCTTTTTGACATGGGTGGGGAAGGGAAGGCCAAAGGAAACCAGGGGCACTTAGAGATTTTTTTTTTTTTTTTGGGGGGGGGGCTGCTGGTGATAAGTGAATAAGGTCTTGCTCAAACCGATTGCAAACGATACCTGGAGCGGCACCCCAGAAGTCCAGTCCTAGCCACCTCCCCATGTGTAGAGCCACTACCAGTGTTTCCTAGTGCCACGTAGAAAAGAGCTTGTCAAAGGCCATTGCAAATTGTTCAGCCATTGGCTTTCATGAGGGAACTGAAATGACGCACCACAGAAAGAATCTTCCGAGATCTTCCGGGTTGAGGGAGGTTGCGGGGTTCTTTGTTTTCTTTTGTGTGTGTGTGTGTGTCACACCCTGGTTCTAAGGGTTTTCCTTGTTCCCTTTTTCCACTGTTCCACTGAAGCAGGGGCGTGTGACGCTCTTCTCCTATCACACGCAACGAAGCTGTGGAGAAGAGTGGGAAGGGAAACTTGGCCAGTTTCCTGTACCTGCGACGCAACTGTTGATCAAGCCGTTCCACTTTCTGCTTTTTGTTTCATGGTGTTTCATGATACTCCCCCAAACCATTTCCTCCCCAGCAGCGATGCAGCTTGAGCCGCTTCGTCACTGCAGTCAAGGGAAACAATCATTGTTCAAACACCTACAATTCCGTGGACTTTTCACCATACGGTTCCATCGCCATCCTTCCCAACGTGGCAACTGAGTCTAACTGAAAACCAATGTCGAAGTGTGAGCCGCTCAGTCTTCCCACGTGGGTACTGGGTGTGACCCTCCGAAAGGAGGCGCTGAAATCATACCGGAAATCACCGACCTTTCATTTTTTATAACTGCCTGTTCGTCCATTCATTTTTATCACTGAATTAACGGATTTTCGAGCCGCCGGGCTATAAACGACGGACTTACCACAAGAATCTCTGAACTCCTTCGGTGTTGCAAGGTCATGATATCGGTTTTGTGCAGTTTGCGTTTTTCAACTCTCAATTTTTAATCCGCAGCCGTTTGATCAGCTTCCACATGCTCTACACCACTCCACAGATCGCAGGAATTGCATTGCATGCCACGAATTCACCTTACTTCCTTTCACTGCAGATGCACTCAGGCTCCACACTTTACCAGTACTTCCAACTTTTCATTTCAGCTGCTGTGCCGCACCGGCGACATTTTCTGCAGCCTTCAGCCTATCGGATTGACCTCTCCATTGTTCTCCACATGCAGTATCCCTGGCCATATCCACAATGGCCGTCACCTTGTGCCGCACCCACAATGCCTACCGTCAACACCCAGCCACCACCATGGCACCATCATCCACCAACCGCACCTATGCCTACTGTCTTGCCTCATCAACAACCACTAGCGATCTTACCTCAGTTTCAGCCCACTTCACCACAACCAGCTCCTACGTGGCCACTTCACCTGCCGCCGCATCATCCACCAGCACCGACTTTCGTGACCCACGCACACGCCTGCCCAGTACCATCTCTGTTGCAGGCATTTGAACCAATACCAGTACAACCTCCACACCACCCACCATTCTTGCAATCTCCACCGGTGTCATCGCCTCCACAAGCTCCACCGGCACCACAACCACCAGCACAACCAACTCCCATTCACTGGGACCATTCACAAGGCATTTGGCAACCTTACTCCCTCTTTCCACCAGTGGCTCACCCGTCACCGCATTCACACCAGCCATCAACCTCAGCTACTACAGTTCCCTCTGATCCAGCACCATCCACCGTGACATCTACGCCACCAGCTCCTGTTGACCCGAGCGCTCCACCATCAGCGAATACCCATCCGAGTACCTCGCAACCAGCAACCACTTCACTCCCTCCCACATCACCATCCACCACTCTTGCGCCCCCACCAGAAACAGTCCAACCGCTACCCAACGATCACACACACAACCTCAAGCAACTACACCTGCCCATTCGGGCGCTACCCATTCACCACATGCTTCTCTTGCAACCACCGGTCGTGCCCACCGCAGCAGAGGCCGCAGCCGACGTCGTCGCCGCCACCGCAGTCGCCGCTCACGAGACCGGCGCACCAGCCTCAACCGCTCAAGCTTCGTCAGCACGCCACCGGCGCCGCCGTTCCCCTTCATCCTCATATTCCGCAACCTCCGAAAGCCGCTCCCGCAGCCGCTCCCATGCACCCATCACTCTGCGGCCCAATCAACAGTCAACACCTCACCATCAAATTACCAACATGTTCCAGGCGGACTTTCCCAACATCCCAGCACTGCGACGGCCCAAGCCACCTTGGAAGCCACCTCCTCCACACTTCCATCAACTATCTCACCAAGAGCAGATCGAATGGTGGCTCGGTTTTCATGCCGCACAGCTGGCAGCAGAGAACAAACCGCAACACGCATACGTTGCAAAAATGCTCGCTGACAGCGGCTTCACCCATGATGATTTGGCTGATTTCCGACAACTTACACATGTCAAGTGGAATGACACTACCAATACTATGATTCCTTCTCCTACCACTGTATCAACATTCCCAGTTTGGTCGACAAGGCCACTCGCCCGATACCACCGCCTGCCACTCGTGCCACCTCCACTACCCCAGAAACAGTACACATCAACGCCGGTCACACCGGCCCACACGGCAACATTACCGCCGTTCTACAGCAGGGCCGTCTCCTGCCCAGCATCCTCCACTTTGATGCCAACCCGGGCTTTTTTGCCCAGGCAACACGCATCACTCACCAGCCACTCCACGACAACTACGAACAAGCCCGTATACTACACAACACATGGAAACTAGCAAAGAACACCCATTCTATCATGCTCCACCTCCTCGCATGGGGCCGGGGGACCAAATTCACAAGCGGCGGTGAAGCCCAAGCCATGCGCCTTTTACAACAAGAGCATGGCGCAGTCTGCCACGCTAAAGCACGCTGCTGGGTGATTCACCCCCACAACGCCATCGTCAAAGGACTGGCGTGGTCCATTAACGCCACACCTCCCGACATTTGAGGCTACACCACCCCCACCCAGCCAACATACTCCCCTTACTACCACCACCAACTCACCACAGGTGAGAGAGGCTTTTCAACGCGTTTCACATTCCACCACCAACTCAGGCTCCGCTAAAATCGGAGCCCACCACTTTGCGCCAGTCAGCTGCGATCGCATGTCTCAGTTGCATTTCTTTTGCAGGATTGCTCTCGCCTTCATGAACCAATTGAATCGACAGTCAGTTTTTTTCGTGATCATTTTTCTCCGACTTTGATCGAAGTTTCAAGATATTGCTTGCGATTGTTACACTCTCGGTTTCCTGCTGACAGCTAGATCCACTTTCATGGCCACTTAATTTTTCTTGCATGATGAACGTTTGCGAGTCTCCTTCGAGTGACCTCATTTTACATTGAAAAAAACCATTTTCGGATTGTGCATTTGTATGTTCTGCGAAATTCGTGCTCAATAATTCACGCCGGTAATTCAATTGCATGGTCCGCTCGTATGCACCGGCCACTCATGCAGTGATGACACCCGCGCTGTGCCGTCCGCCTGCCGCTTCAGCTGCTTGATCCCCGAAGCTTTCCCTCAAAATGCATTCCAGCCCAGATCAGGCTCGGCTACTCCATCGAACCACTATTGCCCTTACCCAGCTCCATCGCCTGCTCCAGCAAGCAACTGACATTTTGGCCAACCTTCACAGCCTTTACCTTGTTCACACACGACAAGTCGACTCCCAATTTCAACGCTCTTTTCCACCTCTTCCTCCAGCTCCTTCCACGACAGTTCCCATTCTTTCACCTACTTCTTCCTGTGACTCGGCTCCCATTGATCCCATCCGGCGTGCACCACCACAACCCACCGCCTCACAAGACTCTTCAACCTCCACTCCTCCACCACCACCACCCAAGAAGAAACGAGAGCCTCCACCACCCCTCAAGGAGGACGCTGACTGGGATGCCTGGGATGGCGAAGCTGAAGTTCGCCTCGTGGAACTCAAAACTGATGCTCGCCTGCGACCCAATTGGAACTACGTTGCTCGTCGAGTGGGCATCTCAATCGAACAGTGCAAAGCACGCTGGGAAGAACTTCAGGATGCACAACGCAAGCAAAAGGCTGCCACCCCACCACCTCCACCCACACCCACTTCACCTGCCAACACACCACCACCACTCTCCCCTGTCCACTCACCTCCCTCCGCAGCAGCAACACCACCACCGGCACTACCCTCAGCTCCGGACTTTTCTTACACTCCTACAACACCTCCATCTCCCCCACCGGCAGCCGCAGCCATCGACGATGCTATGCCAACAACCATCAGTGAGGACAGTCGTCCGGAACCCGATGCAGCTGACATTGGCAGCTACTTTGTATAGTCTGAGTTTCACCCAGCTCCAGCGCGCCTCTAGCAAACAGCTTCCCTGCATAGCAGAACCACCGATTGTGCAGTCCTTGCAGCCATTTTACTACATTAAGACAATTGAGCACCGGGCCTTCTCGTGATACATGAGTCCTGACCGTCACTTCACTTTATGCCACCGCAGCCATTTTCAATATCTAAACTGCTTTGACTGTCCAGACTATCTTTTTTCGCTTCATCATGGCCCCAGCTGACGCCCTGCCGCATCGCGCCTCGCGGTCACCTTCCACAGAGCAGACTTCAGCCACCGAGACATACTTTCTCCCAGACAATCCTCCTCCACATTTGACTCCGTCACTTACCCATCAGCCAGAACTTCTCCTCATGCATCGACTTCTCGATAGCCTCGGCACCGTGGTCATTCAGATCCTCAACCACCCCATCATCGATAGTCCTATACCAGACCACACTCTCCTCACAGATGCTGATGCCTTCCGGCTGTACTTTCAATACCATCAGAGTGTGACCGAGTTGGCCCGAACCACCATGCGCTTGAAACGCGCCAGCCGTTTGCTTCAATTTCTACCAGGCCCTCCAGGCCATCCAGGCAGATATCGTGTCAACCCTTCAGCACAGTTCCCGCCTGACACCACCGACTTCTTGGCTGATGAAGTACGCACTTTCTGTCCACCTCCGCCTGTTCACCATCGTCATCGAACCTATCGCCAATCTACACCTCACGGCCCCACAGCAAGAGACCGCTCCAGAGATAGTTCAGCAGTTCAGCGTCATAATCATCCCACCACAGGAACCTCCACCACAGTGAGCAACCCTGTATATACTTTTCACTCTGCCAACTAGACTTTTCCTGTACAGAAAAGACCGAGAATCGTGTCCACTTTGCCTCTTTTATCAATTTCCGCTCCCACTTCATCAGTCACACCCTCTCCAAGTCCTTGGACGCATCTCACTTATTGATACCTGTCTGTTTCCGCAGCCGTTTCTTTGAGATCGCACGCTGACAGCACCCTTCTGTCCTCCCTCATCGCCATGGCTGATCCATGTTTTGGCCCCGCTCCGCCAGCGGTCGCGCCTATGACAGTGGAGGGATCACCTTCCACTCCTTTCGCTGATCCATCGGCCCCAGCAGCGGGCCACTACCTACCAGGGAACCCACTTCCCTATCTTGCTCCATCGGCCACTCACCAGCCAGAACTTCTGCTGCTGTCCTGGATGATTGCCACATTACACACCCTTGTCACCGATATCCAGCACCATCCCATTCTCACTGATCCTCTCCCTTACCCCTCTTCTTTTACAGACCAACAAGCATACCGCCTTTACCTTCAACTCCGCAACACTTTGCGACACCTGGGCACCATCAGCACAGACCTATGCCAGGGCATCCGCATTCTCCAATTTCTACCTGGCTCTCCAGGTCACTATCGGATGGACCCTGCTGCCCGTTTCCCACCATCCGCCACCACCAACTTTCTCTCCTCTCCAATCCTACCGCCTACCCACCGACCCACTGCGATTCCACCTCAGCACAGCCTGATCACCCACTTGGCACCACGCGCCCGCTCGCGTTCACGCGACAGGCCTCCCACGAGCACTACCACATCCACACAACAACCCCCGGTCATCACCACCACGCATGACCGTCCCCCTCTCTCAGACATTACAATTCCTCACAGCCATCGCAGTTCATTGCATCAATCTCTCTGGACAGCCACTTCAGCACCATCGTCGAGTCCGTCACCGACACCGCCGGGCACCTGGTCGTTACGCCCAAGCCATGATCACACTGGCTCCTCCCATTAGCCCACAGTCTCACCTCCATACCGACTCTTTACGCCTCACAAAAAGTGTGGCTCTGCGGTCGCGATTGCAAGTTTTCCATCACGCTTTTCCTTGACCTCTCCACTTGCCAGTATTGATGCTTGTTTCTCCGCAGCCGTTTCGCGCGCCACCGGCACTTCACTCCTGGTTTGTTTTCACGCCATGCCAATCGACCTCGACTCTCCTGACTGGGATCCTAGTCCCTCAGTGCTCGAGGAACTCCAGAGTGATCCGTACACCATGCCTGCAGCCAAAACTGAACAATCCGATTTGTCAGAGGTCAAGCTCGAGACAGTCAAAGACGAACCCAACGAGTCGGACAACCACCACCACCCCTCAGCTGTCACCCAACCAATCACAGTCACCACCACCTTGGCCACTCCGCCTCCTCCCAAAAACACCTCCGATTCCCGCACCCACTCTCTCCAAGCATTCCATTAAGCAAAAAGCGGGCACGGCGCGCTCCTCCACTGGAGCAACCAGCAAACCACCACCTCCCTCCCCTTCCCCCACCACCAGCAGTGAAGACCCGGTCATTCTGACGACCAATGTTCCTATCCTCACAACCCGTTACAACTCATCCACCTCCGCTACCCACACACCGCCACACCCAAGTTCGCATCCCGAGACCGCGCTGCAATGGCCACATCATGCCTTTTCACTTTTCGCACAACATCCTCCAATACCTGGATTCCAACGTTGACCGCTCTTCCTCCACTCCGGCAGCACCACCATATATCCAGCACCACCTCCAGCTTTCCCATCGGACACCATTCCACCACCACCACAACCCGCTCCACCTGCCCTGTTCCCACCACTGCCACCACTTCCAGAACTCCCACTCACGGATCAACAGGCCAATCAGCTTACTACTGCCATCCTCCGGATCGCTCGCCGCGCAGCTGCTGCAGCCTGCAGCGGCTACAAATATGCTGGGAGAGAGCAAGCCCTGATGGTTTCCATTACCCAAATCGTCTCACCAAGATAACGCTTCTCACAGCCGTCACAAAACACAATGAGCCAATTTCTCACTATACCCTTCATGGGCATTTGAACATGGTTGCAGCCACTCGATTTCAATTGTCATTTTTTACCTGTTATTGATGTCACTTCCAAGTTTGAGACGTGCTCGCACCGCAGCCATTTGAAACGCCCACTCGTTTTCTTTTGCTCCTCATCATTTGTGCGCAATGAGTTCCCATCAGCCGCCTAGCGAAGGCAGCGATACATCATTCTGTGCCTCCGTTTACACTCACGAGCGACCCAATGTTCTCTGTGGGGTCATCACAGATGTCAACTTACATCGCTTTACCTTGCACCAGCATCTCACCGCACATCGAGCTCTCACAGAAACTCCACTACTCCTCGGCCTCCGAAGTCCTATTCCCCACACCCGACGAACTCCTACCGGGGCGTGCCATTCACCTCCCACAGATCACACGCCACAACCTTGTAGGCACGCCGCCGAGTGCCCGCGTCCTGCAACACGCATCGGTACAGACCACTCCTACTCACTTCAACAACCAATCTATCCAGACCGACACCATTATCGAGACTCTGCGCAACAGACCACCCCTCACCCAGAACCTTGGTCAACTGCCACCCAAACCGACAGCTCCGCCTCTCACGCCACAGTCCAAACCGAGCTCCATTCCATTGTTCTTTTCCCGGCTTTCGCCACTCCCAACCAACCTGTCACACCTGCCACCACTACAACAGCAACTGAGCCAACCTCCACCCCCCACAGCCAACACAGCACCACCACCCTCCAGTGCCACTTCCCTATCCAACAAGCAACCCAACACCGATCCGGCGCAGTGGCATTATGCCAACTTCATCCCCACCCCACAGGTGGACCAGATTCCCGCTCCGGCACGACCACGCTCTACGACTCCGCCGCGCACACGGTTCAACCAAGGCCGTACCTCCACGCATGCAGAACCTCGTCGCGGCTCTCCTGTGCCGAAACCACGAACCACTTCTTCAACTCCTTTTCTCCTTCAACCACCTGACCAGCAGCCCAAGCAACCACCACCGGCATTCCCCGCTCCACATGCGGCCGCTCCGCCAGCCGGCCCACATTACCCCACACCGCCACCTCCAGTTCAACTTCCATGTCCCTCCCACACCTCCGGCCTCCATTCCGCCCACAGCACACGCTTGGCCGGCGCACTATCCAGTGCCAAAACCAGCGCCCCCAGCCCTCCACATTCCCAAGCACACACCGCAGGTCAACCCTGGCCCACAGCTCATCTACAACAACCCCCCTCCCCAATTTCTCTACGACGCTTCGGGCCGCCAGCTACCGCTCCATGCCCAGAATTATGACCCGGCGAATGATCCTTGGAATAACTACGGCGCCGACGAGCAGCCCCAGTGAGAGCCCACTTTGGCCTACCAACAGATTTTGGTTTGTTTCTTTCCACTCAATTCCACTGAGCTTTTCTCGTATTACTTGGTAATGGCCTCACTGATCTTTCGCCAACACCGACGGTTTCACTAGCACCACGAAAAACTCCGAAGCTGCTCTACGGGACATGACATCGCTTCAGTCCTCACTTCCACGTTTTTCGATCATTTCAGTCAATTTCACTCGACCAACTACGTTGACTAGGTATCCGACAACTCACCGCAAGTGTCACCTTTAGTTTCTTGCATGTACAGTTTGCAGTGTGGGCTCCATGTGATTCAAAGATTGCTTGAGTTTTCTTCATTTCAGCTTTCCTGCTCGAACTGACCGCTTCCCGCCATCATCATCGCCCTGCACCTGTGCTCAACATGGACGCACAATGGCAGCAGTTTTACTGGAACCACTACCTGCTCCAACAGCAGCACCACCAGCTCACTTCGGGCACTGACGCCCCCCACTACACTCCGACTGCCACTTATGGCCCCATGAGCCATTCGATTCAGTCGCACCCTTATACGCCACCACCTTCAACATCGCCACCATCCCACACACCGCCAACAAGCCCCAATCCTTCTTTCCCGCCACCGCCACCGCCACCACTCCCTCCCTACAGCCTCTCCTGCAACGCCAACTCAGACCTCCTTCAAACACAGCCCCAGCCACTCGGCTCCACCTGCACCTCCGCCTACAGTTCCATTTCCAACCCCAACCATCCAAGAGTCCTGGCACTCCACTGATTCCTGTTGGGACTCAAATGCCCTTCACGGGCATCAACTCCACCGCCATATCCAGCCAACGCAATGGTCCCGACGCGTCGGGATTGTAGGCTTGCCAACTTTTGAGGTATTCCCCTGGCTCCTCGCGTGCCACGGAACGGCTGACTATACAGCCAGGACGCTCAGTCATGGCAAGTTTTGCAGCCTCATCCCAACCAGAAGCGTGGCCGAATCCGTTTTTACCACACACCTCCTACAGGAGATTCGCGATAAGCGCCTGGACTTGGACGCCATCGCAGAGGCCATGCACACAAAGGCCGGCACCACCACCCCCAACAAAGCAACACAAGCCCGAGCTTTCCACTCTCCACTCATCACACTCCTGACCGACCAGCTACAAGCCCATGCCCCAGCGGTTGCTGAAGGCTCCGCCCTCCGAGCGCTCAAAGCCACCTCTGATGATCTTGCCCGTGCCCGTGAGAAACTCCAAGCACACGGATTGGAGCTCACTCCCAAGAAGGACACCGGCCGTCCCAGCGCTCCCTCTGCCCCCGCAGCTCCCCCCGCACCTCATCAACCGCCAGAACTCCCCGACGTGCTTCAGCCGTCCTACCCCACCCTCAAGGACGACGCCCCGGAAGCTTGGACCGCACCCTCCATCCAACAGTGGATGCGTACTTTTGAGCCCAAAGTACAGGAGGCAGCCGAGGAAGTCTTGCGCCTGCTTCAAACTAGCAAGGTTTCCACCGACCAGCTTAAGGAGGCAGCGACCCGATACGGCCTCCCCCTAACTCGGGTCAACAAGAGAGCCTCCAACACATTGTCAGCGTGGGCGCCGCCATCGCATGCTGACTAGCCCTGACCAGCCAACGCCAGCCGCACCACACTTCACTCCACCAACTTTTCCACTTACACCAAGCTCTTTCCACCCTCATTCACCACAGCCAATACATTGAACGCGCCGAGGCCCTCTTTGCCGTGGGACTCATCCACATTACACTTCTATTTTGCTACCCCTCCTCCACACAACGTTCACAACAATGGCGTCAGCGGCTTCAGCACCTCCAGATACAACCACATACCTATCACTACCACAATTTTCTTTCTCCCAATGCTGTTTATGTCAAACTGTACTTCAACCCCACCACACCAAACCGCTGTTACCACCAGCATGGCCATTTCTATATCGGCTCCACTGGCATTGGCATCCCAACACAATCGTCGGGCCAAACTTAAACAGCTGCAGAACAACATTCCCATTTCAGCGGAACTGTCCCTCCGTTACTGGCATTCCCACAACAATATTCACCACTTCACACCCATTCAACTTTCTTCTCACGACACCTACGACCAAGCTTGGATCCAGGAACACTACCTCATCTCCAACTGGATGCCGCCTCTTAATTGGCCCTTCATCTCCCATCACCTCAAGCTAAAAGCTCAAGGTTGGCAATTCACAAAACACCGCGCCCATTTCTACTCTCGCCTGGCCACCCACAAGCGACTTTTCCGCAAGCTTCGCAGACGGCAACATGCCATTCAGGAACCACATCTCTTCACTTCAACACGACTACATGCCCTCACTCTCCTTCGCAATCTCACAAAGCACACACTGGCATCCTTTGAAGCAGCCAAACAACTGCGCAGCGGCAAACACACGGACCTCGAAGTCTACGCCATCCGACGAATGGCCTCCAACCTGTCTTCTTCAGCACACTGCCCTCCACTTCACATACTATCGGTATGTGGACAACCGTTTCATTGTCCACAACGAACACTTCCTCATCCACAACAATTTTTTCGGCGATCCCGTCGAATTGGAAACGGTGGATGACTTTCACCTTTTGGGCTTCAACATTGACCTCCAGCAACGCACCATCACCTACATGCAACCTACCCAACCCTGGAAAATCAGGGACCACACCAGCGCCGGTAGCCAGCGCTTGGCTCTTTCCGGCTTAGCTTCCAGACTCCATGCCATCTATACATACACTTTTCCACCCCACAACGCCACCGCTGCGGCTGAAGCACTGGTCCAACTATATGCCCAAAAAGGGCATGACCTGCATGCGTGCAGGCGGTTTTTGAGAAAAAGATCCGTCCTCCACCGCTTTGTCTTTGCGCCGACTGCGGCTTCTTGTGTGTGTCACACCCTGGTTCTAAGGGTTTTCCTTGTTCCCTTTTTCCACCTGTTCCACTGAAGCAGGGGCGTGTGACGCTCTTCTCCTATCACACGCAACGAAGCTGTGGAGAAGAGTGGGAAGGGAAACTTGGCCAGTTTCCTGTACCTGCGACGCAACTTTTGATCAAGCCGTTCCACTTTCTGCTTTTTGTTTCATGGTGTTTCATGATACTCCCCCCCAAACCATTTCCTCCCCAGCAGCGATGCAGCTTGAGCCGCTTCGTCACCGCAGTCAAGGGAAACGATCATTGTTCAAACACCTACAATTCCGTGGACTTTTCACCATACGGTTCCATGCCATCCTTCCCAACGTGGCAACTGAGTCTAACTGAAAACCAATGTCGAAATGTCGAAGTGTGTGTGGAATGATAGGGAACCCAAGAGTGATACCAAACATTACGAGCATGCTTTGACCGCCACACATGTGTGTGCTCTCATGGGCTCGAGATAGCGCGGAAGTTCGCCGAAGGGGGATGGCCCCAGTGCCCAGTGCCTGCCAATTTCTGTAAGTTGGTTGCTCCCAACCTGGCAAACAGGAAGGGAGTAGGAAGGTGTACTTGTTAGTGTCCATGGAGGTTGGGGGAACATCATCTGGGAGGCACCTGTCCTGTTCAATCGCTCGAGCCGGTCAAATATTCCAGACCCTCCAGGTCCTCCAGCCAGTACCGCCAAATGAGCGCCTAAGTGGTTGCAAAGTAGGGGCTGGCACGTGGCGTATCTCGGGGATTGCAACAGGAAGTCGCAAAAGCTTGTTTGTGTTTGTGTCTCTCTTGTGTCTACCAACCCTGTCCTTTGAAGCGCAGTTTCAGACGCCGCGCTTGTGATGGGCGAGGCTAGGTCTCAAACAAGCGTCAGTTCTTTTGAAGAGGACCCCCAGCTGGAGAGGAACGGAGTTCCATGAGGTGCCGGAACATTGGCAAAGTGAGACGGATGGGTCCCTCGTTGCCTTAATGATGTTGATTATCCTCTGGAAGTTTGCAACGAACAAATCCATGTGGAGACGGTAGAGGAGGACGAGTTCTCCTGAAGTGGCCCATGTTTTTGAACATGCTCTGCAACAAAAAAGAAAGCCACATCATGAATCTCATGCATGTTTCACGGCTACGCCCAGGATTCCGGGATTTGGGAGATCATTGTGACGCTAGCGATTTGTGCTGACATGAGTCTGGATCTGAGATGTGTTTGAAATTGTTTGACGTTCTAATTCCAAAAATGAATATGCACGTTTGGAAGGCCAACATGTGATAAAACATGAAACATGCAGGTTTCGGAGCGTTTTCTAACATTAAAATGAACCTTCAATCGTTAATCCACATCTCGGGATTGTCTCATCACCTTTTCTGGAAGTTAAGCAACGCTTTTGCAAAGTGTTTCACTGGCGAATCCTTTGCAAGATTTCTGTACTGCCAGCTGTGCACACATTGCATCACCTGCGGGTTCACTGAGCGGTTGAATTTGTGAGTGCTAATGACATTGGCTGGCAACCATTTATTTTTTTGTTCATGGATGTCCAGCAACTATTAGCTTTTTGGGTTCCAGCACTTTTGCTGCCTTGCTCAAAACGAAGTTCAAGGTGCCATCCAACAAGGTCACTGTAAAGATGTCAATATTGATCTACGGAAAAGGGTTCAAACGAAAGAGGGGTCCCAGTCCCAGACACTGCAACTCCCTATGTGGAGGTTCCCTAACACCACACCAACGAAACAACAAAACCAAACACAAAACCGCCGCAACATCCGACACTGTCATCCTCTAAGCCAAAAGGTCCAGTGGAAACCACAAAATTTGGGTCATGACCAGTGTTTCGGACGTGTACCATCCAGACAATATTGTGTGCAATGAGAGCATGTCAGTGCTTCAAAGAGGAAGTAGGTGATCATTTCCTGATTTGTTAAGAATTTGTGCAGTTGTTCCAAAGCAGTTTCTTACGACATGTTTCTTTTCCTCATCCAGCCTTCGCAACCGACCGGAGACAGGGGAATTCCCTGTGCCTTCAAAAAGAGTTCTCCCCTCATTGGCACGGTGAAGCCGAGCAGCTGAGGCTTGACGATTGCGAGCTTCGTTTTGCCTCCGGAAGAGTCCGACTCTTTGGGGTTGTTCCTGGCAGGCGCGGTTGGGGGAGTCCTGCAAAGCTCCAGCGGCCAGCGCGACTCGTGTGTGTTTCACTCTGGCGAACTGGCCCCAAACGACTTGATCCATATCAATAGAACACTGAGATATACTGAGATCCCCGTGGCTAGACCACAGCAATGGTCCCATCAAACGAAGGTTCTGGGAGACTGGTCACTTTGATGCACACGTTCCACCGTCCTGCGTGTCTTAGAGCTTACGCCTTTGTCTTGTTGAGTTTGTGAAAGCCTGTTGGTGCTGAACTTCATGAAGTTTTGTGAGGTGGCTTTGTTTTGTTGATCCTGGTGGTTGACGTGGTGCTCCGCATCATGAAAGAAAGATGCGGCTTCTTCCTCAAGATACTGAATTTGATCCTCGGCGCAGCTGGTGCTGGTCCAAGCGGAACGGGGCACACCAGTTTCAGTATATTGAGACAATTGTGAAGCCCTCAAGAATTCTTGAAACAATTGACAGGCCTGGAGAGAGTGGTTGAATCATTTGAGAGGTGTCGGGCAGTTGCACCTCTCTTGTGCCATGCTGTTTCCCAAGATGCATGGTGTAAGCTCCATCGAAGCATGTCCTTCCTCGTAGATGGTGCAATTTGCAATTCGGATGTTTATGTACGCCTCATGACACGTGTTGACCTTTTAGTGTCTTGAAGTAGCTTGGGACGGAGTAGTGCAGTAGTATCTTGCTGAGAGCCACTGAGGCAATGGTGAATGCACACCTGGAAGACCAACATGTTTTGCAAGACTTCTTGTCAGTTGCCATAGCCCTGTTGTATTGCCTCTAATTATATCTAATTATATGCTGTATATATAGTGTTTCTTCTTCATTTGTTTGTGGCAACAGCTTCACTGATTCTATCAATCTTTATTTGTGTGGTCACCCGGTCACCCTGTGAGCCTGTGAGATCAAAATAGGCCCTTCAACTCTTGCCCCGGCGTAGTGGCAGGCGTAAGTGTTGAGGGGAAGGCGCAGATATGTGACATACCAGATCATATTGCATACAAGGAGGACCAAAGAAAGGCATGCAGCGATATAACGGCCGCCGGTGAAAGGGCTGAAGACTGAGCGCCGTGGCATCATCCCGATGCTTCGACGTGGGTGAACGGTGTGGCTCTTTCGACGGCAGGGCCTCGTTGTTGCCAAATTCGATGGAAGGCCGGTCAATCCGACCGGTTTGGCAGTACCATGACCCGTGAAATCCCAACTCGTTTTCGGCGCGGTGACAAGTACAATATGATCACCATGTTTGAATTATCCGTGGGAGTCCTGCCGGCGCACGGTGCGGCACAATCAGAATTTGTCTTGACTCATTGCTAGCTCAAGCAATGCCGAAAACTTTTTTGGGCTCGCTCTCCATAGCATTCCCTAGCTTTGCAGTGGGCTCTCCAGACAGAATCCCAAACGGAATGTTCTAGAATCCACCTGTCACAGAATCCATGGCTGCCATGTGTTGAGGATTGAATTCGTGGTGGCCATTGTGGGGCTTGTCACCGTGGTGGTGGAAGTGGAGGAACGTCTCACGGTGGGCTCCGATGGCATCAAGCAGCCGGGCGCGTCGCTGGGGCGGACCATCCGATGCTTGGTGTGCTCGGCGGCCGCACGTCGCGGGTGCAAGATGGTCCAAGAAACAGGAGGCACGTTTAGAGTTACCGCATATATATATATATATACTGTATATATATATATTTGTCTAACAGTGACCTAGATATTAGTTAGGTCCGAGTTTAGGGAGGTCTTTTGTCTTGGTTTAAGATGTATCCCAAGAAAGAGCGCACGGTTCAGCCGCCAGTGTTTGCGCTTGGGTAGCTATGATGCCATGTGCCCAGAAGGGGTTTCTTGAACATGTTTCCTAGATTTGGGCGCTGGACTCTGGAAAGGCTTTAAGAACACAGCTCGACATCATATCACATTAGAATTTTGGTTCTGGGAACTTGGGATTTCCATCGCAAGTCTGAAGAGATGGTTATTACTGTACGTTTTTTCAATCGGAGCCCCTAAAAGCGTCCTCTGGATGCTTGTCGTGTGCTGCACCCCACCGCGGCCGTACCAAGCAGACGTGTGGCATCGTGGGACTTGAAAGAATAGTGCAGCCACTGGCTCCAGAATTCCGATGAGCATCCGATGGCCAAGTGAAAGATCCCCGAAGAGCATCAATTCAACATGGGCAACAGCGGACTGATCGAGATTTGTTTGGTGTTTTTTGGTGTGTGTGTGTATGTCTTGCCAAGGACCTGTGCTTCGAGTGTCGGGCACTCAGGGGTCAGAGGATGCCAGTGAACCCATGAAGCATGTTCACTTGATTCCACCTGGCTAAGAGACACCCCCACGAATGGACTCATGCTACACTTACAAGGTGGGATGCACAAAGTATCACAAAGTCAATGATGAACAAGATCATACCGTTACCAATCGGTACAGTCAGTAAACAATTATCATCATTTTTGGACAAGGCCTTTACTAACCATCATTCCACTGTTACAGGTATTAGGATAGACCCAACCAATCGGCACTTCTTTGCCAGAAGGTGGCCACTTCAGATCCGTGTCAGGGTGTGAGGGGAGGTTTTTGGAGGGCCAATGAGAGCCAAACAACCACAAAACAAGGCAAAACAACACAGGTATAGGCGTTGGTTGTAGGATGTGTCATTTTGTGACCATGCATACAACCGATCTTGACTGAGGTTCCGAATCTTCCGCGGCTTTTTCAGCTTCTTCGCTTCCAGAGGCCGTGATAGATCAGTGATATCTAAATAGTAATTTTCAGGAGAGCAAGGTTGACATTTGGGATTCTGTGGTTCTTGGACTGAGGTGGCATTCGGGGTCGCATCAACAAGGGCGTGGACAGGCTCTTCGACCACATTGTCAGGCTCTGTCTGTTGGAAAGTGGGTTCTTGGGATTGAACATCACGAGGCATCGGCAGCTTTTGAGATGTTTGCTTGCGCTTCTGGTGGATCATGGAGTTGAAAACGATGGCTGGCCCACCCAAAAGTGGGTGGGCCCCCTGGTCGCGTTCCTGACTTCCTGCAGGAAGCAATTAGTGGAGTTCTTGCTCATGCCGAAGCAGAACATCAAGATCCAGCCTTCCCAAGGTGAACGACACGGAGCGAGTCGTCGTTACTCCGGGTTGGAGTTTTCGAAGAAGCAGGTCTCAGGTGAGAACATGGGTCTTGGGGACCAAAATGAGAAGAAAACCATCAACCAGCACCCTCTCCCTAGGGATCCAAACACCTTCTCAGAAGGTGATTGGAGACACTGTTATGTGGGTGTGGAGGGTCCAATTACCTTCTGAGAAGGTACTTGGATCCCTAGGGTCTAACTAGAGGGTTGCTGAGCAGGTACCTGTGACGTCGGCTGGAAGTGGTTGGAGGGTGCCTAGACATGCACCACTCCAACCCGGCGCACCAACCGGAGACTGAAAGGCATCCTGCACATCGAACGGGCCCAGCTGCGTTCCTCACGGCTGCCTGGCGAGGTGAGGATTGATGAAACCCAAGCCGCTACGGAGCTATTGATAGATGGGTTTCAGATAGAAATGCACAAGTGCGGGTTTGATTGAACCATATTCCATCCTTTTTTCATTGTTGGAGACGTGTGTCTGGAATCAATTGAAGAAGCGGCCTCGCCTCAGCACCGCGCCCAATGAGGCTGAACAATCTCCATTTGCCATTGATTTTGACAGCGGGCATTCTGGATATGGTGCACCTGGAGCTCAAAATGGGGAAGCTTAACGTCGGGGACTCAGTCGAAAAGTACGCTAAATGCTTAGTATGCCAAGGTTGGGGTGTAGTCCTCGCGACGGGACCGCATCTCGTCTCCAGAGATTGGGTGCCACACAGCAGAACGTGCATACATCCAATAACATCCAATAACTACTCCCCGGCAAAATTAACATGGAACCTGAAAACCACTGGTTTGTGGAGGAAGCTAGTTTTCCACAGGTCCATTTTCAGGTTCCATGTGCATGTTCGGAATTCAAGCCTAGTGGCTGATGACTTCTTGTGAGGCGGGTCATCACCGCCTGATGGTACTTATCCAAAATGTGATCTTGGTGATGGGCCCTGGACGGAGCGAGGCAGGTATTGTGGGGGAAAAAGCTGAGAGCCTCACCAGATAAGATAAAATACATTATATATTCTTGATATGATATGATAATGTAGACTGTTGATGATTCTCCCCCCATTATGGATGGCAAGACATCTCCATATCATATGGCGGATTTTTGCGCTTGACTACTCCATGTCAGTGTGTACTGCGGATGAGGTTGGTCATGCCTTGCAAAACAGCACGTGGTAGTGGTAGGTCTCGGTTGTTCAGCATTTGAGCCGCATCCCCTGCAGGAAAGATCATCAGATTGGAACTTCCATGACGTCAAGGCTGCTAAGACCAAGACCATCAAGTTGGCCTCCAAGCTTCTAGAAGCCTTTGCCCCATGGCTTTGAGGCGGACAGATCCAGGTCCAGGATAATTACTCCTGAAGAAGTGTTGTCGAAAAGGATCCGCAGAGTGGTTCAGCGAGTCCCGTCCTTTCCGAGTAAGCCAGTGACATGTGTTTTCACAGTATGTGTGGTCGTAATTTTTGTTTTTTTTGGGTCTTGTGATGCCCAGCAACATCAAACTCGCATGACTCATCATACTCCAACTTTGAGCCTTTGGATATCGCAGCTCATGATTTTGCCTGAAAGATCCCTCACCAAGGAGATTCGTTTGGCCCATCCCCTGACCGGACCCCCTAAGGCCAAGCCCCCAAAGCAGCCGGCGAAGCCCCCGCCGCAGCAGATGCACGGCTCGGTGCGCGTGCAGAAGGAGGCCGGCTCCAGCTGGCTCCGCCGGAAGTTGGCCAAGCTCCTCCGGGACATTCTCAACAACGGACGCTTGGACAGGACATACGTGTGATGCGTGTGCGGCGGTGAATCAGGAGGATGGCAGGTGTAGGCGCGTGGTGATGGTGTTCTTATCAGCACTCAGATGCTCACGTCACGAATAATTTGACAGTTGGATGTCAAGGTCCCCACATGTTTGCAAGGCACACTTACTTTACAATTACTGTACTTATTATGACTTATTTCACACTTGTTGAATTTTGATGGGATTTTCATGATCAAACATCATCTACAGGGTCATTCCATGCATGAACCGATGGTTCACCGCCACGGGGCAGCGAGGCATGCAAATTGCCATCCACGACTTTGAGATCCGCTACGAGGACGAGAACTCGGGCATCTGCGGGCCCTATCGAATCTTAGGCCGCTTGGCGAAGCTGTGAGGGCAGATGGGCCATGACTATCCATGGCATTTAGAAAAAGAGGCCTAGTGGGCAGAGCCCCCGTTTTCCCAAAGGCTTATCAAGCCGATCTAATTATGTGAGATTGGATTTTCCCGATTTTCTCGAGCGACGCATAAAGCTTGTAATCGTATACCTAGCCAGTTCAGTGACGAACCTTTCATTTTTTGCATCCCTGCGATTGCTTCGATGTGATGCTGACCAGCCCAAAGCCCGCTGGCCCATCCAGTGTGTCCGCACCGGTGATGCCAACCATTGGGCGGAACAGGACATTGCACCTTGCTATCGTTTGTCAAAATGTTGTATTTCCAGATCAAATGTTGATGTTGTGTTCTATGTTGTGAGTTAGTTTTTTGGTTTAATGGGGATTGGTGATGTGTGAGAAGATTTGTTTGCAGTGGCAGAGGTGCGTGTGGCAGTGTGGCAACTAGCATCACACAAAACATTCCCACAACACCCATCCCACCTCCAACAACTTACACATATCCAGCACACCCACCAACATCCATTCTACAAGCTGTAGCATGGGCCACAAGCTACACCTTGGAACGTGGAAATGTCCAAGGTTCATTTCCAACAGCAGTGTGTTCAACATTGTTCAACATAAACATTAACAAACCTCTTTCCACAACATTGGCTACAACATAGAAATTTCCAGAACCGTTTTCCACAACAAAAAACATCCAAAACAATTTTTCTTTCACAACATTAACAACAACATAGTTCAGAACTCACACGGACTTGTGCAAACAGAGATAGAGAGGAACGGATTAAATGAGGAATAATGTCTTAACTATATGTACAATACAACAATGCCATACTTAACGTATGCTACTTACATTTGTCACATTTGGGTCCTGCATGGGGTAGGTACTATTCCGTACATGGATGGTTTGGGTATGGTCAAACATCCAGTTGGATTGGTATGAATTGACCTTTTCCAAATCCAAGCAGGAGCGAGAGCTCTGCAGAGAGTGCTAACATGTAAAACAGATGCAAATGGGCGTTTGTCAACGACAATCACCCTATATGACGTGGTACTCCGTTTCATTCTAGGGACCCGCAAGGATACCACGGACGGAGCGACCGTGGCCCGAGTCGGAGGCGGCTTCGTG
Organism: Durusdinium trenchii; assembly: GCA_963970005.1. Taxonomy (NCBI): domain Eukaryota; class Dinophyceae; order Suessiales; family Symbiodiniaceae; genus Durusdinium; species Durusdinium trenchii. The sequence continues at coordinate 593,925 of CAXAMN010023295.1, read as the reverse complement.
GTGGACAGTTTGCAGCTGCGCGCCGTGAGTGCGGGGCAGGGCCATGGTGACGAACAGCATCTCTTCCGTGCGAAAGGCGGACGGTTTTACCGGTCATCGGGACGATGCACCGGAAGGAATAAGCCGCAACATAAGCACATGGGAGATCGGAGAACCCATCAATATTCATAAGCCATGTAGACTGGTAGACTTAACAAAGCCCCCCCCCATTTGGATGCACGCACCAAAGCCGAGTCTGTATCGCTGATATACACCGCCCCTTGCTACGTGTTGTAGTGGGGCGGGGCCCCCGGATTGAACGATCGCTGTACGTGTGGGGGGTCGAGACATGGCGGGTCAGCAGGTTCTCAAAAGCTCGATAGACCTGCGGATTGGAAGATGCCCCCGTGGATGGCATGGCCCTTTGGGAAGACGGTAATTGTCGATCACCAAACAGGGTGTGTCAAGCTGCATCGTTTTTGGAGGGATGGTTATGTTTGTCCTTTTAGTTTTGGATTGCAGTAGTTGTGCTGAAGAGTTGATCTGGAGATATTCAATTGGGTTGACCGTGCTGTTAGTCTAGACCCGAAATGCCTCTTAGGATTGAAGAGGGAGTAGACAGAGATTAAACATGGTGGACGAGGCACATCACGTGCCTATAATGTTCCAGACTATTGACCCGGCCTTGTTTCATGGACGCCTACAATCAATGTGACCTACTACGTAGCGTCTACCAACAATGCGATGCTTTCCTGGCGTTTTTCCCTTATTGTTTATTGTAGCATATGCCGCAGGAAAGTGAGATAGGACCAGTGAAACGATGGGTGGGGAAAAACGGGGAAATAATCTATATTATGCCACACCTCCGATCTCATCAGGTCAAAACATGCAGAAATGACCCTGGCACACACTCTGACATTGGTTTTCAGTTAACTCAATTTCCAGGTGGAAGGAAGGTGAAAGAACCGCATGGCGAAAGGTCCAAGCATTTGTAGGTGTTTTAACAAAAGAGTTTCTCACTTGACTGCGGTGACATGCTGCAAAACGCGCGGCTGCTGAAAGCGGCTGAAGGAAAAAGGTTTAGGGGAAGTATCGTGGAACTACCATGAAAGCAAAAAAGAGAGATTGGAACAGCTTGGGCAAAAGTTCAAAACTGTCGCAGGTACGCCAGACTGATCAGGTCTGGTTTCACTGCCAATTGCAAGCGTCTTCGTTGGCAGGAGACTTGCAAAGGCACTCCTGCCCCCTGCGAAAGTAAGTAACTAACAACAGGGAAAAGGAAACTCTTAGTTACAGACGGTTACAGAGGGTGACGCACACACCACGCCGATTCCGGCGCCCATGTTGCAAGTGGTGACTTCATTTGTTTGTGAAAAGGTGGTGAATTAGAACATGTCTGATCGCAAATTGCATGTGTTGGAAAATAGGACACTGTACACGCTTGAAAGTCAAAGCAGGCTGCAAAAAAACATACAGTCATGCAATCGAATACTTCTGTCCGTACAAGCCCGGCGGCTGTTGAGGCAGTCGATCCAGTGGTGAAAAGGAAGCGGTTAAGATAATCCAAGGTTTGGTGGAAAAAGGGAAGCTGTTACACGACTTCCAGCATGATTTCAGCGCCCCAGTGACGGGGATCACACCCAGCACCCAAGTGTGACGGCTGAGCGAATCACACTCTGACATTGGTATTCAGTTAACTCAATTCCCAGGTGGAAGTAAGGTGAAAGAACCGCATGGCGAAAGGTCCAAGCACTTGTAGGTGTTTTAACAAAAGAGTTTTTCACTTGACTGCGGTGACATGCTGCAAAACGCGCGGCTGCTGAAAGCGGCTGAAGGAAAAGGTTTAGGGGAAGTATCGTGGAACTACCATGAAAGCAAAAAAGAGAGATTGGAACAGCTTGGGCAAAAGTTCAAAACTGTCGCAGGTACGCCAGACTGATCAGGTCTGGCTTCACTGCCAATTGCAAGCGTCTTCGTTGGCAGGAGACTTGCAAAGGCACTCCTGCCCCCTGCGAAAGTAAGTAAACAAACAACAGGGAAAAGGAACTCTGAGTTACAGAGGGTGACACACACACACATTTATGTTGTTCCATAATGTGTGAGATTGCATTTCAGGAGGTGTTTTATATTAAACCACGCATGACCTAGGGGTACGCCACCAACATAGCATGTGGGATTTAGGGGGTGAGATGGGAAAACGGTATTCTATTCTATACTGTACTGTTGGTGCATGTGCTGGCAGAACGTCCGCACCCCCTATGTCATCCTGCTGTGTACTAACCACATTTGGCAACCCTGTCTACTGACTGATGGCTGGAACGCTGTGGCCCGCAACTCCTATGTCACTAGCCCAGCAAATTCCTATATAGGGTTATAAGGAATTGATGATGCATATTTGGTTTCTCCTGTTTGGCATGAAAGAAGGATGAACTTCTGCCATAAAAGGTCAGAATAATATGATACTGTATATGCTTTGGAGATTTCCCAAAAGCTATGTGTGAGAACAAGTCGTCACATGGAGATAGATCGCTGACCCACATGTCAAAAGAATAGGTGAAAAAAAACACACCCATCTTGGCCTGACATAATGGGGTCCACGTTGATACAAGGAGATGGCCAGTTTGATGGCCTCATGTTGCCAGGTGATTGGCGTGCTGGCTTAGGGCAACCAGAGGACTATGGCCGGTCACCCTCCTCCTGGCGGACAATGGTGCCTCAGAGAGGATCACAAGATTTTTCTATGCAAATCTTGTAGCATAAGCTAGATGTTACCTTTCCAGGGGGGTCCTCGAGAGTAGAACATGCACGTCTCAACTTGGGGTGGCCTCGGCATGCCTCGGCCTCCGAGTCCTTCCGCAACACTTTCTCCAACCCGTTGTTCGGCAAGACGGCTCCGGCACCGAGCATCTTCGACTTTAGCGGCCTGGCAGAGGTGGTCTATGTAGAATTGAATAGAGACAATAGAGCATTAACGTACAGCCTTCCTTTGCGCATGTTTTTGGGAGGCTCTCAGATTCTGGAAGCATCAGGATTGATTGAGTACAGTAGGTAATTAGATCCCTCCGTTTCTGGACAAACATGATCTTTGGGGGCACTTTTCCAAGTCCATGATTTTTCGGACATTCCAGCCTGTGTAGTTTTACCGGTGATTTGCATCAATTAGGGCTATGGACATCCTTACTCGGTGGGAGGACATGGGTTCTTTCTCAGCTAGGGCTCAAAGAGAGATCGTCCGTCATGGCATCGTTAGCTCAGCTACGTGATGCCTACCGGGCTGATGCTGCGGAGTTGGCAAAGTTCTTGGATCAGCTGTGCTTGACCCTTCAGCAGGGCCAGGAGGGGTGGTTGGCCAAAGATGCGGTTCTTTTCAACGGAGACGGTTTGTAGGAGACACAGTTTGCAGAGCACTCATCGTGAATTACATCTTGCATCATCGTTTCAGTTGTCATGATGTGAACAGGTTCTCAAAAATGACCTGAAGGAGATGCAGAAACGCTTGGCAGACGCTGTCGTCCGCCTCGATGCCGCCCACCAAGCCAGCGAGGCCGGCGGCCAAGCCGAGGCCTGTGAGGATGCAGCGCCGGTGAAGCCGGACCGTGCGGTGAAGGCGACGCCGAATCCCACCGTGCCGACGCCCTGCAAGGCACCACCTCCCAGCCTCCGGACGCCCGTGAAGGCGAAACCCATGGAGAAGGACTCCAAGAAAGAAACCGCTTCGGGCACCGCCCCTCCCTCATCAAAAGCAGCGCCGCCATCCCTGACCACTCCAGTGAAGGCACCTCCACCGACGTTAAAGCCCAAGGAGGCCAAGGTGGAGAAGGAGGAGAAGGAGGAGAAGGTGGAGAAGGTGGAGAAGGAGGAAAAGGTGGAGAAGGAGGAGAAGGCGGAGAAGGATTCTCAAGAGGAGCCTCAGGGGGAAGAGGAGGCTCCTCCTCCTCCACCACCACAGCCTTCTTCAGGGCCTTCAGTGGTGGGCTACAAGGCGCCACCGCCAGGAATCGGCAAAGAGAAGGATCCAGCTCCTCCCGTTGCCAACGCTGGCACCGCTTCCCCTCCGAAAAGCCCCGCCGTCAAGGCAGCTCCTCCCTCACTGAAGAGTCCGACAGTGATAACAGCGTAGGCAGCTGAGGACAAGAGAAAATCTTGGAGACAGTTTTGGGTCGTAGCTGACGATCTGGGAAATTTAGGACGACAAGACGCTGATCCGATGTGCAAAAGAGTCGCTTTGTTCATCTCTTTTCAGCGTTGGAGTGCTTTGCCAATGTTCCAGCGAGATGTGGTGAAGCTCTTCGATGTGACAGGTCACACGTCTTCGGCAGTGTTCGTTGGTTTCGAGCGCTCAGCGATGCAATCCCAGGTCATGGTGTACATGGGGGTCTTCATGGATATGGAATCAAAGTGTTTTGGGATGCTTGGCATTGTTTAGCACTGACACATCTGAGAAGGCCAATCAATCAGAGTACTTGGAGGTTGGCAAACACAATGAGTGGGCCAGAATCCGACTCACTAAAATTGAAACGAATGCAACACCTGGGCGGCAAACCTGGGCTGGAGCGGGACATACGAAGGCATGTGGCCCACAGCCTGTGGGCCCACAGCATGTTAGTCTTGCTAGTAGGGCTGGAGAGACTGCATGCATGGTCCCGTTTTTGGAACATGCTAGAACCGAATCCATCCCTGTTCTCAGCCCAGGAGATGTTTCCAATGGACCGGAAATGCACCATGAGCAGTGATGTGCTCAAGGATGGTAGCTTTGCTGCAATAACTTTGGCATGATGCCTTCTTCACCGATGTGGCAACCTTGCGCCCGACCCACACACAGAGGGTTGGTTCGTTGTTCGCATCCACTCCACCTCTCAGAGACCCCTTACGGTTCGTGTCCGTATCTCGTGTCGAAGCGCTCCTGGACGCCGGAGGTTTACTTCAGATCCCACTGTAGTGGTTGAGATGAGGACGGATTCCTAAAAGTCTCAGTTTCTGGGTTCAACATAGACCCCGACAAAGCCCAGTGGTAGCCGGTAGGACCGTTACATGACCATGACACAAAGAGCACACCTGAAAGCACTATATGTACTCCCCCTCCAACAATCCTTGAAGTGGACAATGGCCCCTTGGAAGACTATGTTCCTCTACCAAGAACGTGTTGTCCACTTCCATGATTGTCGGGGGAGGATATAATCGATATTAAATTACTATATACTGTATATTGGATATAAAATACTTGTTTTATCTTTTTTTGGTGAGTGTGTGTCACCAGCGACCCGTGGTACAGGAGAGCTCGACCATCATCGTAATTTCAGTGTCTCACTCCACACTTGTCAGAGATGCACCTTTGCCTTTAAACTCTTGCCCGCCCCCCCCCCACAACATGACCGTTTGCAGGATGGTTGGTCAGGGTAGTAAGGCCCTTAGTAGGGGAGCAGAAGAACACGTCCATCCTTTGCGTTCCACGGTGGGATTATCTGTGGGATTGCTCAGGGCTGGGTACGACGACTGCAACGTCACAGTTTAGATTGCGTTTGCAGGAGGAGAGCGTCGTTTAGAGCATTGGGAGGGGACTGACTGGCGCATCAGCAACCACCCTCATGAGGAGCTCAGTCAAAACTGTCGCCATGGGACCGGGACCGGCGATGCTTGCAGGATAGCGGGTGCAGTGTCACTGAATTCCTGAAGACACGGAAGTTCCTGAAGATGTGGGAGCGGTTGCGCTATGGGATTTGCACCGTAGTAATGCAGCGCATGCTTGAGGAGAAGCAAGGTTTCTGAACTGCACGCAGTCGGATTGAATTGAAAAAACCATGAGCACTGCTTCGGTTCTTTGCGTTCTTCTCGTGTTCTTGTTGGTGATGTTGTTGCTTTTCCTATACCTTTGTGTGTCCAATTCTTTGAGATCTTCCAGGATGACCGTCCTAGGTATGGATGCGGTGTATGTCTCCTCACATCGGCTGCGTGAGAAGGCCCGGCGGCTGCGTGACATCATTGGGCAGTACAAGTATTTGGTCCCTGGGCTGCAGATGGGATGGGTAGCTTCAGGCATCTCAAGCTGTCTGGACAAGGGTGACATCAGACTCTCTCAAGCTCTCAAATGAGAAGTGAATGGCCATTTTGGTTTACAACTTCGATGACTCCTATTATAATTATAAGTTATAAGATATTTAATTCATGTTTGGCCCCTTCTTCGCATGCAATGGGCCGGAGACGAAGTGCAGACGACTGGGTATCTCCTTTGGATGGGCACAGGGTCCTGGGAGTGCTAGGCCTTGAGCATCAATTGCATTGAAACCGGCTGAAAGTGCTTCTTCCTCAGGGGTAGACTGAAGCCGCGACCTCTGATTTCCTCTTTGGTTTGTTGATGTGCGTTTTCGGCTCTGAAACACCACCCGCTTGCTCAAAACGCATGTTCTGTCCAGACATGTTATTGTCCTCAAGCCCTGCCGGGGCCCTAGGCTGCGGCCGGACCGTCGTGGGTTTGAAACGGTGAACTCCTTCTGATCTGACCAACATGCGAGGGTTTCACATGGCAAAATGCAGGGTTCTTGTGGTGTCTTGCGTGGTTTTACCATGTTTCACCCATGGTGTTCCTCGTGTTCGTTGTGTAGGTTGAACCGTGCAACTTTAGCATTCACTTTGTAGCTCGACCCTTCCGTGGCAACGGCGACGAACCTCATTTGGATTTGGACGTCAACATCCAGGATGATTTGTAGGGTGCGGGTGGGCAGCAGCAGGGCCGAAGCAACACGAAATTGGCATTTAATGGCAGTCAAGCAGGTGCACCATGGCAGGCATTCCCACAGGCTCCTGCGGGATGGGTGGGCTTTTGGACAACATGAGGGAATTCGTAGACACTGTTGATAGAAATGATTCTTATGGAGACATTTTTGAAACATGCGAATGCCATTTAAAAGGCTAGAGGTTCTCAGCGTGCTCAGGGTTTGCAGGATTTGACCGAGCCTTCCAGGAGCTATCCCTTCTGCTGGACATGAAGCAGTTGAAGGGCTTGGCTGCAATCCTGGGCTGCTAGGCAACAGGCTCCATGGGTCATCCCAGGCAACAAAAACTCTGCAGATCAAAGCTGTTCAAGTCCTGCACTTCTTTCCCCCTACTCTCCAAACACTTAACCATGGTGTTGACCCGTTTCGTCCTAAATGAGGCAACAGGCTCAGCACGGTGGGAGAACATCACACCGTTCTAGTCTCCAAGTGTCCCATGCTCGCCGCCGCGCCGGTCCCCAGGCTACCTGCAGAGGTGGATGCGGCACGATGCGCTCTTTCAGTGGAAGCCGGTGCCGGCGGAGTTCCGGCACCTGGGCGGAGTGCCCGGCACGACTGGGCTGGGCGAAGGGGCTGGGCGGACGAGGCGGAGAAGGTGTGGGTGAGTTATTGTGCGGTGGGGAGGCCAGGTTTGGCGAGCTTCGATGAGGTCTCCGGGAAGATGGATAAAGATTAGAAGTAGAAGGCCAGATACCGTATAAAGACACACTTCGGGATTTGGAGACCCTCCAACTCATTCGTCAAACCCCAAAACGGCAGTTAGAACGCCAACATTTGGCAGCAAACCTTTGAATTGTGTGTGTACGTTTGCGCGTGCATATGTTGTCCTTTGCTGGCCAGACGTTTTTCAGGAACTCGGCTGACATCTCTGGCTGCGGGTTGACCAGGGGTCGATTGCTCTGGGCCTTCGCACTGAAGCTGGTGCCACTTAGCCCAACAATGTTCGCAGCAGCTAAGAGGCCTTCGTGCAATGTTCGTGTGAGGAGGTCATCGTTTGAAGATGAACGAACATGCATGCTTTAGAACCTGAATCGGACTCTTTTCTCAAGCGTGATGTTGGTGGAATGATCCAGATGTTTTGTGTCCTGAAAAATCTATTGAACATTTGATGATGTGTTTTTTGCATGCGGCTCTCCTGCATTGAGAGATTCCTGTGCACAACCTTGAGGCTACAGAGCATCCATCCCAAGTACTTCTGGACTTCCCTCGCGTGGATCCACATGCGCCGTGGAGCTTCGATTCGGCAAGCGCTCTTCGAAGCATTGTCAGCGAGGAGAGGGCGTGCTGGCGTGGGATGTCAGATCATGTCAGATCCTACCCGCAGCCGGCTGACATAGCCCAAACACAGGATTATAAGATATTGTAAAGAAGACATTTCATAATATATATGTATATATACACATAATATGTTTTATTCTATGTTTATACTATATATATAATCTATATTTGTATGTTCTGATTGATTTGTTTTCATCCAGTGAAACAGTTATAATTGCTTACTGTATAAGACCTTTAGATTGTCATTCCATAGGAATGGGGCCTGCAAAGGTGTGGCCCTAAGCAAAGGGACATCTCACCTCAAAGAGACCTCACCCTCTCATGCGAATGCCGGGGAGTGGCAGTTGGCTCGGACGAGAAGCAAAGCCGCAAAGCCCAGTGGTTGGAGGGTCTCCCTATTTTGCGCAACATTGCACAACCATGTTCTTCGTGCTTTGAAGCCTCGGACATGTCCGATTTCAGGACTGTCGACCAGGAACGAGTGCAAGTGCTGCAAGTGAGTCTTCCATTGATAGAAGCTAAATTGCACAGGGTGTGAGATCGGTAAGGGAAAGCATCGCGGCTGCCGTGGCCTCGTGTTCTGGACCATTGCGAAGGAGCATGTTTGGACGATTCGATCCGAGGAATAAGACCTGCCGACTCAAACGCCCGATTTGGCAAACTAGTGACAGGAGCGAGACCATTGGTGTGAGTCTGCGTGAGCCGAGGAATGCTTGGCTGTGCGGCGAGAGTTCCTGATCCAACAAGCTAGGAGGCACATGAGAATGCAGCTGCAACATGCTGTACACAATGGCAGTGTAAGAGCTAGGGCGGACAGAATTGATGGTACCTTGAAAAGCCTTGGGGAGCTCTCAACGACCACTTCCATGGCCACATTTTTCCTCGGACACGGCGTGGCCGTTGACAGGAAGAAGGAGGAGTCTTACTTCAAGCGTGAAGGGCGCTTTGGTCCTTTTATTTTGCTGACTTGCGACCAGTCTTGCTCGGTATGACACATTGCGCAGCTCTTTTAGGTCCAAGAGTAGTCAAATACTTCAAGCAGTTTAATTTTTTAAAGTACATAATTCCATAAACATGTTACCCCTTCAAACTGTGGAGCAGCTGTTTGACCATTGATGTGTATTGCTGCCGCAGAAGCTGGCTCAGGAATTGCTGCCCTTGCCGGAGAAAGACGCCTGAAGAGATGGCCGAGGCACTCAGAACCGAGCGTTGGAGCCCCTTGAAGCCTTACCCTCCAGGCCCTCAAGGCACCCCTGGCTTTGGACCTTCAATATCCTTCAATCATCCAACCTTGAACTATGCCCTTTCACAGGCACAGTGATCCAAAACACAGCGTCAAACATGCTGAAGACAAGTATCAGCGCAGGCGAAACCAAAGGAGTTGATGTTCTTCCAGTGGAAATGGTATGAAATGGTTTCCATCTCCACCCGACCAGGCGCAGGAGGAAGAGCAGGCTCGAGCTGACACATCAAGATGATGAACTGCTACTTTTGGGTGCCCTGTTAACGAAACACCCACATCCCACGTCACCAAGACTACGGAATGCCCGGCGGTTTCTTTGAGGCATCATGAGGAGTCATTGCTGTTAAAAGAACACTTATGTATCCGAAAAGAGATTGGCAAGGTATAGGTGGCTCATGGTGGCTCATTAAACTATATGTGTTATTTTGAGTTCAATTTTGCTTGTGTGGGTCCGAAAGGCGGTTATGGCTGTTGTGAGCTCGCATTGTGGAGACACCCCACAATCTTCCACAATATCAAAATGCAAAGCATGCTTATCTCCAATCGCTACACCCTTTATACTCGTGTTTGGCGGTTTGCCTGCAGGACGAGGAAGAAGGCCCGGTCTGCACAGCCGTCTAGGTCCAGAGCATGTTGAGAGCTGGTCCACTTGGCCCTGGTGAAGAAACGTGGACATACGTGGAAATGCCGTGTATGTTCCCGGACCAGCAGACCAAAGACTACAGCAGAAACTGATAGTTGATGCAAATTTCCACTTATGAGGTCTTTTCACCTTCAAGAGCAGCCTGTGCGGGATGAACATGGATGAACGGTCTGGGGAAGCTGGGCATTTATGCTGTAGCCCATAGGTCGTCTTATATAATTGCATGCAATATTATGACATGACGATGAATAGATGAGCATTCTTGTGTGTGTGTGTGTGTTTGTATTTATATTGTGGCACATCGACCAGTTGTGAGACTTCCAGAAAACTCTTTGCTTCCTGAAGAAGCCAGGCTTTTTGCAAGCATACCACGTGGCTGCATAGACACAACAACATGTTGAAACGTAAAGAGACCTGCTTTCTATACCTGGGACGCATCTTTTCATTGAAGCCTTATAGAAAACGGGGAGTTTTATACTTTTATCCTCTAACCGTAACCAGATCCCAGTAATTCCAATTGAGGAATGTGATGCCATCACTGGGGCAACATTTTTTCTCGACCCATCTTCTGCTTCTTGGACGTCTTTTTACAGTGGACAGTGGCCGCTTAGGGCTCTTACAACCAACTTTCACGGTTTCCACGGCAGGTGACTCGGACATCATTGATGATGAGTCCGAGGAGAACAACTCAGACAGTGGGGAGATCCCGCCCAATACTGAGGCCATTGAGGCAAGCAGACGTGCGTTGTCGTGACCCGATCGTGGTCACTCCACCAGTGCCAAAACCAAGCCGTAATGACTTATTATATACTGTATATGTAGTAGAGGAAGCCAACTTGCATAGAAACTAGGGCCCCAGCTCTTCCACAAAATTCTGCGGATCCAACATTGTGAACTAGTAATTTTTGCTCATGAAATATGTGACAGCATGCAACTTTGCAGCTTGGGTAGGTGGGAATGACCAGCTACACAATGCAAGGTCGTGGGTAAGATGATGCAAGATGGAAACATGTATCTTTTGCAGATGGAAATGGCTTTGGGGCACCGGATGGTGGTAGGCCACCTTTCGTCAAGCAACACTGGCAGGTCTTGCCAGACATCAAGATCGCGCCACGTAGCCCCACGAACACGGTTCCTGAGATGCATCAGTCATCACTTGAAAACTGACTTGAAGGAAGCTGGTGAGAGGTGTTGTCTTGAGCATCAGGTGCTGGCTGTATCAGGCTATAGGCTATACTGTACTATGTGTCTTTAGAATTCTTTAGTTTGTTTTAGAGCTCTTCCCATGATCGTAGCAAGGCTGTGCACAATTTCTTTATGTGGAATATTTGGTTGTTCATTTCCTTGGGCTTTGATACCTCAAGTCAGACAGGCCGCGTCTTTTGTCGCTCAGGCAGTGTCTGCAGGAACTCCTGAGAAGGAGGAGAAGGAGCAGCGACGGATGTCGCTCTGGGGTAGTCAGAAGCGTCCGAAGGACAAGCGCCTTGGAAGACGGTGGACGAGTGGATTCGATTCCTTGGAAGATGGTGTTTCTGGGCGAAGATCCGGTGATTGTATAGTTCATTGAATAGAAGGTTCAGGATGATTGAGGATGGTCCCCAGGTTAGGCACCGAATGGCACATTTTTTAAAGAGTCCCTGGCCTGAATCTATCAAGAAACAGGACCATGCTCGGGCATTGGAGCGTGTCCGAGTCAAGCTGGGAGAGTCGTCTTCGAGCAGATCATTCCGCACATGAACCAGCTTCTACCAACCAGCCGTTTGGGCCATGATCCACCCAGTCCTACACGGGATGCTCTTAGACAGTTTGCACAACATCCTTGTTCCATTATGCGGTTTTAGACTCTTTTGAGGACATGCAACGTGCAATGTGCTGCTTGCGTGCTGCTTGTGTGCATCAGTGTGCTGCTTGTTTGCCGCTTGCGTGGTGCTTGTTTGCTGCTTGCGTGGTGCCTGTTTGCTGCTTGTCTGCTGCTTGTCTGCTGCTTGTCTGCTGCTCGGCTTGGCTTGTCTCGTCCTGTTTTGTCTTGTCTTGTCTTGTCTACTTCAGCAGAGGAGTTGGAATGATCTGATACAACACCAAAAAGTGAATTGCACGTGGTAATAAAATCTGTAAACGCCTTATAAACAGGAGCCTGATGTGGCCCGGTCGCATGAGGCCCTTCCATGCAGATTAGCAGCATGATTAGTATCTTTCCAGTCACCTGATATGACCAAAGTTGACAGTATTTGGACCACCCATGGAAACCTCTAGTAGGCATAAATTGAACTCCGTTCGCACGCGTAACTCCAGCCCGCAACCCAGCACCGAGCACGATGCCAAGCCAGGCTCCACAGGTGCACCAGACGTGCACCAGGACGAGGTCCGAACGGTCCGTCCGGGTATTCCGTTCGGGTTCGCCTGGACGCTTCGACATGGCCCAGGCTCGACATCAGCGGGCTGAAGGAGTTCATGCAGATTCACGTCTCCCTGCGCAGCCCGGGCGGAGTTCGCGGTCGACCGGTGGACGTGGCGAGGAAGTCGTGTGGAGTTGTATGTCTTAATGTAGGCTGAGGAAAAACATCCAGAAACTGGTTTCCTCCAAATTCCGAGGCAAGTTCTACTTCGACCTCCTCTACCCTCCCGGCCCCAACGGCCGCCGCCGCGCCATGTTGCGCTTGGGCGCCCTTTGGTGCGAGAGCTTGGGCGCGAAAGGAGCGCCGTACCGGCGCCCTGGCGAATGGACCGGGGGCTATGGTCAATGGACCGGGGTGGGTGGGAAAGCATTTAGGATTGATTTATGATTCCCTTGAGACATGGATTGTAAAGACCTCGATCTTCATATGGGGGTTAAAGTCAATCAAGAATCGACAGTCTACATTCGTGGTGAATTGCATGTGGCTCACTGTGTCAATCTGTCACAAGGCTAGGTTGCGAGGTGCTTTTTTGACGGTTCTCCCCTGATATCTGACAAATCTCACGACTGTACGATTCTTTGGTTCTTGTTACTATTTCTGCTTGGCGCCCAATCTCAGCAGAATCCGAGTTGATCTCAGCAACTCACTGAGTCACTGATCCCTTGGCCCTTGGCGCCACAAATTCTCTAGGCTTTGGTCTTGTTTGGCACCGCCCTTGGTGGTTGTGACTCTCCCAGTGGGAGACCCGTTGCTTCGACGCAGTGTGAGCTCGGTTGGCAGTGTCGGCCGAGAATTGGAGACTTGAGAGCTGTTGGAGGTGTTTATTCAATTCCTTTCGGAGTGCAGGGAGCTGGGTATTTGGATCGATTTCGGCTGGCTGTTATGACTGGAAGGCAATTGATGTTTGCTTTCAGCGCCTAGGATGCACAAGCATCCAGCCCTTGGCTTGCAGGCGGGTTGCCTTGTAGTGCAAGGTGTGGATAGCAAAGCCATGCAAAGCCAGAAGGGGGGTCCTGTGCGAGAGAACGTGTGTGCAGGTACAAGAGGCCAGCGCGGTCTTCTCTGCCGCGCCAAAGGACTGGATGTGAAATGTGAAGGTTTTTGTGGCTTGTCAGACTGTGACTTGTCATTCTACAGTGCCACAGCAACAGTACTACTTATGCGGGGGTAGCGGCCAGTCACGTACAAAGTTCGCAGTTGCATATTATATATATATATATATAGACTGAACAAAAACTGTTCAACTACGTTCAAATTACAGAACGGTGACTCGTTCCATTTGGGCAGAGGTTCTGTCTAGGTCCAGGCTTTGATGATTCGGGCGGCACTTGAACTCCAAGACTTGCCTGCCATCACCACTCTTGAGAGGATCGACTTGTGATCCCAAGAAGAATCATCAGCGCCAGTCTTTGGGGAAAGCTGGCTGTCATTTTGACAAAGCCCAGATTCTCATTCTGCATGTGAAATACTCAGAACAGTGAAATTTACACCAGGGTCAAAACATAGAAGTGCTCGGATGGCGTTTGGACACCCTTGATGTTCGTAGAAAACCAAACAGTTTCCACGTTCAGCTGCAAGAAGGCCAAGAATGTAAAAGACTCTTTGAGGTTGAAAGTTTCGGACCAACCTAAATTATTGAGAACATGCGCGTGGGATTTGCCCATTTAGAGAAATTGTTCTTTTGCATGGGGTCCACATTGAGACAAGCTTTCCTGCTGGAAGCCTTTGACACGGGTGTTCTTTGCCCACGGCCTCTTGTATTTTGAGGCCCCATCCTTTTGTTATAGATCTTGTTTGATATATATATATATGTGTGTGTGTGTGCGCGTGTGTAATTTTTTCGTTGAGGTCAGCGAAGAAGTTGTGCGGATTTCTCAGGAAGTCTGCTTCAGTATAACGTCAAGTCAAGTCAAGAAAGTGAGCAAAGACCCGCTTCAAACCATCAGGGTTTCGCTTCTCCCGCTTCGCCGACCGGTTCCACCAGCCATGCGGTCTCCGACCGGACTCCAGGACGGTCCTGAACTGCGGACCTTCATGCTTTTTGACGAGCACATCAGTGCGACCGCCCAGACAACGGGACCCGATTCGATGGACACAGGTTTGGGAACCTTGGGGGGACTGGGTTCGGGAGGGTGGTGCCCCATTAGATTTGGGGCAGCCAGGGCTTGCAACTGGATCTGGTTCGTTGTGGCTGTGCCAGTAGGATATCGTTGCCTTTTCTTTTAGTTTGGGAAGTTTTTCTTGCTAATAGATGATTGTGCGCAGGGCTTTGGCCACTTGGGGGTATAACATAACGCAGTACTGAAAACCTCAGTGCCATTGTGTTTTGCACTAACTGATGTGACTTACCAAACATGATGTGACTTCTTGGTTTTGGCTCTGTACCATTGGGAGATGTGACTTTACACCGCCTGATGTGAGTTAAACCCGGCGCTAGTAAGACCTGGTGAGGAAGAGCGACGTGGCTGGTGAGCGATCTGATTCTTAAACCACACGGGGATCCCGAAGACTGCCACATCCTGAAAGATCTTCATCGCCACTCTTGGACCCAGGCACTCTTTGCGGAGGGTGGTGCTATGCCCACTACAAACTGTTTAGGAACCAGGCAATCGGTCTTCTCCACTACCCCTTTGATCTCCGTGGCCATTTCTCCAGAGGATTTCGTCCGCTCACGTAGCGCGCCGGGGGGCGGGTCCATGTCGGAATCGGTGTACCGAAAGACGCCGTTGCCCGTGCGACTGGACCTCAACAAGAGGAACACGCGAGAGCAGCTGAGCCAAGGCCAGACTGAATGATTTGAATGGCAGGGATCCATGAGTTGTTTTCGGAACTTCTTTTGCCCTGCATCAGCCCTTGCAATTTTGTAAACTTGGAAGATGGGTCATGGAGGGTCATCGAAACATGGGTCATGGAGGGTCATAAAGCAACCTCCCTCCGCGACAGAGGTCATCCCGTAGCCGTAGCCCAGTAGAATCAGTATGTCAGTCGAAAGATGGTGCAGTAGGAAGGTCATGATGATTCCAGATGGTTGAACTGCACTTACAGACCTTCCTTGGTTGGTATGTTTGATGTTGGCCAACTGTTGACCAGATGTGGCTCAAGCTCAGTTAGTGAAGACGAAGATGGGTGAGGTCGAGGCTCAAGAGGTGCCATTGTATGGCGGGGCCATGCTCACCGAGTTGCCCAAGTCTTATGCTGATGCCAGCAACTTCCGAGAGGTGCCAGATCACCAGGAGGTGTGGGTGGATACATCCAGTGACCGGAGTGTCATTATCGAGGTTTTGGAGCAGAAGGAGGTGCCAGACACCGAAGCCATGGAATTCTTCCTCAACGACTTGGCCTCCTTCAATGAAGCCACAGAGGCTAAGGTCTTGCACACGAAACCTTTGGCGCCGGAAGAGGCTTTCTGGCCAAGACGTGGACGTGCAGGGTAGGTTTGGGATGTTTTGGGGGGCGTTTGGCTCATTGTTTGACTGGGAGCCCCAGCATACTTACATACATACATACACATACACATATACACATACACATACACATACACATACACATACATACCTACATACATACATACATACATACATACATACAATATACACTACACTACACTACACTACACTACACTACATACATACACAAACATGTATACCCATATATACCCATACATGCAAGATACATACATAAACATGCACATACATACTTACATACAATATATTTATACATAGACTAGACTACACTACACTACATAACATAATAACATAACATACCTACTTACATGGGTGTTTGAGGTGTGTATGCCTCTCGGCGGAACACATATATATATATAGTCCCGTATCAAGATGTATATATGCCAGGGGATGCATACCTACGCACATGTGAAGAGACCGTCCTATATATATATAAAGGACATAATTACATATATACATAGATACCATGAATACACAAATAATACAGCGTACCTTCAGTGCCATTGCGGGGAAGGCATTGCACCCTCCCGCACCCCCTCCCAAATTGTTGAAATGACGACAAACGGACACGCACAAACAAACAAGCAAGCAAGCAAGCAAGAAAACAAACAAAGAAACAAACAAACCAACGAACGAACGAACGAACGAACAATGACAATGACAAACAAACATACGACATACAAACAGACATGTATTGTATTGCGAGTTCGGATCCCGTGATGTTGGGCATTGTTCCACTCCAAATTGAAAAGGTGCCCCACCTCGGCTGCAGAGCCTTCATGGCGGTGGGACAGCAAATGGTGGCGAAGTTTAAGGAGGAGCGTGTGGACCCAGTGCAGATCTATGCGGCTGTCCTGCGCCTGCCAGAGGTTGGGATCAGATGACGTTTGGATTATATAATAGAGGGATTGCCCCCAGGTGTACAAGCAATAGGGATATGGAACCATATAATATGGCCATATGGAACCAAATCTAAATCGACCCCTTTGGCATTTCCTAAACGACATGTTCTATTCCCCTCCGTCCCCTCCAGGACCAAATGGAGGGTGGATGCACGGCGTTGAAATCCAAGGGCTTGGGGTTTTCTTAGAGATCCTTAGAGCATGTTTGTTGGCATTTGCTTCTGGCCATCAGAGTTGGGGCTTTCCCCTACGCAGGCCTTCTGAACCTCCGTGCATGGCGGTCTTGGACATCAAAAATCGGCTTACAATTCAAGGTTAAATGCCAAAGCCCGAAGCTGGGCGATTAGGTAAATTGCCTATATTTACAGTTATTTACTGTTTGCTCGTTTGTATGCGAGACCAATATGATCATGCAACCAGCAGGGAGTTGGGGGTTGGATGAAGAACTGTTTTGCCTTTTCGTCGCCAGGTGACCACCGACATCCTCATCACCCTGAATGATCCAGGGCACTCACATGCAGAGAGTGCAGACATGTTCGCTCACCTCTTAAAATCATTCAGGATTGTGGATTGGCAGCTCTTCGGATGAGCTGGGCAGCTACTTGGATTCCTTCATCAGGCTGGAAACAGAACTGGCATATCTTGTGGCACATCCTGATAGTGGGGGGAGACTGGAGACGGCCATGACGTTGCCATCTCCAAGCTTCGGCCATGATGCCCTCCTTGCGTTTCCTGATTGAACGATGGTTGCAAGTGGCCAATGCAGAAAGGCCATGTTAAATTCTTGGCAACGTTGCTTGAATCTATTCATAGCTGAGGTGTGCATAGATACCTGCAGTGCTTTGTACAGATCTACCTTGGCGAGAAAACGGCATTCGTTGACCAGGGGTAACCAGGGGTTCATTGAACAATATTGAATATGTCACATATGTCGTTCTGTCACCTTTGAGCTTTGAAGATGTTGAAGCTATCCTGGGGGTTGAGCCTGATGGACAAAAAGCATTTGCACAATTATATATCCAGTTGTGCCCACTGTCAGATCGGAGTTCGCAAGCCAACTCTGAATGAACTCGGTGTGGGTGCCTGTGTGTTGATCAGAGGCCACCGGAGCTGGTGCAGTCGGAACGGTCTCCAACATCGATCTTCCATGTAGAACCATGGCAACACATCCCCTCCATGTGGAGTGGCATGCCTACTGTGGCTGTCGAGCAGGTAGTTCATGGAAGCACCCCTTCGCCATTCTTTACAGATGGATGATCCATGATGATTCTTCAACTGGGTATGTGAAAGGCATCCCCCCATTAGCATTCCAGAGACAAGCTTGCAACCATGGCGGTGGTGTGCCCTGCGGACAGGGGTTCTACGGTCTTTTCGACTGTGGGAGCCACATGTAATTGCAATTCTAATTAAATTCCTTTTGTTACTAGTAGTAAGGCACTTGTCTCTAATAGCAAACATTGTTACTACTAGTAAGGCACCTGTTACTACTAGCCCGGCACTTGTTACTAGTAGTAACAATGTGGTTGTAGGATGTTGTAGGAGTACAAGATCTTCAGGGATACCCCGGCCTTCTCCCAGGCACGGATGACCAGAGGGGCGTTTTGCAGGGCGCCGGCGTGGCTTGCCCCACCACCGAGTCACAGAAGGATTGCAACGAGGTCATGCGCAAAGACCTGGAGCAATGGCTCGTAGATCATGGCATTTCAGGACTGAACTGGCCCGAAGAACGTGCGAGGAAAATCATGTGAGTATGTGTGAGTGTGCGTTGTGCCCTAAGATCTTGTTGGCGGTATGATTAAAGACCTCATTATCATGTCAGTCTCAGTCAGGAATTTAGGAGTCAGTATATTTGTGTTTGGGAGGACATTCGTCCCAGCGACTGCGAATGGCGGTTTGTAGGGGTCTGTGTCAGGACCACCTCCTTCTCCCGAGGTTGAGCAGAGAGCCATGTGGCAGTGGATTCGGGACTTTCACAAGGCTGGCCCAGCACTTCTCATTGAAGTCGTGCAGTTGCTGTCACGGTTTCATCGACTGAACATCACAGCTTTGTGGTCCAGGGACTGTCACCGGGACCGTTATTTTGGGGGCATATGGCCTCCCTGCCAGTTGACACTCAGCATGCCAGGAATACAGCGACGACTGGTACACCCGCAACATGCCTCGCTTGCGAGACCAGTTTAGGCCTATTTTTGTCCAGCAGATGAAGCGAATGCGAGAGCAAGAGGCAGCTCGGTTTGACCCTGTGCATCCTTTGTGCCACAAGCCACATGCCATATGGGGCTCCAAGAACCTTTGAAAAGGTTAGACAGTTAGACCGTTAGACCCTCCAAACCTCCTTCTCGGGAGGGACTACCTAAACCCGGGGGGGGTTTATATAGGAGTCATGACTCTGAGTGTTGTGTCAATTTCTATCCGCCAGCTATTTCACATGTTGCAAGCTACGTAAGTCTTTGGTCAAGTTCTTTTCTAGTGGTGCGTGGTGAGAAGCCCGGTCTTGGCGTTGTGGGGCTGATGGCCGATAGCCAGATGTTGCAACTTGTGAAAGTCGGCGCTTGACCTCCACACAGGAACCTCAGGAACCTGTGCCGGGAGCCCATCACATCCCCTCACAAACCATACTCTACCGAGCCATTTGCGTTGGGGTTTGGTTCATTTTAGAAGGACTTGACCAGCCCGTTGATCAACCACCAGATGATACTCAGATGTATATATAGGCATATGCTCAAGAACTATCACTCAGTAACGATCTGAGGCCAAGGCCCATCCAGTGGAGCCTGCCGCTGGCGATCTCCTGGATTTGGGGCCCTACACGCCACAGCAGGCGCCCCCAGCGCCTGCACCAGGCGGCAGCGTGGACCTGCTGGACATGTGAACCACCTGGGGCCAGTCGTGGCCGCTGCCTTTGTCAGATCGAAAGATGGTGGATGCGCTTGTTGTGTGCGCATCCATATCAATCTAGTACGGTACTGGCACAACATAATACAATTTATATACTTTTAACAACTATATTATATATTATATATAGTATAGTTCTTATTTAGTAAAATAATAACGGATTTAGTGCATGCATCATTAACAGGCCTGTTGCACAAGAAGCACGATCCATAGGAACTCTGCACGGCACAATGGAAATGAGCAGGCCAAAAAATACCATGGGGTTCACAGTGACGGGCAGAGGCAGAGCATTTCAATTCGACGCCCCGTTCGGTGGGCGAACGCCCACACGTTCACGGAGCAATTACGGCCCGGGTGGACAGGAGGAACTTCTGATCAAAGGACCCTTCGTGGCCTGCACGACATTTTGCTCGTAAAGACACTCCGATTCGCTGACAGGAAAGGGTCTGTGCAGCCAGCAGAGGTTCCATGCGGACCTGAGTTTGATGCTGCCCCGATTTTCGCCCATCCCTTCAGCCTGGAGTCATGCTGAGGCAGAGAGAAGTCGCAAAAAGCTGGGCTTTCTCGTCCAGTTTTGCAGCTCCGCCCCTTGGTCAAGGAAGTTCGGGAAGTCAAATAACTTCGCTGTTTGCACCGGATCAGGTTGCCATGGCAGTGATGACAACAATGACGGCTAATTATGTGTGTATGTGTGGTTTAAGTTGAAATGACATTTTTGGTATATGTTTGCCATTTCCAGCATTCGATACACGACACATCGCATTTGATGCGAATTGGTTCCCCGTGTCTCATTCATCAAGGTGCTGCAAAGCTGAAACCCAACCCTATCTCGGAGGAGGAGGCTCGAGCAACCCCTTGGGGACGCACAGGTGCCCTGTCTGAGCGTTTCGGCGTTTCTTCGTTCTTGGTGTGGAAGAGTGGCTAGAAGACATGATCGTGATATCACAATCACATGTGATGGCCATAGCATCCCCTTAAAAGGATTTCTCCATATGTCTCCAATTGTATCCAATCGTTTGTTTACTTGGAGCGTTTGTCTTGTTTTTCTCCTTCATCTTCCCACCCAACGACGCGAACAGCACGGTCTCTCCTTCCCCGGACCCGGGCCCGAGGCGTGAAGTCGATTCCAGCTCCGTGGCGGATGGGCGTTTGCGTGGAGCCCTTCCGCGCGACGATATGCAAGTCCTTCATCTTGCGCGTGAAGGATTTCTTGTGGTCGTATTTGCACCGTGGTCGTATGAGACCGGCACTGAGACCGGCTTATTTGGGCATATTTGGGGCCAAAGGATAGACATATTGGACCAAAATGGTCTTAGTCGAGAATGTCCTCGAAGAAGTCAACTGCTAGCTGAATGGGATGAAAGATGTAAGACGCGTTACCGCGTTGCGCTGAACTTGCTCGCAAGGCTGCAAGTCAAAACGCGTCTATGGTCCTGTGTGGTCTAATTGGGAATACACCTGTTATGATATTTTATGATATGCACATTGCTGCCGCACAGACAACACAAATAGCCGAAGCAGCATCATTTGTTCTGTGCTGATGGACCAAGTCCTACACCCAGGATCCTGGGACACTATGAACACCCAATGGAAACCTACTCTCTATCGAGCCTAGGATTGTGCCCAACCTGGACCCAGCAGAGCTGACGAAGCGGGCAGATCCCAGTGCACGGACCCTAGAAGATCCCTGCCATTTGTGGGTCCAGCTGCAGGACGACCGCGACCCGCACAACCGAAGATGCAGATACGCGTGTGTTTAGGGCGCGTGGGAGCGTGTGAGTTTGGGGTGGAGGCCGGCGGATGGCTTAGTCAGTTGGGTTGACGGGTTTGAGGTCCAAGCATGTCAACTTCCTGGGCGTCCTGATTCTTCTCGGTGTTTTCGTGTCACTCTCGGTGTTTTGGGGACCGATTTGCATATGGTACATTGAGGGTTTAAGTAATACCTTTAAATTGGACACGAATTGAAGTGGTCCTGCAGAACTGAGACCGTGATTCCATGTGATTCCTATTCTTTCGGGAGTTCTCCCGGGATGATCGGTTTACTGTGTTGAGCGGTTTCGATCTCCGGTCCTGATCGCAGGAGATCCGCAAGAAGCGACACCAGCGTCACAGGCATTTGAAGTTTGGACGACGAGCCTTGGTCGACAGCGATGCGATGCAAGCGATGCAGTTGGCATTTGCAGGCATTGCGCGGCGCGTATCAGTATCAGTCTTGTGCAACAGCGTTCTTTTGTTCCTTGTGGCCGTCGCAGCTGCATCGGTGCAACAAAAAAAGGTTTCTATAGATATTGCATAGACTGCGTGAGCTTGGCGTTGGTTGCTGGTGACATTGCAGTTGCGATTGTAACCCATTTTGGCAACGATCGCTAGGGATTTATACAGACAAAGCAAAGTGCCGACAAGTGGAGATTGAAGAGTATAAAATGAGTATATATATAATATATATTATATAGATTATGAAGAAGTAAGATGGAGCCATTAAATGCAATTCAGTATATAGGATAGTACCGACACCAGATAGTACCTTGGAAGAGATCGAAACGTAGAGATTGCCAGGTCGAAAAGTGGATTGCTCCAGTAGAATATGTCTACCAAGAAGAGTGCACTGGTTGGTGTTTTTTTTGGGTGTTAAGTATTTTGGTTGGCATTCACCAGAGGTTACATAGCGTCACTGCGTCACTGCGTCACACATCCACATCACATCACGCCGCAAGCGGACTTCTCCTGCGTCAGACGGTGTCAGACGGCGTCGGTTTCTTACCTTCGGCACCGTCTCCGTGGGATTCTGTTGGATATAGTTTGAAGATGTTTGAAGTTATGCTCGAGCTTTCTGTTAGATATAGTTTGTAATTATGGATTTTTCAGTGATGCAGAGCGCTGCCGCCGCGAACTGCCACTTGAGGATTGGAGATGGCTATGGGGCTGTTGCTTGTTTGAATCGGCCACAGCCCCCGCCCCCACAGTGCCACCCTCGAAGCTGCTGACTGGAGGAGACCCACGATGCATTGATACGACACAACCCTACCCAAGAAGCCCCAGGTGATCGTGAAACCATCGTGCCATACCAATGGATTAGGATGATTCTTATTTTTCCTCGGATGCAGGAGACTAACTCCATCAGCCGTGCTCGAAACCGTATTTCCTTGCATTTCCATTTGTTTCCTAATGTTTCCTACCTTGCACTCTGGGCATGTCAATACCGTGCTGGTTTTTATCTGGTGCACGGACGGGGGGATCCTTTTTCGCTTCTGCTCCGCTGATGCGTGGAGAGCCGGGGGGCACACTGCTTTCAGGTCCAAAGTTCTTTTCCCCCCGGAGTTTCCCAGGGCAAATGAAGTGCAACACGAAGTGGACATGAACATGTTCTGCCCGCCTAAGATTGGCTCATATCACCTCAGAGGTCGAGACAACGCATTCACACCATTCAGCATCAAGATCATGTTGATGTTCCGTGAGCTCTACATCCTTAGCCCCTTTCCGCCCAACCTCTGCCAACCTTTCCCGGCGTGAAAAGGCCTCCTTCCTTTAGACATCTTTAGACTTCACCAAGCCATCTCCCCCACGCTCTGACCAAACCGTTCGAACACCCTCCCGATTCCTGCACGAACGCCATCCGACGGCCTTGCGAGCTGCCCGGACTCAGACGTGGTCCCTTTGCGGATGGGCAACGCTTTTTTGGGACGGTGATCTTCCCGGGCGGCTTCTCAGCCACAGTGCTGGAGCTCTACCATGAGAACAGGCGGCAAAGTGTTTTTTTCTTTGTGGCGAAGGGGGGCATTGGGTGGGATGGGGTGAGGGTGGAAGCGGGTTGGTGAGAACTGACGAGACATGTTTTTGCAGGGAGCCCCATTGGAAGACATGGATGGGATGAGGAAACCTCCTCAAGCAGAAGGGCTGCAAATAGAAATAGGTTTCATTAGGTTTCTATTTTGGCAAGGCCTGCTGATGACGTGTCATGTTTGAATGAAGGCATATATCACGACTGGTCTAAAAAGAAACTCGACGGAGAAGTGTAGGCACGAAAGGAAAGCACGCACCTGAGCACACATATATAATCATAATCATATATGTACAGTGAATACTTCACCAAGACAGGTGACACTTCAATACAACTGCGCTACGTGTCAGTCAGTCATGAATTGCTTTAAAGAGGTCAATGATGGCCATGTGCCTCTGGCATTCTATCCGGCCAGTTCTACATGAAGCGTCCAAGCCCCAAACAACTCCAAGAGCTCCGGCTCCCGCACAACCTCCAAGTAGTAGACTTGTCTCGTTTTCAAGTTTCAATGCGTTCAGATGACCGTGAGTGATCCCAGCGAGGTGGATGCGTTTAACCATCAATGCACCTCCGGGCATGAATGAGTTTCATCGTCTGGGATGGCCAGTGGATGGAAGCGGTGACTTGGAAAACTGCCGGAGTTTGAACATCTTCGAAAATTCCTCGCATGACTCCATCACCCATGAAGAAGACCCATGGCCTACAGGTGTTTCATGCGTTCGGTCGCCGCTGGCTCTTTCAAGATCGCCACAGATGACGTACCGAACGGATCCGAATGGAGCATTTCCCAAGAACATAGGGGTCCTATGAAACGCACATCCTGAACATAGGGGGCCTTTTGGCCGGATGCACAGCGGGTCCCCAAAAGAAGAATCAATGGGTTGAAGCGTTTGAAGCGGTTGCGTCATCTGCTTCGCCGAGGTGGATACCGTCCCTTCGGGGCACTGGAGCCTTGTCGCTCCATCGATGGCTGGTGGTTCGAAACGGAGGAGCAATCACGGCACTTCGTCGCCTGGTGTTTGATGAAGAATGCGATGGAGTGGAGGGTTGTCCAAGAAAGACTCTTTAAGAATCCTTGGAGATTTGTGAGCCTGAGGGGGGTCTTAAAGAAGGACATGGCAAGTTGATTCAAGTAGTGATTCAAGTCTCTACAGTAGGCATCGCTATATAGAGACATTCCTTTGGCAATTGATTTCCTTGATGTAAATGAGCAGATGTGGTGAGATTAAGACTGCCCAAGGCCATTCAATCCCCAGCCAACCGTTGGCCACCCATCAACACGCCGCACTTGCGACCAGAACCTGCATGATGGCATAGGAACCTGCACAGAACCACTCTCATTCCAAGTCTAAGGCTCAAGCGCAAGCAGACGGCGGCAGAATGGAGGGTTCAGCCTGGGAGGCCACGGAAATGATTGATGCAGCTTGGGTGGCGAAAGAATGACCGTTGTTGACTCAAGTCGTTTTAGCATTACTGTAGTTGTATGTCATTTTCAAGTCACTTTCCCTCTTGTGTGGTGGATTTCTTTCCTCCTCCAAGTAGACTCACCGAGGTGGAGCATTTCTCCGCCCTGGCCGGGCAGCCGCCCCGCTTGGCGGGGCGAGGGCTGCCGCGGCAGGCGCTTCAGCCGTCGAAGGTGGCCTCCGAACAGGTGGCTGAAAGCAAGGAGAGGCCGAGAGAAATCCGAGTCATGAGGTCATAGGTGTACTAGAGTGTGTACTGGCGTGTGTGGTGTTCCAAGATGATTTTGGTACAGATGGAACTGGACTAATGGGCAAATGTGATCAAATATAGCAACATTGTATATAATACAAGGATTTATTATGGTTTTGCCTGTTTTCTAGGTGCTTTTGCCTGCGACCTCGATGGGATTCCTGAGACCGAGAGACGTCCGTTCTCGCCCCTAAAGTCGATTGCAAGAAGGAAGCTCCAGTGATCTCTTTGTGACCACCGCTGGTGGAGATTTCAATCTCAAGTGAACAGCATCCGGTGAAGCCGTTGATGCCTCGAAGCTTTCAGGAGAGGACTTTGCTGTCCTGCGCTGCTCAGGCTGGCCAGATCTGCAGAAGGATGCAGAGCTTTCGATCTGCACGCGCAACAACAAAACATCTGGACATGGCAAATGATGCATGCAAGGAAGACTGAGGTCGGGATGGGTGGATTTTTGAACCTTCCTTATATATAACTACCTAGAAAATAGAGGTCAAATGGGTTCTAGGTACAGTATATAGGTCCTGTTTGGGTACCGGTGTTGAATTGCAGCGCCGCTGCCAGGTTGCTGGACCCACGGCCATCATTGCCACCAGCATGGCAGTGGAGGCGTCAAGCGACGAATGATCTTCGAACTTGTCAGATTCGGAAAGCATGCCTTGGCTCCAAAGCAGGTTTGACTCATGGTCATGATGGGTCATGTTCGCCCATTAGGCAACATTTAGACTTGATCTATCTATAAGCCCACAGTGGATTGGTTAATCAAGAGTCTACATGAAGCAGAGCAGTCGCAGCAGGCTGCGCTGCTCGTGGGACCGTTGCAGTTGTTTCTACCCTGTTCATCCCTGTTCCACCCTGTGCAGATTGGCCGGAATGCCGCCGCGCGGCTCGCGGCCTCCATGCCCTCGTGTGGGCAGGCAGCCTCATGGGTGACTGGACCTGGGGGGCGATTTGGACCTCGGTCTTTCCGCTGGGTTGCACATTGGTGAGTGATCCCCACCCCCTATCTCTACAAAACCCGACGAGGGGGCGGGGGGGGGGGGGGGAAGGAGTGCCGTGTCCCCCCCGGGGGGGGGGGGGGGGGTCGTGGATCTCTTCGGGAGTGGCTCGAAGAGACGTGTTGCGAAACACAGGAAAAGCATGAAGAAAAGGAAGAAAGGTCTAGAGGAAAAAGGGGAAAACACAGAAATGTATTTTAAAAAATAGAGAAAAACATGAAGAGAAGAAAGAAAGGTCTAGAGGAAAAAGGGGAAAACGCGGAACGGCGTTAAGAAACCGGAACCTCCAAAAATGTAAGCTACATTTTGGGACGCCCCTAAACCGTTGGTGTGTACCTAGACATTGAAAGGCAACATATGAAAACTACAA
>CAXAMN010023295.1:537354-567489 GCA_963970005.1 Durusdinium trenchii | reverse complement strand
AACCGGTGGTATGTACCTAGACATTGAAAGGCAACATATGAAAACTATATACAAAAGTAAAGATGCATCCGGGAAAAGCAGCCAAGAACGTGTCCATGCAGAGACTCTACGGTCAAATGGCCACTGAGAGGGGAGAGGGGAGGAACATATATATAGAAGACAGAATCCCGCAGTAGAATGCAGCAGATTCTCATGAGCGGCTCCGTCAGGAAGCGGGTAATGGCCCTTGGGCGCACTGGTATCTAAGAAGAAGGAAAGAAATGCAAAAAAAAACGGGAAGAGAAGGAAGAAAGGTCTAGAGGAAAAAGATGAAAACACAGAAAGGCGTTAAGAAATCAGAACCTCCAAGAATGTAAGCTACATTTTGGGACGCCCCTAAACCGGTGGTATGTACCTAGACATTGAAAGGCAACATACGAAAACTACAAAACTAAAGATGCATACGGGAAAAGAGCCAAGAACGTGTCCATGCAAAGACTCTACGGTCAAATGGCACCTGAGACAGGAGATTGGAGGAAAATATAAATAAAAGAAAGAAACCAGCAGTAGAATGCAGCAGCAGATTCTCATGAGCGGCTTCGTCAGGAAGCGGGCATTGGCCCTAGGGCCCACTGGTATCTAAGAAGAAGGAAAGAAATACAGAAAAGAACGGGAAGAGAAGGAAGAAAGGTCTAGAGGAAAAAGGGGAAAACACAGAAAGGCGTTGTTGAGAAACCGGAACCTCCAAAAATGTAAGCTACATTTTGGGACGCCCCTAAACCGGTGGTATGCACCTAGACATTGAAAGGCAACATATGAAAACTACAAAACAAAAGATGCGTCCGGGAAAAGCAGCCAAGAAAGTGTCCATGCAAAGACTCTACGAGTGTCCATGCAAAGACTCTACGGCAACTGAGAGGGGAGAGGGGAAGCACATAAAAATAGGAGAAAGAATCCAGCAGTAGAATGCAGCAGCAGATTCTCATGAGCGGCTCCGTCAGGAAGCGGGTAATGGCCCTGGGCCCACTGGTATCTAAGAAGAAGGAAAGACATACAGAAAAGAACGGGAAGAGAAGGAAGAAAGGTCTAGAGGAAAAAGGGGAAAACACAGAGAGGCGTTAAGAAAACGGAACCTCCAAAAATGTAACCTACATTTTGGGACCCCCCTAAACCGGTGGTATGTACCTAGACATTGAAAGGCAACACATGAAAACTACAAAACTAAAGATGCATCCGGGAAAAGCAGCCAAGAACGTGTCCATGCAAAGACTCTACGGCAACTGAGAGGGGAGAGGGGGAGGCACATATAGATAGGAGAAAGAATCCAGCATTAGAATGCAGCAGCAGATTCTCATGAGCGGCTCCGTCAGGAAGCGGGTAGTGGCCCTGGGCCCACTGGTATGTAAGAAGAAGGAAAGAAACACAGAAAAGAACGCGAAGAGAAGGAAGAATGGTCAAGAGGAAACAGGGGAAAACGCAGAGAGGCGTTAAGAAAACGGAACCTCCAAAAATGTAAGCTACATTTTGGGACGCCCCTAAACCGGTGGTATGTACCTAGACATTGAAAGGCAACATATGAAAACTATATACAAAAGGAAAGATGCATCCGGGAAAAGCAGCCAAGAACGTGTCCATGCAAAGACTCTACGGTCAAATGGCCACTGAGAGGGGAGAGGGGAGGCACATATAGATAGGAGAAAGAATCCAGCAGTACAATGCAGCAGATTCTCATGAGCGGCTCCATCAGGAAGCGGGTAATGGCCCTGGGCCCACTGGTATCTAAGAAGAAGGAAAGACATACAGAAAAGAACGGGAAGAGAAGGAAGAAAGGTCTAGAGGAAAAAGGGGAAAACACAGAGAGGCGTTAAGAATACGGAACCTCCAAAAATGTAAGCTACATTTTGGGACGCCCCTAAACCAGTGGTATGCACCTAGACATTGAAAGGCAACATATGAAAACTACAAAACTAAAGATGCATCCGGGAAAAGCAGCCAAGCAAGTGTCCATGCAAAGACTCTACGGCAACTGAGAGGGGAGAGGGGAGGCACATATAGATAGGAGAAAGAATCCAGCAGTAGAATGCAGCAGCAGATTCTCATGAGCGGCTCCGTCAGGAAGCGGGTAATGGCCCTGGGCCCACTGGTATCTAAGAAGAACGAAAGAAATACAGAAAAGAACGGGAAGAGAAGGAAGAAAGGTCTAGAGGAAAAAGGGGAAAACACAGAAAGGCGTTGTTGAGAAACCGGAACCTCCAAAAATGTAAGCTACATTTTGGGGCGCCCCTAAACCGGTGGTATGTACCTAGACATTGAAAGGCACCATATGAACACTACAAAACTAAAGATGCATCCGGGAAAAGCAGCCAAGAAAGTGGCCATGCAAAGACTCTACGGTCAAATGGCAACTGAAAGAAAGAAACCAGCAGTAGAATGCAGCAACAGATTCTCATGAGCGGCTTCGTCAGGAAGCGGGTAATGGCCCTAGGGCCCACTGGTATCTAAGAAGAAGGAAAGAAATACAAAAAAGAACGGGAAGAGAAGGAAGAAAGGTCTGCAGGAAAAAAGGGAAAACACGGAAAGGCGTTAAGAAAACGGAACCTCCAAAAATGTAAGCTACATTTTGGGACGCCCCTAAACCGGTGGTATGCACCTAGACATTGAAAGGCAACATATGGAATCTACAAATATCTACAGAACTAAAGATGCACATGTGAAAAACAATCAATATGGAAAGTTGAAAGCCACCTGGAAAGGCTACCAAAAGGTCAAAAGGCCTTGGAATGGCTCAAGGGCATGAAACTAGGTTGGGTTGTGGAGGTAAGAGATGGCCAGGGTGGCTGGGTCCTAAGAAAACCATAAGAAACGTGTAACGCTTATGGTTTTGTTATGATTTTGATATAGTTTTGATATGATTTTGGTATGGTTTTCCTTTTCCGAAGGATGGAGGCAGGTTCCCCAAAGCGACCTGGAAAGGCTACCAAAAGGTCAAGCTTTGGAGTTGCCCAAAGGCTTGAGAAAAAATAGCAAATCATACCAAAACAATAACGAAACCATAAAAAACATACTTTACATGCATGCTTCTGTCACTGGCTTGGAAGTCTTAAAAATAGCAGGAAGAAAAGGAAGACGGTCTAGAGGAAAAAGGTAAAACACAGAAAGGCGTCAAGAAAACGGAACCTCAAAAAATGTAGCTTACATTTATTCAAAAAATGTAACTTACATTTTTTAAGCCCAAAGTTGCAAAAAATGTAGCTTACATTTAGACAGGTCCCCCCCACTTAGGGGTGGGGATGGTGAGTGTGGACCGTGCACATGGGTCCGGATTGCTGGTCGGACACCGGGAGGCACGGCATGGCACTATTGACTATTCACACAAGGGTTTTGACGATTTTGAAGAGCTCTATTGTCATCTATGAATCTATAGTCTATATCTTTGTATATTATCCAAAGAATTACCTGATCACCACTCCAGAATCTAGAAACGGGACTTAGAAGGACCGCACTTTCTCTCTGTTTCATCTCCAGATCTAGTCTAGGGTGACCAACGCAGATGGCGGATGACTGTTGGAGCCCTGCGTAGCCCTGAACGTGTTCATCGGAGAACTAAACCCGTATGATCTTGTAGGATAAGTTGGCAGATCGTGGAAGCACGGTGGGCAACAGCTCAACAAAAACCACGGTAAAAACCACCAGCGCCTTGTCTCATTGCAAACAGTCATGCTTGAGAGAAAGCCTTTTGTCAGCAACGGGCACAGGTAGGGATGAATGTGAACGTG
This sequence comes from Durusdinium trenchii, assembly GCA_963970005.1. Lineage (NCBI taxonomy): Eukaryota > Dinophyceae > Suessiales > Symbiodiniaceae > Durusdinium > Durusdinium trenchii. The sequence goes on along the minus strand of CAXAMN010023295.1, from coordinate 563,734 downwards.
CATGAAACCATGACTCAAGCCCACAAGTGACAAGTAACAGCCAGCAAGGACACTCACAACAGCATATCAATAGAAGGATCGGGGTTCACAAGAAACATAAAGTGCAACATAACAGGCTTCAGTAACAGATTTCTTATGGAAGTGATGCTTTGACCTGGACTGTTGCACAAAACTGCGTCGGGATGCCATGCGTCTGGGGGTAAGAGGCTCGCGATGCCATGCCGCGTGCGAGTCCCAAGGGTGGTAGCAGCATTTTTGAAATCCTCAAGCTCATCCTAAATGCCATTGGAGTGGGTGCGATCCTTTGGTGGTGTGTGGCTTCCTGGCGGCTTCATAGCATCAACCCTGCGGCTTCCTCGGGTGAAGTCCATGTGCCTCGCGTGGGGAAGGGCCGCAAAAAGACGGCTCCAACGACTGTGGTGCCTGTGAGTGCGGAAGAGGAGCTTGGCCAGAGCAACCCGGACGCCCAAAGTGGCCAAAGCAGTCCTAAGGTGCCCCTTGGTGATCCTTTTTGGGTCTTTTGTGCAAGTCAATGGTCCCACTGTTGGTGTCATGGCGACATTCGCTGGGGCAACGAAGAGACTTGGCACATGATTCCTGCCAAGCCGGGTGAAGCGCAGAAGATCGAATGCAGCATTGATCACTTGCCAGATGTAGTGCCAGGCGACGATTTGAAGCATTGTGAATGCTTGATCACCCCAGGCACAGAAGTCTACAGGAGAACCAATCCCATGATCATTCACCAAGACGAAGCTGAACGTTTAGGTGCAACGCTGGTGTCTTCTTGTGAGCTCTTCTTTGAAGCACGAAAGGCGCAGGCCGTCGATATGGCCCAGTGGCTAGCAATGGAGGGCCTTTGCTCAGAGGCTTGGGACACCTGCCAATATCTAACATCTCAATTCAATTCATCACTTTTGTCAATGTCTTCTGGCCATCCGGGTTGGGGCTTTCCCCCAACCCAAGCCTTCTCATTTGGTCACGTAAGAGAGAAAAAGACAACCCCGTTTCGCCTCTGGTCTGTAAACCTAAACGCCCACTTGATCATCCAAAAGTTCGGTGAGGGGGTTGTTTCCCTTCACCTCAGATCAGAGTGGTGCATATACGTGGATTTTACCAACCCACTGCCCGCAGTCACCGGGTCGCACCCTTCGCTTCGTCGTAAGGAAGAGCAGGTGCGCTTCAATCGATCCTTGCGCGCGGGGCCTCGGCAGCTGAGCGTGGAGACACGACAACACCTATTCCGCGCTCGAGTGGATGTTCGCTTCAAGAAGATCATGGCACGCTTCAGTGAAAAGGGATGGTTTAAGCGTGGATGGGTCCATTGGATGCATTGGCTCTTATTGGATGCATTTGATTTTTGATTTTGATTTGATTGTGTAGATGGTGGATGTTCGATATGATAGGAGTACAGAAGGGAACAGCTCCTGTCTTCCATGCTGTCTACATCAGGTGACCTATGTCGCTGGAGATCCCTCAAGCCCGTTCGTCAAGATGGCTGAGGAGCTCATCAAATCCGTTCACTACTTCTCGTCTTGGCCGATCATTGTCTTCAACTTTGGCCTCGTGATGCCCGAAAGCTGGACCCCCGAACGCTTCCCACGCTTGGTGATTCTGCACTCCACACCCCTGCCCACGGAGGCACATTTGAAGAGGAGCTTCAACTTCAACAAGCTGAGGTCCATTTTGATGTCCAAAGTGCACACTGGCATTCAAGTGGATGTAGACCAATTTATTGCACCAGGGGCTGATATCCTTTTTCAGCTCACCGAGAAGTGGATCCACAAGGAGTATCCCTTTCCATTGATGCCTGCGCACTTTGCAGATTGGAGCATCAAGGACCAGCCCAATGCTCCTTGGTGGCCCAGGTATTGCCCTGATCCAGAGAAGCCATGCCCTATGCAGACCATGCGATGGGCCCATGCCCATCCAACATGGACCTATTGGGCCTTGCCGTTTTTTTGGTCGCTGGGTCCGTCGACACTTCCGGGATGAGCGCCTCCCCAACGTCACCCTGCGGGGCTTTCAAGCGCCCGGCTTGCGCGTGGGGGAGATTCCAGAGGACGAGGACATGCTCAACGTGGCCTTGTGGGAGGAACGTGCTACCCAACAGTGGTGCAAGTTCGACGTGCCGGCGACCGTGGAATTTGAATCCCTTCTCAACTGGAAGCCAAGTGATGGAGACCGATGTCTTCATGGCATAGGCTGCACCAATATTGGTGGAGATCAGCGCTGGTATGTTGAAGGGGTGCCCAAGGTCTATTGGACTGCTCACCACGCGGTGGATCCGGTGCAGACCTCAAAGATTCTAGAGCTCATCCGTGTAAAAGAAAGGGCCGGCAAGTGGCCACCTGCCATTGTCTACGACCAGAACTTCTGGAAGTCAGGGGAGGAGCTGCATGCAAAGCATCCTGAATTGAAGTGCTTGACATAATGTGCCGAGTTCCCTGTGGACTCATCCGATCGCACGAAGTCGACAAACGGGCTTCAGGTGTGTTCGCGTCAAAAGTGCCGTGGCGCTATCTTGGAAAGTGCTCAAGCACAGTCACCATGGAAGGTTAGTTAAGGTTACTTACCACTATATAGTTGCTGCCACCTCTCTAAAAAAACAAGACAATTGGTAGCCAAGCCAGAATGTGAGGGGTGTTAGTGGAGGACTATGGTATCGAAGCCCCGCAGTGCAGGTGGAGAAAGCCGCACTGCCAACGCAGCCCCGCAACTGGGACTGAAGGATCTGGGCCCATGGGCCTGAGAAGTGGCCTGAGAGTAGAAGACTAGACATTCTTAACATAGAGATGCTGGGAGGCACAGACCCTGTTGGCCAGCCCGTGCATGTCCATGCCGGTGCAAGGCCAGCGGAAGCGTCGCTCATCGCTGTCATTGCCGACAGGGACACCGCAGCGCGTCGGGCCCTTCAAGACCTTGGAGGAAGCAGCGCTCACGGCCACTTCGACGGCATACATATATATATATAACTCTCTCTCTCTCTATATATATATAGTGGATCCCTGCATGGATTTTTCAGTCAATTTAGGGCTACCAAAAGGAGATTGGACCTTTTCTTGAACTTCAGGCAGTTCCCTAGCCAGGGTTGGCGTGTTGGCGGTCGGCCTGGCACGGTGGTTAGCACGGGTTGAGCATTCGTGAGAAGCGGATGCGAGCGGATGAGTACTAGTAGCTTCTTGTTACTAGTAGTAAGGCACCTGTTACTAGTAGCGATGCACTTGTTACTACTAGCTTCTTGTTACTACTCCACACTAGGCCACACCCCAAATTCTGTGGCTCGCAAATGCTTTGATCCGGTGTTGACAGCTGCCTGGCGTCCTTCTCCAAACGAAACAGAGTACATCTCGCCATGCAGGTGACGATGGAGGTTTTGCCCAAGGGTGCCTTAGGCGAGTGCTGCTTTCACCCCAGGGACCTAGTCAGTCGCAATGGATCAGAGTCGCACTAGCCCATCAAGGAGTAATTAGCCAACACATGCTAACACTGACCAATCCGGGCAGTTATAAAGCAAGGGCATAGAATTGATATTTGCATCCAGCACATATATAAGATTATACATATATATATATGTGTGTGTGTGCAGCCAAGCCATGGTTCCAGAGCTAGACTAGACTTGGAGCTCAGACTTGAACTCAGGGCCCTTTGGAGATAGAACAGCTCGGATTCACTGAAAGTTGCATGGAATGGCAAGATGCAGACTGAAGCCCTGTTCAAGGGAGCACTGAGCACTGAAGAAAGCCCTGTGCCACACTTGGAGCACACACTTGGAGCCCCAATAGCATGTAGCTTGACCGTCCAGGTAGGTCAACCAAGCTCAAGGAGTGGAGGACGCACGTGGACTCGAGTGCAAGTCATGCCGGTAGGTCAACCAAGGTAATTATCCTGGTTTGGACCATTTTGGACCCACAGCCATGTGAGTGATGAGCTAACGGCATGTTTGTTTGCAAAGCCCGGAGGTTTGCCAGCCCCATCGCTGCTTCCTGCTTGGTGGGAAGAACTGGGCTTGGTGCGGTCAGATGTCTCAATTGCATCGCGCTGAGCCTCAGGCGCAGAAGAGGGGAACAACAGGTGGAGACTCCCAGCGTGTGGGCACGAGCAAGTAAACGTAAACGACTTGATGACATGACAAGAGCATGCTTGCACTGGAAAGTGTCTGGCAGGGGGGAAGAGCCTACTGCTGCCTTCTCGCAGGGATGTGCTGCTGCGTGCCCAGCAGGATTCATGCTGCAAAGCCCGTGCAGAACAGTCATGTGGCCTCATATCAAGTACACCGAGCATGGTATGTTCCGTGCTTGATCTTTCTGGAGCCCTTGAAACCTTGTAATTAGAACTGTCATGTGACTGTGAACAATGCTGCATGGACTAAGCATGGCATGTTAAGATCAGAGCTGGCCATAACTGGCCCATCGCCATCACGTTTCTCGGTCCTGCACCGCATTGGCTGCGCAGCCAGTGAGGGTCGGGTTAGACTTCGCCCGCTTGTTCGAGGTCTGTTTTGAAGTCTTGAGTTTTTCGATCAGCCGATTTCGGCAGCCCCTTTTCGAAGGATGCCTTGGAGATACTGGGCCTTGGGCACGGCATGTTTGGTCAGAATATTCATGCCAAGCCGAACCCAGCAGATAGAAGACTCGACAGCTTAACTCTCAAAGGACACGCGCATTATATATTTAATGAGTTATAGCAATCTAGATCATCTCAATTGAGAGTGGATCTTTTTCACTGCGGAGCAAGTGGTCCAGTGATCCGTGTTTCAGCTTGGTATCTCTTCAGGTACTGCACAATTAAAAGACCATGGTCTCACCCCAAAGGGGTGTCCTTCCACAAAGTAATATCAACTATTTTCGTGGAATCAGATGTCTCCAAAAAGTGCGGGCGTGTTTTCGGAACCGGTCTGTTCTCTGAAATGAAGGCCTTCACTTCTTCAAGACCCGGTTCTTTGATCGCCTCCAGCGTAGCATGTAAACCACACTCCTGTGATGGAGTGTCTTGAGGTGAGGTCAGGGGAGTCAGCCTAAAGGGCAGCGGCATAACTTGCCCTGGAAATAGTGAAAGTTGATTGGACACTTGGTGTTGAACTATGAGAAGCTTCAGCTACAAGTCTCAGCGTTTCTGAGGGCTCAGCCTAAGAGTCTTGAGAGCCGTCAGCTTCAACCTATAGAGACTCTAGGCATCTCCAGACAATCATGATGTACCAAATTGCTTTTTCACCGCATTTCTTCCATCAAGAATTGAGCAACAAGACCCTTCTCGTGGGACAGTCACTTCCAACGAAACGGTTATCACCAGCTCTGAGCTGTGTCGCGGCTCCGGTGGGAGACGTCTCCAAAGCCTGGGACGATGGCGGCGATCACGGCCTCGCCCAGCCGTGTCTGGGTGAAAGAAAGGCCGCGAGCCGTGGGAAGGCGCATGGGAAGACCTGGCCAAACCATCTTCATAACAATTCAATCCATTAACCGCTTTTGTTCGAGGTCACTCCGGAGTGCACTTGAAAGCGCATGCAGTTCTTGATGTTGCTGCGCATCAGTCGGTTTGTTGCATCGCAGTGGCCCATGCAAACGACCGTCGCGCAGGAGCCGCACGTTGAAGCCTCCGGGCCCAACTGCCTTGGTCTGAGCCCCTTGCAGCGGACAAATTGGCGCCACGGTGTAGGTCGACTGCGCGTGACGCCAGGCCCTGTGGTCCAAGACCTCGCAATGGGCCTGTATTCTGGCCTGCTGCAGCAAGTCAGGTGCAGAGAATGGACATTTGCGAGGAGAGTGTAGTATGAGACGAAGAGGCTTGCGTAGGTTCCCAAAACGTGAAAGGCGAAGCATGGCGCAGCATTGACATGGAAACAATACCAGGAATCTAAAACCCTCTAAAGCCCATTGGCTCTTCACAAAGCTGTTCCTGGCCTTTCTTCACCAGGTACTGGTAGTTGGTCGAAGCCACTGCTCGTGGCCCGATGGTTTCATTATGTTTCAGTGGCCAGGCTACCATTCCCGTCGCTGGCGCGCACGAAGTGCAGTGGCCGGACGCTGAAGTGCTTGGGGGGAAGTGATGAGAAGATCTGTGGGAACATGCATACCTGTGCCATTTTTGGACAGGACGTTTTGATAAAGGACGGCGATTTGCATTGAGACCTGACGCTGCTTGGCACATTGTTGCATTGTATTTGTCTGAGATATTCTTCATCGCTCCGCAGCCTGGCTCAAGCCATGCGCAGCGCAGAGCAGGAGGGAGAAGCCAATGAGGCGAAGGAGGTGAAAGAGCCAAAGAAGGAGCTTGTGACATCCGGTAGCTTACAAAGACTACTCAGTAGATCCAGCTCCGAACATAATGTGCGTGTGCGGGGCGGAAGCAAAAGACATTCATTGCTATATGATGTTCGCTTTTGGGGTGTCCTGTTTGTTATCGCGGTCTCGCAACACCCAGACAAGGAGAACGACACCGGCAACAAGAAGAAACCAGCTGCGGCCCCCGCTGCGGCCGCGGCTGCCCCTCCTGATGAGAAGAAGAAGGAACAGCAGAAGGACAAAGAACCTCCAGCCAAAAAGAAGCAGGACTGAAGTTCTCATCAAGAATCCATGTCTTTGAACATGTAGTATCAAGTTGATATGCCATGTGCCGTTGCTATGCAAACTTCACTACGAAGAGTATGGTGAGGAAGAGTTGTCCTTATATGCCCTCTCAAGGACCCTTTGTCTGATGAGGTGTGAAGTTTGGGGCTGGAAGCTGTTGGGATGTCCATTTCACGCGGGAAGTGTGCACCCTAGAGGTAAGCCCTGGTAAGCCACTGGCACAGGGCCTCCTGATAGAACCGTAATTAGCCACGTGCTAACGACCTGGAAACGCAATCCACGTGTAGCCATGAGCATGGTGATCGTCCTGGCGGCGAAGTGCTTGGGTCCAAGGTCCAACGCTACATACGTAGCTAGGTCCCCATCATGTGCTGCCTTTAGAAGCCTCAGTTTGGGTGGACCTGCTGGACACTTGGATGAGATGCATGTCATCACATAGTCTCATACGAAAGACATTGCTTGCAGTCAGTCCGCTGAAAAACCCTCGCTTTGACAGGTTGTGACTCAGATTGCTCAGTCCAAGTACGAGGCGGATCTGTGAAGTGAAGAAAACATAGTGACATGGTGTTTCTCGGAAACTGCTCTTCTATGAAGCCTCGATTGAGTTACTGTAGCAATGCCTCGGCACCTGCATTGTCGGATACATGGTGTGGTTGGTGTATGCATGTCATTTGGGTGTGCCTCAGATTAGGGAGAACGCCACACTAAAGTCACTAAAGCTTTCTTTTGGGCTGTTTCCTATTTCCAATGCACACACGCACACACCTTTGAAAGCTATAGATGCATATCTCCATGTTTCGGACCGACGTCGGATTTGACCCAGCAGGCACAGGAGGACAAGCTCAAAGATGTCGCCCGTCATTCTATGGCCTTGATCCGCACCTGGGCTCATCGGCGCCCGCCACTGGTGTCATGCCACCTGTTCTGGCATACAAAACCAACGTAGTGGACCTGAAAACCTCCAACTGAAGGAACCCCACTGATGTCACAGATGCCTCGGTCCGCCGTATGTTGCTGAAAACGTCCCTAGTGCTTAGCGGACCCAAACCACCACAAGGCAGGAAAGATCCCCAAACGAAGTCTCAGAAACGTGCACTTGGACGTCTCAGGGTTTGCACCGCAGGTGGTGCCATGGTGGTTCGGCAAGAATCGCCCACACGGAAGACGAATCGCCCACCAGGCGACCAGGTGAGAAAGATGGTGCATTTGACAGGACAAGACGCAGCCAGCACCACTTTCTTGCTCTTCTGTATCAAACGAAACGGGATACTGTAGACTTAAATGCATAGGTTTGCATGCAAGCGGCGACAGGTTTGCACCAAGACCTCCATGGCATCATTCCAATCCAGAACGTGTTTGTTCTTATAACTGGCTGGACGTAATTTCTTCTTCATAGCTCAACCTCGACTTCTGTCGAAGCATACAATCTTGCAAACCGTACGCCTCCTCTCAAAGTCTGATTGCAGGGAGTTGTATGCCGGTATAGTACGCCAGTGTATGCCGCAATTTGTCCCGCAGTATGTAGCCGGAGATCCTGTGATGTTTCACAACACTGATTGTCAGTCTCTTCACTTAGATGCTCAAAACTACACTGCATCTTGTAGGAAAAGATGTGAAGTAGGCGTGCCTTCAAGTGCGTTACCAAACAAAGCTTCGAAGGCTTCGCTGACCCGAAGAAGACGCAAGTTGTTGATCCGATTCTTTCAAGCTAAGAGGTATCAAGCATGACTGGGCTGAAGCCAAGGGGACTTCCATAAGATGGACGAGCAAGACTGTTTCCGAAAAATTGCGGATATACAGTGGCTTGGTCGCAGTCCACTCAGAAGCGACTAAGGCAAACATGGCAATTCGGGTGGGGTTGGGAGCTTCACCAGATTCAACACCTTTGGCGAAGCCAAAAAGGTATGGATTTGGTGCTCAGACCCATCGCGAGTATTGAATGTTAACTAGGGCTTGATCGCACGCCGCAGTTCCAACACCATATTGAAAGTTCAGTTAGAAGACAAAGCGTGAACATCGTATTTCGAGCCCAGAAGGCTGGTCAACTTCCCTGATCCCCCAGCTCTCACCCTGAGGAGATGTTTGGTGAAGTACGAGATGCAATACATCCGTGCTTGGGAGATTGAGGATAAGCGCCGGCAACGCGAACTGCTGGACTTGGAAGTGATGCGGCTTCGCTTTCGGAAGGCCTGGGAGGGGACAAAAAGAGGGGTGAGGGATGCTCCGGTGTAGACTCTTGATCCCAAAAAAAACTCCATAGGAAGTGGTTTTACAATACAAATTGGGGGAGTTTTGCTAATCAGCAGTCTACATGAATATAAATTAAACGGATGGATCCAGCTATATCCAACTATATACTTACTTGAGAAGCTAGTTGGATCCAGGCCATCAGAGCCCTCACTCACTTTGATTCAACACTATCCGTTACATGCAACGCCGTTCTTTTAGCTTTCATGAGTCGGGGGTGCCTTCTTGCGCACTAGCCGTCACTAGCCACTGCGCCACTCTGAGTTGCCAGCGCCAGCGACGCTGTCAACCTGCGCCGTCAGGAGGGCGAAGCCGAAGAAAGTCAATTGGAAGGGCAAAGAGAGGCACAGACACCTCATCATCGCAGCTCCTTGTTCGCCTGCCGCAGTCTCCCTTGCCTTTTGCTTAAGTTGCTTCTTCAGCGTGGATAAGCAGATGGCAGATGACCAGTCATCAAACAGAAAGAGTCAAGTCACATTCCATCCTTTTCTCGCTTCTTGTGTGCAACTGGAGTTCTGGGAGGTGCTGCAGAAGGGACTGGCCAAGCGGAAGCGCTATGAGGGCCCCTTGGCAAGGTTTGTTTGATTGACATGTTTTTTTTGACCAGGTAGCCAGCTCGGTTAGATCCTGAGAAGTAGTAAGTTTGTATGCGTAATATATATATATATATTTGCAGTCAGGGATCAGAACTCAGTATGCAGAGCAGAAGATGTGTGCTGCCTTTAATCTTAAGAATTTGCCAAAACGCCGGGAAGCGATGGGGCCCAAGCGATGCCCTACCAGAACAGGAAGGATGAACATGGATGAACATTGTTTCCTTTGAGATCCTTTGAGTACTTGTGGACACACATACCCTAGCTTACTGTTGAACAATGCCGCAAGAACTGCAAGAAAGCGATGCCTGCCCTCCAAGCTGATGTCTAGACTTGTCCAAAACTTGGGGAGTGATGGCCTTGTTCCGATGGCCGCCCCCAGTGCACCAATGCGGACGTCTCCAGTGGAGAGCGGTGCGTTAAGGACTCAGACATCACGACGCGGCGAGGTTCTCCCCAATTCTCGGGTTTGACCCGGAGCACGTGCACCCCCTCGTGAGGGGCCTTTGAACATCACTAGTGGGTTGCTTTTTCGTTGGTCATGGGTGGGGCTGCATGGGAGACTTCTCTTGTATGGCGGTCGACTTGGTGAGGCTATGAGGAGTTGTCGGCCTCGGTGAACACCAAGCGGCCGCAACACGAGTCCAAGGCTCACCGTTAAGTCGGACAAGACAAGAGGATATGAGAGGTCATGGGCCGTCGAATGCTAGGCAAAAAGAATAGGATAGAAGTTCACCAAGGGTGTCCAGGTACGTTGGGGGCACCGTCTGAATGCTATATGTGAGGCTTGAAGTCTTTCAGCACCTACATCGATCGAGCACAGCGCCTTTTGGAGAAAAGCCTGCAGGAAGTGGTCGATATGAGATCTATGGAGGGTCACCTTCGGTTTGGGGAGCACATTCATGCTGCAGGACCCTAGGCACGTTGACCACGTTCACTTACTCCAATTCCTAACGGGGAACGGTACGTCTAGTTAGTTCTTGAGCCTTGAGGCCGAGGTGGTCAAACACCCGGTGAAGGCCAACAGGTGTCCAGTTAGTTTAAAAGCGTACCATAGGCGTTGCGTTTGGACGGTTTTCCAATCTCAACGCTGTCCTGGGTTCCAGAGGCGCAAATTCAGAAGCTAACTGTGGAGCTCCAGCAAATGGAGCAGCAGCAGAAGCGGTTGGCCGAACTCTCTCAGCATCGGGATGAGCCAGGGGGCCTCAGTCGCGAAGTGGGGTTTGAGACATCAACAGTTCCAGAGCATTGAATACTCATGAGGCAACGAACCGGGGCCCCACCCGTTTTGAAATGCACAAGTGGTGAGACACTTGGAACTCTCCAATCAACTGGCCAGCAATGGGCTTTGTGTTGCCGGGACGGGGGTTGTGGGAAGTCACAGGAAGCTGTGAGCTGCATGAGATGTAGTTTGTTTGCTGTTGCTCATTTCTGCAGCAAATTAGGAGAAGCAAACTGCTCATGAAGGCCATAGAAGAGCTGGACAAGGACACCTCGAGAGCTGGCAGGTGTCTAAAGGCCCATGCTGCCCTGCAAGTTCTGAGTTATGAGGGCCCACTGCCCTGCACACACTGAGAACTACATCCCTGCCCTTGGCCAAAATTCAGGAGCCTATTTTCCCTGATCATGGCAAATACCCGTGTGTTGTGGGTGGTGGTGCGGACCATGAGTTTGCGAGGATTTGCTAGCAGAGCAAGAGTTCCGCTTCGAGAATTTTGGGCCTGATGAGCCCGAGGCAGGTGAGAGTTCAGCTGGTCAAGCCGAAACCAAATTTCAATGTGCTGTCATCATGTGGTTTTGAGCCGCACCGGTTTGAGCTGCCTCCGGTTTGGAGCCGTGATGTATTAGACATTGGGAAAAGGTGGGTAAGCTGGAAGCATGCGCATTATCGCGCATTGTTTCTCGCATTTGAGCTTCGCATGGCGTTGCATGATACCCTCTAGACCCTAGGTCTTTGCCATGCGAACCGCGTAGGGTACGGTTGGTTGATGCAAACCCAGACCCGCGCGGTAGCTTGTGGCGGACGATTGGGCGGGTGAACGCGTACATTATCATACATCGATCTTGCTCCGTGTAAACTGCGTAGGCCAAGGCTCCTTGGGCGAGAGAGCCAATTGCCTTTGTGGCTTGAAAGAAGCCGTGGTAATCAGAAAGTAGCTCCAACGAGCGCCCTCATGGAAAGACCGTCTAAATCTAAATTGTGTTTTCTCAACGGATTCATGATGATAAAACCATTAAAGTACTATATTTACTAATATATAACCTTCTGAAACTAGGAATGTGTGCAAGAAGCTGTGGAGACTACTGCACTGTGCTCCCAAAGAGTATGCAGTACCCAGCACACCTTCCAATGCAATATACGGTACTAACTATACAATCCATTCGATGGTCGGCATCATCCCAAACCATCGTTTGTGCAAGGCTGCTGATTCGAATGGAACTGCTGGCGAACCACCCGTAGCAGAGCTGGTGGAGCTGGTTTCATAGGCAAGTGTCAACCCTTGCCCAAAACGCTAGCGGATTGCCAACAGGCAAAACATAGCAATTCTTGAAAGGATTGTCGGATTAGTGGCGGGAGTGCGGCAGGCACAGAATGGCTAGAAAGCGAGTCAAAAGTATGCGAGACGTTTTGACCGTTTCCGCACAATGATGGTGAAAATTGGTGACAAAGGCAGAAGTGCATATCAAGCAAGACTCCTGCGGCAAAGCCTAAATTTTCCAAGGTGCTCAATGTATGGCTTAGATCATGGCAAGCAAGAGCTTCATGAATTTTGACTTCATCAGTTATGACTTCCCAGTTATGGCTTCATCAGTTATGGACCCGAAAGGGTGGCCTCCAAGCTTTGCATGGCTCAGATGGGGCAAACAAGTGCTTTCCCCACGGGTGCACCATGGTCTTTCCCATGTTTCAAGAGTGGAACGCCAAGGCAACCGATGACGGGATGGGAATCCAGGTGCCGCACTGGCGGATTGGCCCATGCTTTCAGGGCGCGCGGATGATGATTTTGGTTTGGCTGGGTTGGTTGGTCATGCCAGAGCCTCTTAGGCCCTTGCACAACAGATCAAAACAGGTTTGTCAATTTTGGTTGTGTGCATCTCATGGTTGGGAACTTGGGAGCCAGGGAGCCAAGAATTTGATGTTCAATCAAGAAAAAGGATATGCACTGTGAGCACCAGTCAGGAACAGTCGGAGTGAGAGCAAGAGCGAGAAAGAACATGATAAAATAATGACAAGCAAAGAGGAACCAGACTTTGCAGAGAGAGAGAGAGGATTCAGTCCCTCCTTTCTGTCAGAGTGAGAACAGCTCCGTTTTCAGCATAATTACTGTGTGAGGTGGCCACGCCTCCTGTCATGGGTGGTCCAGTTGGAGAGGTGCAGCTGCACCCAGCTGCGTTTTGACACTTCTTGAGATCAGTTCTCAGTGACATTTTGCTAGAAGCCTTGGAAGCAGGGGTGGTTTGTCCAAGCACGCTGTCACTTCTGCGTTTCAGACGTTTCTTATTGATCCCTAGTGAGTTGAGGTCAGCTTAGAAGGACGCCGCATTTTTCGTATTAGCCAGCCAGTTTTTGGCTCAGACAAAGCATTTGTCCTGCAAGTCTGCCTCCTTTCGTTGTGCTTCTGACATCTCCATCCAGGCGGCTCAGCATGAAGGAATCTTGAATGAAGGGACTCTTCTTCATCTTTGCCATGCTTGGTGTTGCCTTGCAAGGCTGCGGCTGCAATGAGGATGGAATGACCACCTGCGCCGCCAACCCGGTCACTGATTGCACAAGTGCAGTAGCGGCTATGCGGCTATGATGTGCATTCCCGACAACGGTTGCTGCGACATTGAAGTGAACGTCAATGGAGTCAAAGTCAGGGCCGGGGATGCAATGATCAGTTCTGAAGTAGCTGCAGTACTGAAATCAGAAGGATGCGCCATTCTGACCGGGGATCCTTGCGGATAGACGCGCTTGATTGCCAAGAGTGCGGCAGGGGCTTTCAGTGGCACAAACAAGATCGTTTCTCGCACATGGACTCGGCTCGTGAGCCAGTGAATAGAGCAATGGTGGCTTTGCTAGAAGCCTTGTGCGGTATTGTTGTCCATGGTCGTTACTGTAGATTTTTTGGCCAGAACGTGAGCAGGGTTTTTTTTGTTGCAGCCGATGCTGAATTGAACTTTATTGCTGATGGATTGGCAAGAGGTAGCACGACCTTTGTTGAACTCATGCTTCAATGGCCAGACCCTTGCTTTGCCCACAGGTGCCGTTCGAAGAACCCGACTTCCAGGACTGGGAGATGGCACACGTCATTGCTAAGGAAGTGCAGTTCATTGAATTGCCTCATAATAGAGAAGTCTCGTGGCATACCCTGCCTACCTGCCACATACCGCCGTAGCAGATCCTTACAACATCTTACACATACATACAGTCGTAATAATTACTGTAGGTAAGACCATGATGGTTCCTTGTAGGTTCCCCAGTCACCATGAGTCTGAGTAGATCTTGGGTGCTTAATAAGGCCTTTCTGTGTGTGCAACCCTTGGAACTTGGAGTCAGGGCTTTTCTGGGCTTAGGGAAGCATCCACTGGCCATGGATGTGTCCTGACGTGTATACACCCAAGACTACAAAAGGGTAATTATATTGTCGGCAGACTTGTTTGTCGGTTCTCTTTCTCTTTCTCTACCGCTATGAGTGGTTCTTTCGCTATAACGGGGTTTATTGCTTGCCTATACTGCAACATGAGGCTTTCCATTCTTTGACATGCTTACTGTACAAATACTATCGAGCGATTCGTTTGTGTGCACTTGCAGCTTGATGCTATGCACATTGTACCATGACACTCTTGACTTTGGACTTGCTATTTGATGCTTGACATCTTGTACCCATGCAACTTTGGAACTGAGACTTTTTGGTGTCGGGATTTGAGACCACCGACCTGTTTCCTTACGCCTCTTTCATGCTAAGGTTTCCTTGTGGCGTGAGGCTTTAGATTTTACGCATCGTATCTCGAGTGTCTCAGTGTGTCTCTCAATCTTTGAAAGCCCAGGTGGGCCCGAAGTAGTGCCCTCTGTGGCCCAGCCAAGTTGGGGGTGAAGTTGTGGTGTGCAAGCAACAGCAGGAGTCCGCAACAGATAGCACGAGCCATTGATGGCAAGCGTTGCATAAGACTTAACAACTCGCTTTGACTGGAGCAGGCCTCTGAGCCTAAAGGGGTCCGTAGCGGACAAGAGTCTAAGAACACAAAACCTGCGTCGTGGCCCGCGCGATGCGCTCAAAAAAATGAGAAAGTCCAGAAAACCATTTCGTGGCTTCATAAGCTGTTTGTAGGTTTCTCACATTTTCTTGTTGGTCTTTGAACATCTTTGAACCAAAAGCAGCAAGAAAGCCGAGAATACCGTTTTCGCCGTGTTTGCGTTTTTGCTGCTTTCCTGTTTTCGCCGTTCTCCTGTTTTCGCGGTTTTCGTGCTCTGGCTCATCTCGTGTTTTCGCGGGTCTCGCATTTAGTCGTAGTCGTAGTCATTCTCTCTCTTTCTTTTGTGGTGCACTGATTAGGTTTGGCACATTGGTTGTTCCCAGTCAGCTGGTTTCGTGTCTATCGCCTCCACAAACACACACTGCGCTCTTTTTCATGTCGTCCCTTCATGTCTTTCCGCTTGTCTTCTTTTGCGCGCGTATTGTTCCTTTGTCCCGCTCACTATAGCAGGAGGCTCTCCATTCTTTGACTTGCTTACCTATACCATCGAGCGATTCATTTGTCCCGCTCGCCGATTGGGGACTCGCATTTGGGATTTGTAGCGGCTGCAACTTGATGTTTTGCATTTTTTGCCATGAACACTTTGGGGTTCATACCACCGATACCACCTGTTCTGGGGCCTCTTTGATGCCACCTGCTTCCCTCTTTCATGCTAAGGCTTCCCTGTGGCATGATTTTTGGGTTTGAGATCGTACCATATCTGGAGTGCGTAGGAGTCCCGTAGTGGTCACAATGTTTGAGAAATGAGTTCTGAGGGGTTGGCACCCCCCTGCAACATGTCATTTTGTAGGGGAAGTAGGCATCCAGGCATGCAGTGGAATCTTTATTTTGTTGGTTTGCAGCGCTGTGAGAAGTCTTGTGTGTCCTACATCAGGGTTTTATTGAGTTTTCTTAAATGCACTGATCCCGAATAATATGTTTGCTTTTTACTATTCCCAACCCCGTGAAACCAGGGTGGATGATATTTTCCAAAACCGATGTAAAGGGCTGGTGGAATCATCAAAGTATTATTCCCCAATAGCCATGCTATGGGGTCTTGCAAAACTAATAGGCGGACGGGCGCCGTCGGGTCACCGTCAGAGCTGGTGGGCGGATGGTGTCCCGGTCATGTTTTGATGGCGTCCGGGTCATGTGATGCTGGTGTCCCGGTCATGTTTTGATGGTGTCCCGATCATGTTTTGATTGTGACCCAGTCATGTTGTGATGGTGTCCCGGTCCTGTTTTGATGGTGTCCCGGTCATGTTTTGATGGTGTCCCGGTCATGTTGTGATGGTGTCCCGGTCATGTTTTGAAGGTGTCCCGGTCATGTTGTGATGGTGTCCCGGTCATGTTGTGATGGTGCCCCGGGCATGTTTTGATGGTGTCCCGGTCGTGTTGTGACGGTGTCCCGGTCATGTTTTGATGGTGTCCCGATCATGTGATGGTGGCGCGGTCATGTTGTGATGGTGTCCCGATCATGTTTTGATTGTGTCCCAGTCATGTTGTGATGGTGTCCCGGTCGTGTTTTGATGGTGTCCCGGTCATGTTTTGATGGTGTCCCGGTCATGTTGTGATGGTGTCCCGGTCATGTTTTGATGGTGTCCCGGTCGTGTTGTGACGGTGTCCCGGTCATGTTTTGATGGTGTCCCGGTCCTGTTGTGATGGTGTCCTGGTCATGTTTTGGCGGTGTGCCGGTTATGTTTTGATGGTGTCCGGGTCATGTGACGGTGTCCCGGTCATGTTGTGATGGTGTCCTGGTCATTTTGTGATGGTTTTCCCGTCATGTCATGTTGGTGTCCGGTCACCTTGTGATGGTGTCCCGGTCATGTTGTGATTGTGTGCCAGTCATGTTGTGACGGTGTCCCAGTCATGTTGTGATGGTGTCTCGCTCATGTTGTGACGGTGTCCCGGTCATGTTTTGATGGTGTCCCGGGTGTCCCGGTTATGTTGTGATGGTGTCCCAATCGTGTTGTGACGGTGTCTCGGTCATGTTTTGATGGTGCCCTGGTCATTTTGTGATGTTGTCCCGGTTATGTGATGATGGTGTCCAAGGAAGAGATGGTCGATGTGTTGAAAACAGCAGCTGTTTCCAGATTTTTCTTTTTGTCCCGGTTTGTATCTTGCTATTGGGGTCTCCAGCTGGGCTAATTCTCAGAGGGGGATGACCTTTACCCGCTACTAAGGTGCCCTGCATGTTTTCATTATATTTTTTGTACGTACTGTGGTTGTCAACACCAGGCGCGCACCTCGTCATCCAAAAAACAGTGTGCAGAAGGTACACTCTTAGGAGACAACAAACCCTAGGCCGCGACCACGAGGTAGCTTCCTTTGAGATTTTTGTCAATTACAGTCAGGAAGGCAACCCATCAAGTTGCGGACATACACCAGGTTTCGAAGTCATTTCATGCCAGATTTGCATCCAAACACTGCAGTGCAGACGCTGCAGCGAAGTTCACGTGCAGTAGAGTTGCTTGGTTTCTGACATCCTTCCCGCTCTCAGTGGTACTGATCAGAGGCAAACGGAAGGGTAGTGCACAGAAAGGGTGCTGCAAAAACCTATTCTACTAACATCGTGGAAGGCGTGGGACATTCGTAGAACCCAAGGCTATTTGTGGACAGTTCGTGGAATGGTGGGCCAGTAGGAGAACTGACTGCAACGAAATTCCAGAAACCTTCGCAGAACTTCGTGGAAGGTATTTTTGATGCACTAACTTCGTATAAGCGATTTTTGCTGACCCCCTTTCTCCACACACCCTCCATTTAGCCTTCACTGAACAACTCATTGCAGGAAACTGCGGGAGACGTGGAATTTGTGAACAGCTACAAGGTCAGGGAGCTCAGTTCCGCTCCTTTCATTTCAAAGTGCGTGAAGATGTGAATGACCTGTGAAATGCGAAGTGCCGTGAAGCAACTGTAGCTGCAGCTAGTTGAATGGGGGCAGCGGACGGCAAGAGCACGTCCGCAGCCCATCGGCGTTTGATGTTTGCTGGTCTGCTGGGGACATGTGGCTGCCAGTATCACACTGACACGGTGACACATGTTCTGCACCAAAAGAACTGCTGATAGTTGGACCAGCCTGTGAGCTGAGTGCACATGCGGCATAGCGGGTGGTCCGAGCACCGCATTGCTCGCGGCGGTGCTCGCGTTGCGCAAGCTGAGGTGGGAGCAGCGGTGGTGAAAATTTTCGTCACCAGACAGCGCCCAGCCTTGGTGGTGCCATGGCAGCCAGGATCCAAGATGTTCACCGTGATGAGCCGCCATGCGGTGATTCGGTACCGGGCAAGCAAGGAAGAGGGTTGGAGATAGAGAGAGAAGGAGGCAACAAATCAAAGAAAGAGAGAGAGAGAGAGAGGGAGAGAGAGGACCAAGATCAACAACAAGGGAGGGCAGGAAGGCCACAGACCCTCCAATCCAGGCAATGAAGAAAATGCTGAGAGAGCAAGAGGGGTTGAGAGAGATGAACCGAGGGAGCGATTTACATACTATCAGATACTATCACTTGACAGCCGGGTTTGCTTCAGGATGGCTTGCTTCAATGCAGATGCACTTGAAAGTCCATGTTGTTATCCATGGTCCAGTCCAATTCATTTCCAACACTGAGGACTCAGCAGGCAGGAGCCAGAACAGGAGCTGAAATGGATACAAGATGATGATAAACCCAAATTGAACAACCACCAAAAGGTATCAAATCTACTGTCACTATGACATGGATTCGCACTGCAGATAATGCTTACCTCTCGACGATCAGAGTTTGGTTGATGATTTTGCATGGTCCACAGATGATAACACATATTTTCAATATAGTGAGTAAACTGTTCATCTTCAGGTTTATTTAGATGCCACTAGATGCTACTGCATAGAGATGGTTGAGGATCAAATAATTGTTTCTTGCTAGCCTTTTTCTTATCACACATCGGTGTGATTCAGGATAACAACCGCATCTACTTGGCTGGCACATGTTTTTTTTTTTTTTTTTTTCACCTTTTGGCCGACAGGTGGAGTCCACCAGTGGCAGCGGAACCTTCATCCGCCGGCGTGGCGTCCCACCGGCATGGTACCGTCAGCGAAGCTGCTTTACCATCATGTATCATCCGCCAGGGAGACCCCTTGGAGGAGGATGTGAATGGCCGCAATCATTTGGAGCTTGGGTGCCTGAAACGACACAATGAGGACAGCCGCAGTTCGGCATAGAAGCAGAAGAGTGAAGAATCAAAAGGGATCAAAATAGTTTCAAAAAAAGTATATATAATAGTGAATTGTTTTTCACATCATGTTCCTTTGGATTTTCTTTGTGTGGTTTGCCAAGGCCCATCACTGAGGTTCATAGCGGACCTATCCGGATCTCACACCCAGCATCCACGGATCCCAAATCTTTGGCCGAAAAGGACGGTTGGTGGGAAACAATGGGAAGTTGTGAGTACAACTGCTCCTTCTCCGGAGAGCTTTCTGGAAGTACAGCCGCACAGGTCAACATCACATAACAGCTGAACCGGCTGAACCATGACATAACAGTCAGTACTGGTCGATACTGATCTATACTTGATATTACTTTATAGTATCGCTTCATCAAGAAAGCAAGTCGTAGGCAACCGCAAGAAATCGCCCGTTCATCGGTCGCCCAATGAACCGCTCCGGTCGGAGCTGAGTGGAGCTTTTAGGCCGCCGTATCTCCACTTCAACGACGTGAATCAGGCGGAACGTGCTGGAGCTTTGGATCCTGGCACTGTGGTGTTTGCAAGATGCCCAAGGAAAGAGAGAGAGAACATGTAGACTCAAAAGTAGATGCCGTGGAGAAACAGAACGGGCAGAACGCAAATAGAAGGAGCCAAGTTTGTTGTCCTTGATTCTTGGATTGACGGTATCTCTCCTTCGTGACTGGTCCATCTTGCAATGAGTCCTTTCAGAATGTTCACTGTTGGCTAGGAGTGGAGTGTCCACGCTTTCAGGCCTCCAACCCCCAATGCTAGAATTGCCACAGTACTGAGACTTATATACACCTTACGTTGTTTGCCTTTGTTTGCAGGGTATGCGTATGTAAGAGTTTGATAGAGATTGTAGGTGCAATGACCTCAAGATACGCAAAGAAAGGTGAATTAAATATACATAAAATATTATGCACCCTTTCCCTTGTCACTTTGAGACCAGGAGGCTGTTCGCTTCTGCACCACAGGCCATTGAGAGTTTCGATGCAGACCTCGTCCTCACAGCTGCTCACGTCGTGGCCGACGCGCACCTCGGATGCCGAGAGCATGGCCGCACGTGGCCCGACGTCCGCTGCGGCCCAGGCGGGACATCCGTGTGCAGCTGCTGGCGTGTCCTGGCGCCTCACCGGAGTCTCGGTGGATGGGGGCGATGCCCAACAAGCTCCTATTAGCTTGTTGCTCCTAGTGGTAAGGCCAGGAGCCCTTAGTAACGTTCTTGCTACTATTAAGCTTCCTGGATGTTAGCAAGAGTGCAAACATGTGGCTTTTGCTGCAGCACACCGAGGAGAAATTCTTCGCACGTGTCGTCGCTGCCGCAGACTCAGCGTGGGAGCTGGTTGGGGTCACAGAACTTTAAGGCTGATTTGGTCAAAGAAGCCCTCAAACATGTTGATCGCGTTTTCCGTCTCTGCGCTAGGTTGCACATGATTGTGATTTGGCCCTCCTGGAGGCTGGAATCAGTCGAAGGTGTCAATCTTCCACACATCCCACGTACCCCTTTTGGCATGCAGACTTTCCAGATCTCATGAGATGAGGGGGGTCAGCGATGATCAGGGCTCACTGGCGCCTATAACAAAACCATACTCAGCCTGTGCTGAGGAGTCAATGAATGTCAATGAGAAGAACGTTATTTTAAAACGTTCTCCATGATTCCATGTTTGTGGTGAAGGAAAAATATCCACCTGGACCGCTGACAGGTCCGCGACCCGCGTTGCTTCGAAGGCCCGGCCCCCCTTCAAAGGAAATGATGACTATAACTACTGTAATATATAAGATCGTCTGTTCGCGCTCAGGGGCCACACCCATGGAGCTGCTGAAGCCGCAGGAGATGCTGGAAATGCAGTCCAGGGTGCAGGCAAAGCGAAGGAGAATTCAGCAGGTGACGTTGATGGAGCACTGAAAAGTGTAGCAGGCGGCGAACTGCGGTAAGTGCACATAAGCTCCAGAGTGCCCACCTGGTGACTTGGTGTAGATGGCAATACTGTAGATGGCATAGCAACACGACACAATCTGAATTGCCGCATGTGGTGTACTAAGTGTACTCCTTACTAAAGGCGTGGCTGACAGGTCCAACAAACTTCTCAGTTCTGTGTGAAGAAGTGGATCGCAATTTCCTTTTCTTGGCAGGTGATGGGATTCCCCATTGGAGGGGACTATTTGAGCATCACAGAGGGTGTTCTTTCCCGCATTGAGGCGGCACCGTTTGTGTGTGTGTGGGCACAAACTGGAACATCAGGAGTTGACATGGAACCCATAGACACAGAATTCCACGCAATATTCCACGCACACTGTACTTATAATATACAAGTGCGGACAGCTTTGTTTCAATATCAGAGGCATCATCGTTTATTTGGAGTTTCCTGCTTGCAACATACCCAGACTATCCTTGGGGCAAAGAAATCTGCCTTTTTCGGGAAGAGCGGTATCACGTTTCTGCTGCGCACATGTTTTGTTGCACATGTTCCCCTTCAGGGATCTAGTGAGATGAAGACTATAGAGGCTCTGAACAAGCGGTTTTGGAGATGGCATCGAGTCGTTTTCACTGGCGAGATCAACTCACTGAGAAAAAGAAGAATGGCCGCACTTAAGCTTTCACCTCCACACGCAAATCTGGCTGTTGTCGTGTGACACTATGCTTTTGAACGTGTTTCTTGCTGTGAATGAACCCACATGGAGTAAAGCAACACTAAAGTACAGAAAGCTGGTGCGGAAGTACCCAGGAAAACGGCAGGGATACTCTATAAATACTCGTCTTCGAAGATGGAACGGGAGAACAACACCAAGATGTCACATAAGCCTCGCTTGCCTTGTGCCCTTCACATATGTGCATTGGTGCTTTGGTGAGAACGGGAAAGTCTTCCAAAATCGATCCCTTTTCAACGAGCAAAGATCGACGATCGACCAAACCCATTTGTTGGGGGTTCTCCATGCACATCCAGACGCCCCGCAGCGGTTCCATCCGTCCAGGTGGTCGACTATTCCCACAGTCGAAGGTCCTGTTCGAGACTCAGACGGGGGATGAGCGATGAGCTGTGATATCTCGGACTGGCAAGGGTAACTTGAGTTGGTCAACTGGGAATCTTATTCGCTGCAGCTGCGTTCTGGATGTGGGAGGAAGTGCTGTCACCTCCGCCGAATGCAAACCATCTCAGGAAGAGACCGCATGGTTATTCAATATACACACACACTGACACTTGAAAACCTTGCGACTTGAAATGGCTAAGGATACGCCAAGGATATGTAGGTGTAGTCGAAGAATTCCAGATGATGTGATGACGCGCTCTGTGAGGTTTGGCCTTGACGGTGGATGCTGCCATCAATGCTGGCAACAGCGGGGGGGCCGGTCGTGGATCCTTTGACCGGCCGGATGAGCCTCAGCCAAGCTTGATATTGATATAATTATATATTATATATACTCCGCCCTGAAAGTTTCTGGCGCAAGTCAGGGTTCCCGGGAGGTTCCCGGATGCGCCATCAATGTAGTTTTCCTCGCTATTTTGTACCTGTAGATGGCGCATTTACAGGGAGAAGGGGGTGCAAAAACGCAAACGCAGGAAAAAAATGAGCTTGCAAAAACAAGTGAAACCACGCGCTATAGATGGCACAGTGCACATCAGTGCAAAGCCATCCAAAGCAGTCCAAACCCCACTCAAGCCCATCGGTGCCCATCCTACTCTGTCTTTTACTTTTTTTCCTGCTTTTCCTTTCTCTTTCTCTTTCGAGCACTCACCTGCCCTGCACATCAACTCACTGTCAAGCAAATTGAAAAAATACTGTAGCAGAATTGCATTGCGCCATGAATTGACTCTTTGTTTTCAATTCTATTGTTATTCTTCCTATTTCTTCCTCGTACATACTGTGAAGCCTATCCAGTCCCATCCAAGTCAAGACCATCCACACCTATTCAACCCCATACAAATCAGTGCAAAGCCATCCAATCCAGTCCAAACCCCACTCAATCCCATCGGCGCCCATCCTACTCTGTCTTTTACTCTTTCTCCTGCTTTTCCTTTCTCTTTCTCTTTCTCTTTCTCTTTCTTTCTCTGCACAAGAGATTCAGCTACTGTAGTTCTACTTTCTAACTGGAGTATATAGATGGAGCGTGCAGTCAGGGGTCTCCGAGTACGAGGGTTTTTAGCTTAAATCTCGCCCTTTGTATATATACTGACGGGATGCCTATTGATGGCGCAATTCTACTGTGGTACTCTGGCGCTCGTGGCGCTGTCTTTTTTCCCCAAAAGCATCTCCGATGCTTGGGTTCTCGTTTAGTCGCTAGTGCCGGGGGAGAGCGAGGAAAAGCTTACGTTGTCGGGGACGGAAGATGGAGGTGGAGGTGGGCGGGGTTGGGAAGGGAAGAGGGAAGGGAAGGAAGAGGGAGGGGAAGCAAGGGAGGGGACGGGGTTGGGGAGGGAAGATGGAGGGGAGCGAGACGGGAGAGCGAGGCGGGAGGCGCGACGGTGGGGACGGGGTTGGGGAGGGAAGATCGAGGGGAGCGAGACGGGAGGCGCATGGATGGGGACGGGGCTGGGGAGGGAAGATGGAGGGGAGCGAGACGGGAGGCGCAAGGGTGGGGATGGGGTTGGGGAGGGAAGATGGAGGGGAGCGAGATCATTGCAGGCCGCTCTGGGGCAGTGCAAAAGTAGAACGAAGCATGGGTGGGGGTAGTGCTGCTCCATGCTTCGCGGAGGCACGTGGGGAGGAATGCACGCGGCAGACATGGTTGCGTTGAGCACATGGTCGCACCACAAGCATCAGCGCAGGCTGCTCTGGGGCAGTGCACAAGTAGAACGAAGCATGGGTGGGGGTAGTGCTGGTCCAGCTTCGCGGAGGGACGTTGGGAGGTGAATGGAGCGGTGTTGCGGGGCTTAGGTATGGTCTTGGGTGTCCAAAATGTGTACAATGCCTGCGACAGGCAATGTTGCGTTGAGCACATGGTCGCATCACAAGCATCATGGTAGGCCGCTCCGGGTCAGTGCACAAGTAGAACGAAGCATGGGTGGGGGTATAGTGCTGGCCCATGCTTCGCGGACGTGTGTTGGGTGGTGAGTGGAGCTGTGCTGGGGGGCTGATACGATGGGGTTGGGTGTCCAAAATGTGCACAGTACATGCGCCAGACAGTCAAGGCATGGCCGACACGGGAGGAGCGTTATGTGCCACAAGCGCAACGTGGGAAATTGCACGGTTGGAACGAACCTTGGAGGGGGCCGATACTGCTCCAGGCTTCCTGGAACGGTTGTCAGAAGCCATGTTGCAATGTTATTGGAGACTAGCTGCAGATTGAAAACAACCAGTTGAATTATATATAACACCAAAAATCCGTTTGACCCCTTTTTTGACAGGAAAAGGCCATATTTGGGACAGTTGACCCTCCAAAACAGGGGTCACTCAGGTTCCAGGTATATGATACATCCAAAAGCCAACCCGACGAAAGACGGAACTGCCCTGCGTGACCCAAACTGGGGATCCGTCGGAGACCGTGCGGCGCAGAGTCGGACGGAGCCCTAGAAGTACGCCAGGGGCTGGGGAGGGAAGATGGAGGGGAGCGAGACGGGAGGCGATGGGGCTGGGGATGGAAGATGGAGGTGCATGGGTGGAGGGTGAAGATGGAGGGGAGCGAGACGGGAGGCGCATGGGTCGGGAGGGAAGAAGGAAGGGAGTGGGAGGCGCACATGGGTGTGGACGGGGCTGGGGAGGGAAGATGGAGGGGAGTGAGACGGCGTGGCTTGGGTGTGGACGGGGCTGGGGAGTGCATGGGTGTGGACGCTTGCGCGGCTGATATGCTAGTTAGGAGGACATGGTTGCACCACAAGCATCATTGCAGGCTGCTCCGGGTCAGTGCACAAGTAGAACGAAGCATGGGTGGGGGTAGTGCTGCTCCATGCTTCGCGGAAGCACGTTGGGAGGTGAGTGGAGCTGCGGGGCTTATACGATGGTCTTGGGTGTCCAAAAAGTGCGCAATGCACGCGACAGACGTTCAAGTCGTGGCTGAAACGGCAGGATTGTTGCGTCGAGCACATGGTTGCACCACCAGCATCATTGCAGGCTGCTCCGGGTCAGTGCACAAGTAGAACGAAGCATGGGTGGGGGTAGTGCTGCTCCATGCTTCGCGGAAGCCCGTTGGGAGGTGAGTGGAGCTGTGTTGCACCAGAACCGCGATGCTTGAAATATCATAGTTGCCACGAAGCCTGGAGGGGGCTGATGCTTCGTTTTGGCCTGCTAATTTGTGTTTGTTTATTTTTCCTGGATTGTGCGCTTCTTTTTGCTTTTGGGTCCGCGGGCTCAACTTTTTTGTTTAAACCAACTATTTTCAGCCCGGTGTATATATACGTTACGCACTCTCTCTCTCTATATATATATATATCGACTGTATAGTCTATATCTATATCTATATATATTATGCGTGTTTGATTTGTGCTGGTGTGCTTTCCCCATATAACAGGAAGTCAAGGGGTGGTTTACGAATTCTCCCAAAAATTGGCAGGGAACTCAAAGTGTTTTTGTGCATTTGTTGGGTTTTTTGTTTAACTCGTATCTCGATTTAGGCACAGATATGTGGAGCGGTGTCCAGTGAGCTTCAGGGGCCTTCTTGACAGAACACTCTATTTGGGGTTATGTTGGCATGCATTTTTGGGTTGGCACTAAGAAGTCGAGGGCGACTGCGGGCAATTTTTTTGGTAGAAGAACATTTGTATACATTTGTATATGGTATAAATTACTTACTTATAGTTGGTGTTTCTTCTGGTTGCCCGGGGTCGAGATGGTAAAAGGATTTCTATCCTGCCAACTGGAAGTCCCTTACTGTTATGAGAATCTTACAGCCACAGACTGGGGGTGGACAAAACATTTATTTTTTCATTTCGCTTTCGTTTTCATCATCATTTTTTTTTCATGCCCATTTGTGTCTTTTTTTCATGTAAATGTGTGTTTTCGTTTGCATCATCATTTTTTTTACACGCCCACCGGTGCTTTTTCATGCGTGATTGCGTTTATCGTTTGCGTCCCCTGAAGCTAAGGCTGCCAAGTCACTTACTCCTGAACCCTCTTTGCTACCCGCTGCTACCCTGGTCGGCTAGTCACTTTCTTCTATTTTGCTTTAGCTGTTGTGAAATGTACTTAAACTGTCGTTCACGCGTTGCCGAAACTATCTGAACTTAAAACAACGTGAACAGACTAAATTATATACATGAACACATGAATTAAATTACAATGTTGCCAATGTGTGGCCGAAACTAGCCAAAGCGATCATGAAAGACAAAAGAATGCTGGAGCTCAATTGCAATTGCCTCCCCTGAAGGAAAGCGGCCAAGTGAGCTAGTCCTGAACCCTCTTTGCTGGTGGATCACACATGTCCTTCTATTTTGCTTTAGCTTTTGTGAAATGGACCTGACTATCGTTGATTTGTGGCGCAAACTAGCCAAAACGAAAAAGACATGAAAAAGAAAAACGAAAAATAAATGAAAAGCAAACACGAAACGAAAAAAAATGAAAAAAGAAACGAAAAATAAATGAAAAGCAAAAACGAAACGAAAAAAACACGAAAAAAAAATGAAAATTTTTG
>CAXAMN010023295.1:520803-536954 GCA_963970005.1 Durusdinium trenchii | reverse complement strand
TTTTCGTTTCGTTTTTGCTTTTCATTTATTTTTCGTTTCTTTTTTTCTTTTTTTTTCGTGTGGCATTTTGGTTTTCATTTGCTTCCTCATTTGTCATTTTGGTGTTCATTTGGTTCATCATTTATTTAATTTGTGATGTTGGTTTTAATTTGGTTAATAATTTTCTTCTCATCTGTCATTTTGGTCTTCATTTGGGTCATACTGTTTATATTGTTTCTGACAATTTCGTGTGCTTTTTTAGTGTTCATTCAGGGCTGTCTCTTCACTAACCTGTTTTACTTCCCATTCCTGTATGACAAATTTTTAGGCCACTAGGCCACTAGGCTCAGGCTTTTGGGGCCCAGTGGTTTAGCTCAGCAGCTTGCAAGTTGAATTCCATGATTTTGATCCTTGGTTTCGATTGCTCGGGAAGGGATGGGTGAGGGAATCCCTTCACGCATTTATACATAGTTTGAGGCGCTGACTATGACTGAAGTGATTTTGGAAGCCCATAAAAATGACAGCAAAGCCAACCAGTTCTGGAAGGATGAACATGACGCAAAAAAAATGATAATCTCAAAATAAATGAAAATAAAACAAAAATATTTTGTAAAAAAAATGAAGATCTAAATGAAAAAGTAATAAAAATCAACTTTCCATTGCCTGGCTGGCAAAGATTGACTTAACCTTACTGTGTCATCCCTTGTCCATTTTTCTTTGAAAGTCATGAGTCACGATATGTTTTCCAATTGTCCAATCGGGCGATGTTAAGGTAGGTAGCTGAGAGGGTCTGCCGACCCTGCTGCTTTCTGCCTTAGGGAAGCATGTCCTAGCTCTTTTTGGGGAGGACGGTGAACCCGTAAGGTCTCCACACCCTCCGGTCGCTCAGGACTGGGGTCGCACACCAGAAGGCCGGGAAAAGCAACGGGAAGCAACGGCCGTTGTGATACGAAGCTGGAGCTTTTGGCAGGTCGTGGCCCGGGGAGTGGAAAATCAGGGTCATGCAGTGCCACCTTGTGTGCGCCTGAGAAGAGACCAGATCGTGTGAGAAGAGTTCAATGATTGCATCTAAGTGTAATGACTGACATGTAATTACTACTTGCAAAAGTGTGGCTTTAAATTCTTCCAAATTTGCCTCGTCATGGGAATACACAGAGAGAGGCTCACACTGGGACAGGGCAGTGCATTTTAGAGTAAATGTATGTGAATGTTCCCGTTTTGTTTGATGTCATAGGGCAGGTGTCGTCCAGACATGTCCCGACCCTCAGGTTTGATTTGGTCGAGATCTCAGAAGGGCGCTGGCCGCCTAGGCGGCCGCTTTGTTCCCTTGGTTGCTCTGAGGCGCTTTCTCTATGCCGCGTTGCATGGTCGGCCCACTGAGATGCCACGCGCTTGCAGAAGACTGATGGTGATTCTTCTTGCCAGAGGTGGACTGGCAGACTTGAATTGTGCTTCCAAAGCCCTGAGGCCAGCTTTGGGAATTTACTTGCAGACGTTGGCGAGACACTCAGATTTGACACGAACTCCTCGAAAACTCCCGAAGCCTGACTGGCCGTAGGCTGGTATTTGCAGTCGTTGAACTTAGATTCTAGATGCTTGATCATATCATTTCCTTTGAGCCCCACCCCAGTCCAGTCCAAACGAACATATACAACTCAGTGTCCACCGGGCTGTTTGGGCTCAGGCCGGGCTGGGGGAACAGCGCCCAGTCACGGTTTTTACGGCGGTTGCGGAGAGACCGACATTTTGTCCTGCAATTAGTGGAATTTGTGGGGATTTTGAAGAATCTAGCCTCGGAGTCAGCATAGGATCGGGTATAATCGGGTCAAAACAGGATTGCAACACGACGAGAACTTCTTATGAACCTCTTCCTTTGTGCATACCAATTCACAACGGCCCAGTCGCCATTGTTTGCCATGCTTTGTTGCGGGAACTGCGACAGCCACTGGGTTTGCAAGACAGTTGTGCAGATGAAAAGTGACAATTTGCAATTTGATGTGTGATGGCCTTTGTGTGTGTGTGTGTGTGTGCAACATGATGTCAAGTGTTATCAACGAAAGTAATTGCAGCATGTTGCAATGTGTGTACGAAAGCATGCAACATTAGCATCACGGATAGACGCTTTCCTCTACATGCATTATCCTGATCGAACAGTTTGTCATTCCAAATGCGCTTACATGTGGCCTATGATTGCAAGGCAAGAAGCTTGACGAGCTCCTTGGCAGCATGCGCATAAGCTACTAAGTGTGCATCAGCAGAGAAGCTTGTAAGAGCATGCGTTTGTGACACTTGCCGATGCATGAGCATCGTCCAAAACAGTACAAGAAGGAGTGACCGCCAGGGAGGAACATGAACATCAAACCATTGGAGAGTGAACCTTCCACATCGGTAATCCATGAGAGATGTTTGATGCGCCTTTCCCCCCAAGCTTCCCTTCTGCAATGGTCACCACTGCACCCTGCACCAGCGTGCTTGTTGAGGGCCAACTTCAATGAGGTGCAAGGGCAAGGGCGTGGTGTTAGGGGCAGCGAGGATTTCTTCGCCGGATCGACTGCGAATTCTGTGCGATGCGTGCGGGATCGACATGCGGGAGCAGCTGCACCCATTGCCGGATTGTTGGACATCCTTTTTGTTTTTTGTCCCGTTTTTTCCGGCATGGGATGTGCTGCACTCAGTGGTGTTAGGAAACAACCGGCATAATTGCAGACGGTCGTGCCATTAGACCATTTATAGAATCATCCGGGTGCCTTGGGCATTGGAGCAATCTTTCTTTCTCAAAAGATCGTGATGGGGAATATCTTTTGTGCTGAGTCTCAACCAATTGATGAATTTCCAGAAAGGTGATCAGCATTTCATCCCAGAGTCTCAGTCAGAATCTTCAAAATCATGTTGAATTGCGTGAATTGAAGGAATTGTTCAGAAATCGTTGATCGATGCCCTACAAAACATTTGCACGTCACTACACATTGGGAGACCTTAAGGCCACTACAGTAGATCCTGCTTAATTCTGTATGAAAGTGGTCCCCGCAAAGTCCCCAGAGACACCTGTCATTGTATAGTGAATCCAGGAGTTCAGAAATCATAGTAAAGCATATTGTTGAAGTCCTTGCAATCTGTGTAGATGAAGCAACATGAAATTTGACCCTCAGTAGCTTGATGTCCATTTCACACGTTTTACATGCATATTATATCAATGTATAGTGAACAAATTTATTGCATTATGTCATCCTCAATAAAATATTTCATGTATATATAGCCAATCATTTTAAGCAGCCATTTTTTCATATGCTCGTCCATTCTGTAAAGTTTTCTTCTGCTGGAAGATCTTGCACTTTATCGTGATTTCTGCATGCCCCAAACATTGTAGCCATAAAAAGCCTGCACGACCCTTCCTGGGGAATGAGAACGGCTATGATAAAGGGAAATTCTACATGATTCAGGAGGGGATGTCATGGAAGAAAATATCAAGGATAACACTTTCGGCAACGAGCTCCAGCATGAGGGTGACAGCTAGCAGCAACCATATAGCAACAAAGAGTCACAAGACTCCAAATAGACAAAGCATGCCAATTGTCAAGGGGCTGAGTCTTCTGCCCATTGCTCTTTGCATCGTCCAGCTCCATTTTTTGGCTGGCACCATTCGGCTGAGCTTCCTGGTTTTGGAGGTCCCGGGTGAACACTCGTGGGGGGGGAGCCTTCCTACCGTGTCGGTGCCCTTTGCTGATACAACCCTCGCTGCGGCCAAGTGTGTTTTGTGCAGGCTCTGAATGGAGAAGTCACGCCGCATGTGGACCGGTTCCTGCGGGGTGCGTTGGGGTCATTTTGAACTGACCAGCTGACCATCTCCTTTTCAAGTTATTTCTGTGGGCTGGCTTTTAGAGCTGACTTTTAAAGCTCATCGGGCTCGATCCAAGTGGAACGGATTGAGTCTAATTGACACTAATTGATCATTCTGACAAGCTCCCGCTGGCGAGCCATGCTTCTCGACGTTTATTTCGAGGGTGGCTGTCAGTGTCCTAGTTCCTAAGGAGCTGTTCAGAGTCCCAGTATCCAAGAGCTTGGCGCGCTTCCAATGTTTTCGCAGGACACGAAAATGCCGAGTACCTCGAACGACAGGACTGACGCGTGGAGATCAGTAGGGCGCCTTTGTGGCTGACAAAGCCCCAGTCTGCTCCATGTGATATTGAATGATTGTCGAGCAAGTGACATACTTAGTGCAGAGAGTGGCTGAAACTGGTGGCTCAAGATCGGATAGCCAGTTTAGCCATAGTTGACCTATGTATCACAGAGGAACAGTCCTCGGACCCTTAATAGGCGACCCAAAACCTGCCGCTGTAGCCGCTTCTTCCCCCCAAGGGCCTTTGGCCTCCCACACCCTGGCAGAGCGCGCCATGTATCCGGGCAGCCGTCGGGAACGGCCTCGACTCAACTTGACAGAGGCACTGAGTCACAGGATGTATCCTGGGATGTTCCGGTTCACCTTCGACAGCGGCGAGACCTGGATGTTGAGACGGGTTTGTAGGAGGATTGTAGAGGAAGGGATGTGTTTTATGGGTGTTGAAATCTGGCGTTTAGCAGTGACGCAAGCCTGGACTCCATAATATGTTCTATTTCTATTCTTTTCGATTTCCTGCACCAAGCTGCGGCCGCTGGGGGTCACCATGGGCCGTTCCAAAACATGTTGGCATTTTTGATTCACACCGGTCCCACATTGGTGCTCATGAACGATCTGAATTTTGCCAGGCAAGACTAGCTCAGAGTGCCAGCTCACCACAGCTCGGTGCAACTGCTCAGAGTCCGGCTGAGGCGCCCAAAGACGGTGACATGCCCAAAATGAAGCCGTATTTTTTGCAAAGTGCTTTTGCCCATGGGTGGTTGCAATAGCTTTTCTTATATGCTGAGATGATATTCCAGATTCCGGTAGGTCTCCAAGTAATTGTCGGTGGTGCTTCGCACGAACTGATAGCATACGGCTGATGCGAATGCAGTTGGATGAGGACCCAAATGTAGATGTTTGACTATATTTTAGGCTACGGTGCGATGGATGATTGTGTCATATTGTGTCCTTCCGCAAGCCACGGTTTGCTGAGACATTTGACATTGAGACCAGCAGACTCTTTCTGGCACTGCCCACTGAGAGATTCGCTCCGCTCAGCTCACCGCAGGCGGATCACAGCTTCGTTCCGCTGCTCGAGTCGAAGGCTGAATCGCTCCGCCGCTTTCACTGCAGCCGAGCGAGCGGATTTGAGGATCCACCGGATTGGATCGTTTGGGTAAGACCGCAGACCAATCCAAAGTGGTGGCTTAAACAGGCCAGGGGTTTGCCAAAGACTATATAGGCGACAAAACATATATATCCTTTGCGACGCCACGTGGTGCAAAATGCATGCAAAATGCAAGTATGAGAAGCATTTGTCAAGCAACTTTGCCTCCTTTCTTGGCACTTCCGAAGTTCAGTTGTGCAGTTCTCAGCATGAAGGTCACTCCCATGAAGGGGACGTTTCTTCATTTTTGCAGTGCTTGGTGCTACCTAGACGGCTGCGGGCTGCAATGGGCACAGATAGTCGGATAGCCTGAGTGAACAGCGACAACCATCATTCACATTCACTTCCATCGCACAATTGCTGGAGATCTAAGTCTCCAACCTCGAGCTTTGAGTTGCTCTTGAAGATCCTGCACATTTCAACTGCTCATAACAGCTCGAAGACAACTACCGACCTTTCAGCCACACCCCACTCGAGTGATATCGAAGAGGCCCTCAGGAGTGGCAATCCAGCAAGCCACCAAAGTCGTGTGCATGAGGCCGCCCTTCGGAGAAGCGACTGAAAACCAGCGAGGTCACCATGCTTCGCCCTTCTACACAGACAGTGCGTAGGAGGGCCGCGGGTCACAAGTTTCCCGTAGAAATTGTGTGCTTTGGGTGGTGAACATGTGGGGTTCTACTCACCGCAGCATCATCCTGCGCTGAGGAAACTTGGACTCTGCCTTGGAAGGGCTGATGCGCTTCCGGGAGAAGAAGGAAGAGCTCAAGTTGAAGGCAGACATCTTGACTTGGATTGATGCTTTCAGGAGATCAGGAGGGATGTGATGAGATAAGGAGATGTAGTTTCATTGTGTCTATCATTTTTGGGCAGTTCTTCCTTGAGAGCATTGGTTGGTTCTGTTAGTCTGCTAGTATGGCCGCAGTTACGCGATGCCCAGCGGCTAAGCCGAAACCTACTGTACTACAGTATATAATTATGCCAGGCAGGTTGCTTGTGTACCATGCTGTACCTTTATACTAACCCCTTCAGAGATTTAATAGGGTGTCTCCATGTGGATGTGGGGTGTCCCTGACTGACTGCAACCAGATGCTAACGATGTCAAGAAACAAGGCTTGAAGCTGAGTCGAAAATCTTAGAAACAACCAGATTCCACTCACCGCTTTTGGTACTGTAGTAGCCTTTGGGGCTCACAATGCCCCCAGGGTTGGGTGCTTTTCTCGTTGGTTTTCGGGCACGGCGCTGATCGCTGCAGGCTTGGCTGGATATGCCAGCTCATCTTCGACCGGCACCCAGTCCCTGCGACATGGGCTGCACCCTGGCTGCAATAAAGGTCGCACCAGGTTGGTCGATCCCGGGAACGGAATCGAATTAAAGGACGATAGGGGTAGGATTTGAGGGGGCACTTGGGGGTTGATCCATATGATATACTGTATACCTCTATATATATATACAGTAGTTTTCATGATGTGCACTTGTAGCGTGCAGACAGTTGAACATGCAGTTTCAAGACTTATCAGCCGCAAGTTACGAGTGTTGGCAGTCAGAAGAGCTTGGTCATCGACGACTCACACGACCCTGAGGCATGCCGAACTATGTGACCGAGACAGCGAGAGGAGCCATGGCCTGGTGAAGACACGCGAGCGGCGAGCGTTTGTCCTTAACAAGACTGGACTGTGATGGTTACAGTGCATGACATGGGGATTTATGCCTAGAGGCCTAGAGGTTACCCAAGGGGGTTTGAAATAATGGGAGCATCGATACGCAATGTCTAGAAACATCCAAAGCACGGTTTGATGAAGATACCCATCTCAACATCAGAAAGGCGAGAAGCCGGGCCCTGAGAAGCATTGCAAGCGACTGCAACCTGACCTGCCTACTCGTCCGATTCACCGGTTTGGCAGTCGTCCGCAACCTGGGACCCGACACAGGACTGCAACTCCCGGTGCAAATGGCTGTGGACCCCAAATGGTCCACCGACTTGAAGAAGATGAACGAGATGCTTGGCGATTCCAAGTGTGTGGGGGAAGGTTCCTGGAGAAGGCAGAAATGCGCGTTGTATGAAATAGCTTCTTGTTACTACTAGTAAGGCACTTGTTACTACTAGCGAGGCACTTGTTTCTAATAGCGAACATTGTTACTATACAGCTTCTACTTCAGCTTCTGTTTGAATTGTCACATCGTAGTGATGTGATGTAAGGCTACGCGAGAGACCAGCTGAGCCATCGATCAGCTCGAGACCGGGCGGTCGCACGGAGCCCTCTCACCATCTCTCATCATTCAAAAGGGGCAGGGCAGTGCAGATAGGAGTTTGCAGCCAACCCAGCTCATGTGGAACTCCCTTTAGCTGAGGGAGTGTGCTTTGAACCCTTTTGAGCACCAGTGCATCCACAATCCAATTCTTGGTGTGACTCACTTTGCTCCCAGGTTTTAGATGGTTTTAGTATTGCAACAATCACCCGATGTGGAAGCACATCACTGAGATGTTCTTAACTGTCACCTGACACATGGGCCACTCACCAGACCATGTACGTTCGCAACCTCCGACCCACTTCCAGAGCTTGGTTCCCAGCTGTTTGAAGGTCAATAACCACAGAAGCCCCCCCCAGCATCACTAACATACCTGCATCTCAGAGTCTTTCAAGCTGTTCCACTCAGGAAGGTAGGCGCTTGCATCAAGTATCAAGCCAAGCTCTCCTGCTCAGTGTTCCTCGGCTCTTGTATTGTAGAACGGTCTTGCGGCGCATTGGCGTAAAACGATCTCATCTCCAGTCGTTGCCACGAGTCTGATCTCGTGTCGAGCTGTTTGGGGTCGCCGTTCGAACTCGTGGCTGGACAAATCACATCAAATCACTCGTCGCCCTGAGGCCTGGACAAATCTCTCCGGAGCTGCCCTTTATGTGGAAGAAGGCCAGGCTGGGCGAGGTGGTGATTAGTTATGCAAACTTTGGAATGTAACAATGATGCAGCTTATGGCAATTTTTAAAAGGTCTGCGGTCTGGAATCATGTTGAATCATTTTAAGCGCCTTGGATTTCTTTTTTCTCCCTGTTTGTTCCAGACTGTCATTCGGAAACGCATGAGATAATGGTTTCGCATGGTTTCGCACACTAGACTTGGCTCACTGTAGGGTTCGCATTGCTGGAAGGACTACTTGTCCAACCCGCCGACCCCCCACTTCGTGGCTGGGCGGCGCCCAGTGCATCCAGCAGACCGGCCCTGCCGGCCGTGAGCGGGTCGGTGGCCGGTTCACAATGGCATTTTCGAAGGGGGGTACTCATTGTATCTCTTTTTTGGGGGGGGACGTTGTTGGGGTTGTTATGACTGTGACTATGCACTCCAGCTTCGTTCTAGCAGCGCACAAAGGTTGTGACCCCACTTACAAGTAGGAGCCAATCATGGAGTAGGAGACGGGAGATGTGACATGGCTCTCATAAAGACAAGCGACGGACTGTCCGAAAGGCCTAAGCTAATGAGGGGTGATCCAAATGTCTTGAGAGTTTACAAAGGATGCGCAGCACACTCCAAACTCCAAACCAGATGTTCCACCGATTCACCCCTTATTCACCCCAAACCACATGTCACATCTGAACCACCTACATTACATGGATTGAGGAAAAAGCAGATTTGCCTTGTGAATCCTCGCAGACGACTCCGCCGTGTCCGTGGGATTTGTATCCTGGATGTGTCACCGCTGGCGCCGTTGTTGCACCTCAAAGGGCGCACGACGATCCAAACCGCACTGCAAAAAGAGAGAAACTGCTGCTGGAAGCCAAGACATGCGTGAGCGTTTGAGGATTAGACATTAAATTGCACGCATGATAAACGACCAGCTTGGAAGCCGGGAGGTGGATTCGGTGTGATTCAGCATTTGTCTAAAACGAAGGGGTGCCCCTCCCTTCTTTAGCTGTTTTGTGTGTGTAGGGCATGGCACGGGCTGGGGACAACCACGCACACAC
The DNA here is from genome assembly GCA_963970005.1 of Durusdinium trenchii. Taxonomy (NCBI): domain Eukaryota; class Dinophyceae; order Suessiales; family Symbiodiniaceae; genus Durusdinium; species Durusdinium trenchii. The sequence continues at coordinate 527,756 of CAXAMN010023295.1, read as the reverse complement.
ACACACACACATATACATCATAATATTACTGATTCTGATATACTATATACAATACCGTACATTACTGTATATTCAATTGTAATTATGACAAGAATGAAGCAAGGCTCGGTAGCATATAACTTGGCAGTGTGGGCACAATCACAATACTCAACTGAAGTGGCTTCACGTCATTTCAGGAACCATTGCAGTAAACTGATTCGCTCCATCCGACGAACAGATTTGCTCCAGAGATATTACCTCCGCGGAAAGGTAGTCTTCATGGCCTCCCACTCCAGGGTGATGTGCGGATTGTGACACCTCAGGTCGTTGGTGGAGTCCTTCAGGTTGGTTTGGGCCTCTCAGGTTGTTCCCATGTTGAAAAGTCAGATGATTCTGGTCATGAGTCTGTCGCAGGACTCACTTTGTTCCTTCGCTTCCTTCAAAGGCTGCACCCCCATCACCTGGCTCGGTGACTTGGCCATCGAAAAAGGTGTGGTTTTTGACATTTTTTGACTCATAGAAGAGAAGCTATACTAGTAACAAGGACATCGCTACTAGTAACAAGGGCATTACTACGAGTAGCAAGAAGCTACTAGTAACAAGGGCATTTGTAATACATAATTATTCAAGTTGTATCTGGCATCTACGTGCATGTATACTTTCCTCAAAACTGATAGAGTCACAAAAGAAGATATTGTAAGACGTCTCAGCCATGTTGGATTGTGCCACAAGGTTTGCAGGTGCAGACACGCAAACAGAGAAAACCTTGTCCATGAAAAAGGGCAGTGAATAGCGAGAATGACCTGACGAACCCCCCCAAAGACTACCCCCAATGCGAGGTCAGGGTTTTCGGGTGGCCATGTCACTCGACGTTCTTTGCCATGTCACTCGGTCCAAGGAGGCCACAGTGCCAGCACCTGCCACCACCGCAGCTCACCCGCCTGAAGGGCCGAAGGAGCCGACAGAAACCAAGAGCCACTTGGCACAATCCAGTTGACCCGGGCAATGTGGGCATCGGCTTTTTGCTGCTTGACCGGCATGTGTACGAAGAAGACATATGCGGACACACTTTGCAGTAGACCTGTTGTGAACCTGTGTTTCTTTGGGAAATGCATTCAGCTCGTGCGGATGTGCAGGTCCTGGCGAAGCCAAGATGCAACCCAAGATGTTGCTCCCAAAGCTACTGAGCCATCGAAATTGGTGATTCGGATCCATCGACAAGCAAGCAATAAGCCATCCAACCTTGTCGGTCCTACCCGGCGATTTCTTTTTGGGGTGTGGTGTCCTGAGGGGTAGAATCACAGGAAGTGATGTGGTCAAGCAGAGGAATCCTCAATCCTCAGTCTAGTTTCTTGGAGTGTCAAACAGAGTCGCACTGGTTTGGAGGCGGCCAACTCTGCTAGTGGGGCTGAAACCGTTGAAACTGTGTCGCATGGCCAAAGGGTTTGCTTCGATTGAAAGTGAGGGATTTGCAACGTTTCTTTGTGTCCAGTCATTTTGAGAGAACTCTGATGATGCAGATGGAGATCCAACATGAGGAAAAAGCAATGGACAGTTGCACGAACCCATGATGACAAAGGCTCATCGTCATGCTCAGCGACCACTCTCCCCCGCGCCATGCCAAGGATAGAAGCTAAGATCACGCCTGAACAGTACCGCCAATGCTGGGAAGAGAACACCAATTGCAGCTGGTTTGCTATGACGGTCAGTACGAGGACGTTTTTTCGCAGAAGAAAATTAGGGCCCTCCTCACTTTGAGTCTTTGTTTTGCCACCGATGCTTAGCGGTATTTTGGGTCATTCTCCCTTTGCAAAGGCCAAGTGAGAGATTATAAAAATCCCCCACCCAGGGAATTAGTATTCGCATGTCCGTTTTTCTTGGAGCATCTGCAAACCACTGTAAAACGATAAGGAAGAAAAAAAAAACGATAACCCCCGATGATTGTTGTGGAAATCCCTTGGCATGTTTCTATTTGTGGTTTTAGGCTTATGTCCTCACAGAGGGAGCAACAAGGAGTGTCTCCTGGGCCTCCGAAAGAACAGTCCCTGCTCGACAAACAGAGTGTGAACCATCTCCCGTTCTTCAGGGCAGAATCTTTAAACAAATCCAAGTTGCACCAGGCACCAAAACGATAACAAAACGATAACAAAAACGATAACGCAGCGAGCCTAAAAGACCTTTGTGTAGGTAGGCCACCACATGTGAGCGCCATGGACAGCAATAAGATCTTCTGTCTGGGGACTCTAGCATGGACTCCAGCATGGGGAACTGTACCTATTGTCTTCATGTCTGCAGGTTCCACACCACATGCACGCAGTGCACACACACATGTATACTACATATGTTACATATGTTGCAGTTAGTCAAAGTACTGTAAAGCGATAAGGAAGAAAAACAAACGATAACGCCAAAAGTGGTAAGGCAAAAGGATAGGGGGTTTTTATACAACCTCAAGTGTTGATCTTCCAAGCGTTTGGTCAGCAAGCAAGCTGATTCTCCCCTGTTCCGATGACGCACGTGAGAATGCTTCCATACCTGCAACTTTGTTGTTGTTGTTGTTGTTGTTGTTGTTGCCGTGAACCGCATAAACATCCGCAATCGAAATAAACATCCACATCATCCACTTAAAAAACCAAAAACACGTTCGGGAAAAAAACGCCTGTGGCTCACCAATAAACGCCCTTAGCTTAGCATCCCTTAGCTGTATAAACGAACGTGGAATACCTGGGAAATATCAGAACACTAGAGAAACATCCGCAGACTCAAAATATAAGCCAGTGGCCAGTGACTCCAAAATATGTGTTTCACACCGCAGATCGAAAAAAAAGAAACACTGAGGACGTTCCAGGTATGCTTTCTGAGTGCACTGTTCTTCACCCCAACAGGAGTCTTTCGTCGAAATCGGACTTGCCCAGAAGGTCTCCGACCCGACCCGACTCGATGGCTCAGGGATGGCCTACGGAGGGCTCACAGGGTCCAACGAGCCATTCAAAGAAAGAGCACTTGGGCAGCGCTTCATTTTCAGCGGTGGCGAAGCGGGCAGCAGCGCTGGCCATATACTGTTTTCGCATGTTTAAGCGAGCGATTGAGTAAAGCACCAGACCATACGAGCCATATTGTGGCCCGGAGAAGCACAGCCGAAGAGTGGCACAGTGGGTATATATGGGTGTTCTCTTTGGTTGTGAGCAAGGAGGTGTTCGTTGGACAGTGCAACAAATGTGTGAGCGGCTCACAATTGTCCTGCTAGTTTACTGTCCAGTGCATGTTGTGCAGGTCACATGGCCCTGTCACATGACATTGCTCGGACACATTTGTGCGCAGAGAGACGAAACTGTTCCGGGTGATCCAAGGAGCTCGAAGTGCAACTTGGCAAAGTGCTTCAGATTGCTGATGATTGTCCTTGGTTGCCTCAGCCTCCTTGTTTTCCGTATGTTTTTCGCAGCCACCGTGCTTGGTCCATTGAAGCACCGTGCTTCGATGCTTCGGTGTCGAGGACGTCGCCCGTCGCCGAGGTTTGGACCCTTTGAGGCCGAAGAAGTGGGCATGGCCTTCACGTGCCGCAAGGGTCAGAAGGCCAAGTCCCTTCCGGGGGGGTGAGTTGTTTGGTTTTTGAAGTCTTTTTTGGTTTGGGGACATTGTTATGTTGTTTTTTGATGTTTTTTGTTTTGTTTTCTTTTGGCGCTGTATTGCTGTATTGTTCAAGGAAGTTTTTGGAGGGCATTTTTTTTGGAGTTGCAGAAAGCACGCAGATATACGCAGATGCTTTTGTGGTTTCATGCCTTTTTCTTTCTGTAACCTTTTGCTCTTTCTCATTTCAAGGCTATTTCAGGAGGAGGTTTCCCGACGCCTCCCGAATTCTAAGAACAATATTTTTCACTGGAAAGCTCTCAAGTGCAAGCGGTTGTGTGGGACGACGGAGCAAGAAATCGATTGGTCATTGACTATTTATCCTTTTCATTTGTTGCGTGGGCAGCCTTGAGCCGGCAGTCGCTTTGCCAGCAATCGCCTTCGCAGGGTGAGATGGACACTGCACCCAACCAAGACAACTTTTCCGTGGCGGAGTTCAAGCATTTGGGCAGCATGCCGGGGACAGGTTCTGCAAGATGAAATTGCTCGGTAGGCAGTAGTAGGCTAGTCAAGGTTCATGTTCAACATGTTGCAGGGATTCTATCGGCTCGTGTCATTCTTCGAACATATGCAAGAGCAATAGTCAAAGAGCACTGAAGTGCAAGGAGCGAAACCCCGCAGACACCGCTATTCTTACAGTGTTGTTTGGAGTTTTGGGACAGATGTGAGTCCAGTCACGGGACATTGCACATGACAGTATGAGTATGTTTGAGTCGCGAAGTATCGTAAAGTTTGACACGCTATGAGAACCCCATGAGCGATCCCTTGATGCGAAGACCGGCCTTGCTCACGCTCAGGAATGGTTGGAGAATGGCGTGGCTTGACTGAGGAGTATCCCTTGGTGGCTGAGATTTTCCGCACCAAAGACCTTGAGAAATACCTGGCGAAATGGAGGGGTAAGCCGATGGTCAGCCCTTAGGAGAGGCACTCGGTGACACTGAATACTTTTTGTGGGGTGGGGTGGAGTGCATTGAAACGCAGGCAAACCGAACATCTACAAACACCATCAAACACCTAGTGTGACCGGCGCATCTCATCATGTTGAGTCTTGCTCGCCCCAGGTGTTGCATGGATGGGCATGGCTCGTTTGGCCAGCTCGTAGCGACCATGGCTGCACAAACCTTGCCGTGCCCCGAAACCAATGGCGTCAGCTCGTTTGGCGTCAGCTCGGGCGGTCGCCGGATGCGTCGGTCCGAAGCCGCAGCCGGCGTCTGCGAAGAACTCTTTTGAGGGAGGGTTCTAGGGGTGATTGTATCAAGGTGGTGCCATATGATCATCAATCATCATTGGATGGTATCAGCATGTTGAATTCGTTTGATTACTATAGGTTTGATATGACTTGATCTCAAGTTCAGGAAAGGTCACTGCCACTGTTTGATGATGTCGGTGCCCTGAGCAAGTCCCTGCCCGCACCAGAAACGCCAGTCCGCTTACAGCACCAGTTCACCAGAAACGCCGTATACAGCGGAGGCGCCGAGACTTGGAACGCCCATGTCATCACCGGAGAGATCGCGAGATCGCAGATCGCCAGGTACTTGCTGGCCCGAAGCGACTGGAAGGCGCGGTGGGCACCGGACCGGACCCGGGCGATCCGGTCGTGCGCCTTGGGACGACGGCAGGAGGACATGAGATGGAAGTGGAAGATGGATGGCGTCGCACTGGAAGACTGGCGAAAGCACCATTTTCCAGGGTTTAGTGGTTGGGCTAGTGCTTTCCTGCCGTTTGTATGCAGTGCATCTCAGTGTGCACAGCTCCCCCTGAGCTTGAATGTTGAATGTTGAAGCTTGTTTCATCGCATGGTCTCCGAACATGCGCAGGTGGACGAGATTCCAAATGTGCTGATCGAAGCCTACGAGCAAGTCCATAGTTATATTACTGCTGGGGTCTTGGAATGGCAAAACGGCATTGAATTCCAAGATGCGTACCAGGATTGTTATACAGCGGGTGATGCCGGCATCCGGCTGCGATCATACTCTGTGCATGGTGAAACCAGAAGTCATGTTTTTCCAGGTGGTTTTTTGGTGTGTGGAGTTATGTGCAGCATTGTGCAGCTCTTGCTGACTCTCAGGCAACTGCTTTTTTCTCCGAGCATGTGTCATTGCTTCATGTAGAGCCATGAATGCGCAGACGGTTTTGTCGGCTATTTCGGTGTGGAAGTAGAGTCACCCATCTTCGTTGACGGTTCAGCACATCGGAGAACTTGAACTGGAACCTACCAGGAATTGTCAGATGCATCTTCAAAATTACAGAGAGGAGGTGTGATTTGGATTTGGGCAACATAGCCCATGCATGCCAATGGGTTCAAGCTTGCCAACAAAGGTTCAACTGCAAACTTCAGAGATTTGACCTTCTTGACTCTTTGCATCTCTTTGCCCTTTCCGCTTGCCCCCCAACCTGCAGACCCAACCTGTGTCGTTTTTTCTATCAGGCCATAGCGGATGCCGATGGCTGGTCTGTGGACACGAGCGGCTGTGCGGCGGTGCTGGTTTTGTGGAAAGACAAGCAGGCGATGGTTTGGGGGTCCTGTAACTCTCTGACGCTGAAGCAGTCAGCTTCATTTTCGGACAACGTCGGGTTGTCAAGATGTCCAGGTGGGCCGCACCAGATGAACATTGCGGATTGATGATTAATGATGGAGCAACATGTGTGATGGATTGGTGGGATTGTGGACTTCTGTTCTTCTCCAATCTTGTTCTTGTTTCAGAAGAAATTAACATCGTCCAAAGGGCTCAGAGCATGGTATATACTGTATATAACTTTTTGTCTCAAAGCAGATCCTTCCTGAAGGCACATTGTAGAATACCGGAGGTCCCCTCGAGCATTTGTTTTGATGTTTTGTTGGCTTATATAGTTCTTTGATGTTCTTTGGCGATATATAAGCATGCCGCTTGTTATCTATTGAAGCGGCTCACTGATATATATATATATAACTCTATATATATAATATATCGTACAATTATGTATATAATGTCGTGCTGCGCTGTGTTTCAAGCCGTTTCAATTGGAATTCCTTTTGGATGTTGAAAAGTCTTGCATCAAGTGAGGCCTATGTCTCCCATGTTGGAGACTCCAGGGTGATTGTTGGGAGCCAGTCTGTAGCTCAGCTTTGTCTCTGGCTGGGGGGTCCAGAGAACGGGAAAGATCAGTCTCCACGAGAGATGTTGCCTTGATTTGTTAAAAAAAAGATCATGAGGTGCCGATTGCTCCATGAAAGTGGGGACCACAAGCTGCTCGACTGCGAAAAGATTGTCTCACTCACTCCAGGACTTTTGGTGACTTTGGGCTAAAGGACCCAGAATACTTCAGGCAGACAAAAGTTTACGCTTGTTAGCCTTCTTACAAAACAC
>CAXAMN010023295.1:492706-520793 GCA_963970005.1 Durusdinium trenchii | reverse complement strand
GTGGCAGGTGTGGGACGGTCAATTATCACACTCTTTTAAATTTATAACAATAAGAGGCTTTCCGGGGTGACAAATGACCGCCCACACCTTCCCTTGTCTCATGGTGTAGGATTCTAGGGGGATAGGGTTGTCATGAATTTCAACATCAAGAAGCGCAACTTTCTTCTGGCCAGTGTAATCATATGATCAAGTATGATCATATCATATCCATGATGTCTCACACCATGCAGCAATACCAAACCTGGCCAAGCTGAATGACTTGTGGCCACGCGGTGAGGCCCTCCACGAAAGCCGAGAAGCAGCGCATCGAGCAGCTCGGCGGTGAGGTGCACACCGAGGCGGGTCCAGAGCATGCCATCAATCTATCCAAGCATGGATGTGGAAAACATCCTCTTTTGTAGAGGAAGGGGCCCAAAGGGTCTTCCAACAAACTAGTGTCCACTTCCATGATTTTGAAGGGATGCTCAATCTATCCGACCCAGAGCGAAGTCACAGAAGAATCCCCCCTCCTCAGCTTGAAACTCTTGAAACTCTTGAAACTAAACAATGCAATTATATGCACTTGTTCCCAAGAAGTCTTTAGTGGATGTTGAATTTCGGCCTATCAAACCTGCTACTAGTACTCGCCGCTCCCATTTTTTGTTACTGTACTCTGATGGAAATGTTACAGGCGAAGAATCAACAGATAAATGTCACGGGAAAGGGAAAATCGGTTGACTTGGCAATCATGTCACCCAAGACAGACATTCGATGCCGAACGAGCAGCTACAACATTTTGAGGTTTTTATTGTGTTTTAACAACCGTTTTTGTGCAACATTTTAACAAGAGGATTTTACATAGATACACCCGAACCCCTGCTGTGGCGACCTTTTCTGTGAAGCGGTTGATCTCGCGAATTTGTCTTTTCAGAATTCATGTTTTCAGTGATGATTTCATGCATGGTTTTTTGGAAGAGCGTTTGGAGAGTCCAAAGACAAAGCCAGCCTGGAACTCACACAGCATGCATTATTTGTGGTCATAGAGGTTCAAAATAAAATGAGACAAACAAGAAACATTCTTCAAGAGGATTCCTTTACATAGTTTTAAGTCGCATGTTTTGTCTATGTAGTCGGGGATCGCCACAACATGCGAGCAACTACGATGGTCTCAGAGAGAGAGAGAGGAGGGAGAGGAGGGAGAGGGAGTGAATTTCTTCCGTGTTGTTTGCTCGCGGAAGGTTTATCCTGATGGATGGACCGGCGCAAGTTGCAGCACTGCATGATCAAATCAGAGTTGGAACTTTTGAGCACAGACAAGTTCTAAGCTCCAAACATCAGCTGCTTGCCAACGGGTGGACGCTAGAAAGGTGTCGACCTTTTCGGACAATCCTCCGATTTCTTGAAATGTGTTTGCGACGTTGCGCTCTGATACGTCTTGGCCGCCGAGTCGAGTCCTCCGTTGGATCGGATGGAGCCGCGTTGCCCGGAAGGACGGAGCACCGAATTTTTGTGAAAAACACCGAGAAACCAGGCGTGGAGAGGAAGCCAAGCACTTTCAAACGTTGTTGCACCATCAAATCTATTGAAAAATCGCCCGATGTTGAGTACAACCACTCGTCTAACAAACCATGGTTGGACAGTTTGTTTCTTGCTTGAGTTTGGTTTGTTGGGTTTGCAGACAGAAAAGAGGACCAACATCAAAAGGTTGTGGAGTGCCCCTTGCTAAGTCGAATCACCTGCTTGTGGCCCTAAGCAGACGCTGATTCTGCGTGGCCTGATTTGTAGGTCTCAGCATGAGCAGAAGTCTTGGCGATACAATGGTCAAGGAAATTGGTGCCTTTGCTGCAAACGAATGCATTGTATGTATCAATTGAAGTTGTTTGCAGTTGCTCACTGGACCAGAGCTGTGTGAAGACATCATGCGTTCCAAGATCGCAGGATTTATATAGTCAGTCAAATTCTTCCAAAGCAGAGCCCTTCCTGCGATATCCACCCAGATGTGCGCAAATTGCTTCTAATTAGTCCTTGTCTCAAGCCAACAAGCTATCAGACCTCTTTCTGACCAAGATGTTGCCACGGATGTGATGCAGGGAATCCTGTTGGTTCATATCGGTGAATCTGCGCCAATCAGGTGTCATTGCAACGCCTGATGTCAAGTATGTGGACTTGAGCACTGCTCAAAAGCCCTTCATCATTTTGGCATCCCAGCTCAGATTGTGGGGTCGAGTTGTCCATCAGGTCAAACAGACAAACCTATCTCATTATGTTGCCTAGCTTGGTATAGAGAATTTCAGTTGGGATCCGTATGGAAATCAGCCTTTTTCTGATACCTAGCCTATTGTTGATCATTTGCGATGGTCAGTTGCAGGTAAAAAACACATCTCAAAAGCGACCAACCGTTCGAGTGAAATCGAAGTTCGTTGCTGAGGCATCCGACGGGGTTTGGGAGTTTTTGACTTCAGCATCTTAGCAGCACTGAAGGCTGTGAGGCTGGACGGTGCAGAAACGAGTTCGTCAAAGGCACCGTCTTCAACGAATCACTGTCTTAATAAGGTAAGGGAGCAGAACTGGTAAGGGTCTTTGAAGTCTCTGAAGTTGTGCATGTTTTCAGTTTAGGGAGCCTACCTGTCTACCAGAGTCTATCAATCACTGGTTGGGATCGCTGGTGATTTGGGACCCTAACTTCTGGCCTCTAGCGGCTGGAGCTGAGGATACCGTTTGCAGAGCTGCAACATCAACGCTGCAAGGCTGGCTGAACACATGCAGATGCAGACCTTTTTAGCTCAGCACAGGTTGAAACTTGAAGCCAAGACTCTAGACGTAATTACCCATGTTGTAAGTGCATGCCTGTGCATGTAGAATCTGTGAAAACAATACCAGCATGCATGTATCATACTATATCATACCATACATTACCATACTACTTTACATTACATACATGTGCTATATGTGTGTGTGTGCCAATTCAAGAGAGTGTGTGTGTGTGCAACTCTTCGTTTTTGATGCTGGCAACATTTTACCGTGTGTTGGAGGCCAGGGAGTCAAGAAGACAGCCAAGGAGTCGAGAGCGCATAAATGAGCCAACAGAGCTAGGCCCCAGGAAACATGCAGATGTAGATGCCTAAGCTGCCTACATATGACTCAGACCTATGACCTATACAGACCTATACTATAACAGGTGGCGTTGGGACCCTGACAGGCGGTTTTTGTGCCCCTGCTGTCACCGGGGCAGGTAGGTATATCTAGGTAGCTGGTCTTGCCACAGTCGCTTGTTTCACGGCTGATATTGCAGGCTGATATGTTTGTTATCTTCTATCATTACAATGCACCCCAAAAATGCATATAATCCAAAATCTCAACTCGGACGATCTTGGCACTTTTTGAGGACCTCTATGAGGCCTCGCTTCAGTGCTGGCGGAATGCAGAGAGTGCAGGGGCCCAAGACGGCTCGATGTGTGAGAAGGCTTTGTGTTTTCTGCGTGGGTTTACTGTGACGGCCGAGAATGCAAGGACTACTGTGACGACATCACTGCCGTGCTCATAGACCTAAGCCCTAAGCCAAAAGGCTAGGGCCTAGGGCAGGTTTACCGATGTTTTTTTCCCTGGAGAGAGGTGGCAGCAATTGCAGATAGCAAAAGTGTGGGCACTTTTGACATCGAATGGTGATTGTTGGGGATAATGGACCATCTATACCTTGCTTTGATCAGTTTGAATGCCATCTATATCTATGAATCTATGACATGCACAATGTTCACGACGGGCTGAGCCACTGTGATCTTCTACCTCTCTCTCAATCAATCTGGTTACGCCAAGGCTTGTGCTTACCGGCATAGGGTGCACACCCAAGAACACGATGATATATATATATATATACACATCCATATACCATACAACACTGACAATGTCCGTGGTCTCCCTTCTTTTGCAAGACAAGGCGCCAAGTGCCGCATTGGAAGCAAAGTACAGATCTCAAAATCTCAAACACTTTGGCTGGTAGGTCCAAGAGCTGCTCTGTGAGCCCAACTGGTTGACAGAGCGAACGACACCATCCGAAACCGCTGTGCAAAGCACAGGCTTTCGGGGGGGCACGTTTCACAGCACCAGGCTGAAGGACCTCTCCTTAGGATGGACGGAGGCAGCCTGGACGGTCGTCGCTGTCAGATCGACCTGAGGTGAGAACTCCCAAGTTCTCATGAAAGGAAAGCACGTAATATGATGGTGGATGAGGGTGACCATGCATTCAGATTTGAAGCGTTGAAGGTGTGGCTTTCGGCTTACATGATCCCTGAGCCGGAGGAGGACCTTGTTGGCATGTCTATGCCCACTTTTGTGCTGTAGCTTTAGTGGTTGAACCCTGGAGTGACTGAAGCGGTTTTAGAAAATCCTCCCCTATCCTGCTGCATTTCAAGAAGTCCTCGTTCGCGAGAAAGACCTCACTCAGTCGATTTCCATGGCAGCTGCGTTTCAGTGCGACAGTTGGTCCAGATAAACTTCCCTTCCCAAAAAGGTTCAATGGCCACTTGTGAAGGAGAACCTCCATCTCCAAAAAGGCGATTCAGATCGTTAACATTGATACTATTTAAGATCATTAGCCTCGTGTGATGGATGCGATCATGCTTTCTTTAGCGCTCGAAAACTGTTCGAAGAAGGATGGAAGGCATTGACCTGCATTGACCCTTTTTGGAGAAGCATGGAGAAGCTCATTCTGGCAATGCATGCCCGGTTAGACGAGATCCGTGCAGAGAAAGGTCCGCTGGGTGTTCCGCCACGGGGAACTGACAGGGACGACTCAGAGTCGCAGAATGTGTATTAGATAATTTAAGGTAGGCTGTTGAGTTATAACCCCTCCAGACCCCCAGGTGGAGATGTTTTAATATGATTTAATTACCTCTTGATTGGAGGGTTTACCAACGAATAGTCTACACTCTTGGGATCCCGATCCCAAGCAGCCACCGATTTCCACCACCGCTCGGTCCTCAAGGAAAGCCGGGCACATCGCGAGAAACTGCAGTTGCAGGCCAGCCCCCGGTGGCAAGAGGTAACACCCCGAAACTGCATTCGTTCGGCTTTTCCTATATATATATATACATCTAAATCTATATACCCACAAGATGGGAAACCAGAGTTCGATCTAGGTGTTTGGTCTTCCGATTAATTCAGTACTTTAGTTTTTTCTCATTATTTTAGTAGCTGCATTGACTTGGACATATGTGAAGAGTGTTTCTGTGATCCGCAGGAGGGAGAGACAGGTGTGCTGGTCATGTCTGCAAACAGAGGGCATCTTGGAATGCAAGGGTATGAGGCTACAAGCTTCGTGTGCGCAGATTCTTGACAGACTTTCTATAGGGTCAGGGAAAGACAAGAGATCAGGGAACATCATTGTCTTCTTATGCCTATACGCATATGCACAGTTGCTAAGTGGCATGTTCTTCTTGCAAACGTTGTATCACTGCAGTTTCGACTGCCCCAAGGCCCAAAGACCCACCCAGCGTCTTGCAGAAAGGCGATGTGCTCCTACAGGCATGCCTTTTGCTGCGGGTTCACGCAGCGAAACGCTGCCTCCCAGCAACTTCCGATTCAACTTGTGTTCGGAATCGTTGGGATCCGGTGACCTTCCAAGCACTAGGTCACTAGGTACTTTCCTGTTTGAAGGGTCTTGGGAGCTAGTACACGCCCATATGTCGCAATAGCCTTGCGGTTGGCCCGCAAAACAGTCTAGCGGGGCTTTGTTTGAGTCTGACTTGAGCGTTTCTGCGGCTTCTGGGCCCGGTTTCTCATCAACAGATCATGGAAAAATCTTCCGGAACGTTTGGCACACAACTCACCAATCTTCTCCTTGCCATGCCGAGCTTGGCCAGCTGGAAGGCTCCAGCCAGGCTATCTTTCATGATTTTTCTCACCATGGACACCATGGAATGGGGCTGTTCAAAGCGTGAGGTTGGCAAATACAAGGTCGACAACTTTGGAGCTGTTCAAATGCCGGGGCGCTGATTCGGTCCACGCATTTGAGAGACTCAGAAAAGAAGATGAAGTCCGAGACCCCCCTTGAAGATTTTTGGTTGTAGAGCTCGATGTTTTGGGATGTTTTTGGTACATGCCAGTTTTGCTTCTGGGGATTGCGAGGGGGTTGCTATTAGGTTGATTGTTCTTGTTTTGACGGCCACACCCAGTGACACCATCACATGTTGTGTTGTAAAAACTCAAACCTTCTTGAGCGTGCCATGCCATGCCCGAGTCATGTACATATGACGAAACTTGTCGGATCTAGGACGTTAAAAAGGAAAACCAAGCCTTGTCGAGGAGGTATCTACAACATTCATCAACATTCTACTGCGTGTATATTCATATATGTATAACTATATATATAACACTACGACCTATATACTATCTATAAATCTATAAGTTGCATACTACCTCATGTCCTCTTACATGCTCCAGTGCAAGTTCGAAATCATCAAGCTTGGGGGCGTCAAAGCACTGTGGCATCGCCTCCTTCCTCGGAGTGATCCTTCTGATAGGGATCATCGATCATTTGGCCCTATAAATGGCTGGCTTCAGCTCGTGGTGCTCCATTACAGTAGTTTCAGAATAGATGGCACAACCCCCAGGATGTTTTTTAGATGGGAGCCCATATAAACCACCTCTTGGGGGCTGTGCCATCTGTTCTGAAACCACTGCAAGTCCGTCTCACACAAAAACAAAAAGCAGTGGGATTCCTGCGAATTTCAGGCGGAAGCTGGCTCCTGGAAGAACTTACGGGCAGTCATGTTTGCCTCATTGGGGAGTGTGATGCGTTTGGTTCACAGGTTCTGTATGATGCACGTCGGGCGTTGAGGTTGGGCCAACGGGTAGCCTTGAGTGCGGCCGGGGTCCTCGAAACTGAAGTGGCACCACTTCCGGCTTGGCAGATGTTTATTCTATGTTATATTCTAATTAAGTGTTTAATTTGAGTTGTCACCAAAAAATGGCCGACAGGATTTAGCTATGGAGCGTATTGAGTTCAAGGGAAAGGTAGACACCTGGCCTTGGTTTTGAGGCTCAGGACCTCTTCTATGTGGGTGATGTGGCCAGGCCTCGGTCAAGGGTGCGCGGGGTGCATTTTCGTCCTCCATGAAGGCTACAGCATGGACCCTCAAGATCTGAAGAAACTCAACTGCAAGAGCTTCAGACTGAGCTGGCCAGTCTTGAAGCATTTCATCATCCCATAGTGAGCTGAAAATGACCTAGGCTGATGTTTTGGGCTCAATTATTTCGTGGCATTTCTATATGTCATATTTTTATGTTCTTCTCTCGTTGGATTTTGTCCGTGGGAAACCCATGTGCCGAGCCCAACCAGAAGCTGCAGCACCGCGGTACGTGCAGCAGCACCCCCCTTTGGCACCGGAGGCTTCAGATTCGAAGAGACGGGGAGATTCATGATCTGGAGGTGGGGTCCGGCGCCAGATGCGCCAGAGGATTCTCCCATTCGGGTGGCAGATCGTGGCACATCATTATGTTTGAATCGGATGTGTGATGTGGTTATTTTCCTCACTGCAAGTTCTTGAAGGTGGAGAAGCAAGTTGCGTGGGAGAAAAAGAGATCTCCAGACCTCTGGCGATGTTTGCACTGTTGGAGGGATACATGCACTTACGAATGCAATGTGTTGGCTGACGTGAACGTCAGCGAGTACGTCAAATTTTCGATGGATGCTCGGACGCGTTGCGAACACTCGATCATCGTCGTGCAGTTTGGGATGAGTCGCTTGTAGCAGGGAAAACGGAGCTCAAAATCCAGATCTGAAAAAAGGAGGGACGGGTAGAGCAAGGTCACGCTCCCCAAAGGTCCCGTAGGGTTTGTACCTTTTCAAGCAGGCTTTCTCCTGTTTTTAACATGTGTGCGTGTGTTCTACTTCTTGAGTAGCTTTAACAAGCATTACTGTAAATTGTGCTTGAGAACTGGACCTGGCCATACTTCGTTTATTTTCAAACCACCAACGCGAAACCAGACGCCATTTTAGCAAAGTCAATGCCTCGAAGACTTCGTCAATGAAACTTACGCCCCCAACCCCCAACCCTCCCGACCTTCAGAAGGGCGGGATCAAAAACACAAACCACCAAAACCTCCCGTGATTGTCACCACCCCCCGCCACAACGGCAGGACAGATAGCTAGAACACCAAGAACCGACGAGTTGAAGTCTCCGACCCACCACCTCCAGCCCGCCTGGCCCGAGCTCACGGCCAGGCGACATTGCGCTCTTCCACTCATTTGATCCCGCCGGAAGCTGGGGGATTGGAAGGTTCTTCGCTTTCCCCACGCCGTGAGACATCAAATTTGGAAGGAGGAGTAGCTAGGTCGTCAGGGGATTTTGATACCATTCAGACCGGAAAAGGGCCGAAGGAAGTGGGCAACGAGACAGACGTTTCACTTCAACAACCAGTGCCAGTGCTGTTATGCTGTTGCGCTATCTACTGTCTCCTGCAGTTTCGTGTCTTGAAAAAGGAGACGGTGGATAGTTCCAAGCAAGAAAAGCAACGACGTGAACCTACTATACAGACTATACATCATGATTTCCCTTTGTTCCTGGTATTTCCTGAGCAGAAGCGTTTGCACGGCATCACGCCTGGTTTCCGCTGGGATTAAGGCGGTGCCTCTACCACGGCAAAGTGACCATTGAGTTCCTGCCCCAAGTCGGTGATGTGGAAGACGTTCAGAGGAGGATTTAGTGGGCACTGACTGCTAAGCTGGCTGCTTTTTGTATGTTGCAGTGATTTGGTTTTCCAGATGCGATGCATCAAGGAGCTGATTTAGAGGCTTGGAAAGATTTAGTTGGGTTTGGGCGATGATCCGAGGCCGGAGTACTTCATCTTCGCAGGGTTAGTCTTCACTCCCCTCACGGCAGACGCCTCAACACCCAACTGTGCTGCCATGTAATTCTTGCAATTCGCTGGTCCTTTCATTGTTTTCACCGAGGCGGATCTCTTAGAGCAAGCATGGCCGATGGCACAGGCGCCGCTTTCGCCACGCCGCTGTCCTCACGCGGGATGTGCATTTGGGCGGGTTGACTGGCTGAGGATCGCCCCGCGCACCTGATGGACCTGTATCACAGGCCAGGCCGGTTGTATGGAGCTAATGTCACCAGTGGGAACATGGCGGGCTCGAATGCTGGCGACGTTAGAAAATCATGAAACACTCAACATTTGCATTCATGGGCATTCCTTAGCTTTCCTTCGCTCAAGGATCAGGCAAAGGATCATTTGGTTTTCCCACCCTCTCTGTCGGCCCGTGCAATTGGGCTTGAATTTGCGGCCTTGTGCGCCTCCCAAGCCCAAGAAGGCAAACTGGCTTCGGAAGTGAGGCCTCGACTCCCTTCAACCAAGTGTAGCCTGCAATGGAATGTGATGACGCCAGGGGTGTGATGAATGCAGAGAGGAGCCAGGCGATTGTTTGGTCCTTGGAATTAGTGGGACATATTGGAACTGTTGCGCATGGATGTCTTGAACTGTCTTGAACTATGACACCTGTGACTATGTAATGTGAGTTATAAGAGACATTATGGGCTTAGTTCAACACCAAACCCTCGATTAATAGCCTAGTAGCGATGCCCTTTGTTCCTTAGTAGCTTCTTGTTACTAGTAACAAGGCCAGGAGCTACTAGTAGCGTCCTGGTTACTAGTAGCTTCTATTCCCTCATGAGTTTGTCCGGCATTTAAGGTTTTGCTCAACATCCTTGCCGACGATGTGAATGCAGGTCCGTGCCGGAAGGAAGGGTCGTTGCCGTTTCGGAATGTCCTGTTTCCACACAGCTAACAGCTAACGGCCAAGCTGGACTACAGAATGAAAACATACTCAAAAAACTTAAAGAAGACAGTCGGAATTGTAGAAACCATTATTTTGGTTGGCTGAGTTTGTTTAAATTCACCCCTTTATTGAAGCCCTTCCCAAGGTCATGGCTCCGGATACGTTGGCTGTCCAGTGGTGGAGCGCAGGGATGGCCCAGCGACACTGTGGTCAGTATGATTCCATGATATTCCATGCAAAAGTTTTGGAATAATAAGTATATATATATATATACACACCGGAAAAGTCAAACATAGAACCTGAAAACCACCTGTTTGTAATGTAAAGCTAAGCTTAATAAACTTCCCCTGGCTATCCCGATCCCAAACAGCCTCGGAAATTCGCCCAAATGGAACGTATTATCGATAGCTAATTTCACACTGGATAAGCTGTTTGGGTGCCAGACCCCCCCCGGCGCGGTTAATCCGAGCCACACAACAAAGTCAACAATAGCTCACTAGAGAGGTTTGTTAATGATGCTGCTACTTGTGCCACCATCATGCTGTTCATCTCCGTTTCAACAGATCAATGAGGTTTGTGCTCATGGCTTAGCCTTTCTGATGCTTTGCATCGATCGGCCTGCCAGTTCTTCTATGCTTTCTCCTCATCCAGTATGCAAGGCACGTGGCCTCATTGCACCTCAGACAGTTTGATTCAAATCTGCAGGATGAGCAAGTGCCAACCCTCTGGCCAATACCTTGGCCATTTGCACATGGTACTCATGAGCTCACTAATCTGGATGGTTTTCTTCTCATTCAGATCTACTGCCTACCTCATCAGAGCAGTCAGCTCCTGATTCTTCTTCAACCCGGCCTTTGCCAGCTCATGCTGTTTCAGCACCTGATCCAAGCTCTTCTCACCAATCTGCTTCAGCTTCTCATCAGGATTCTGCTGATGTTAACTGATTTTGGGCAGCTCAGCAGCCAACTGCTTGGTCAATTTCTCCTATCCTTAGATTGCAAGCAACCCATTCCCATTTGGAGAAAGGACAGTCAATGCAATCTTGCAAACAACATCAAACAACAAAAAGCAAGGCTGAGACACTGGATTGCCATGTAAAGGTCAATTGGAAAGCATATCCAGCCGATGCAGGGCCATAGCCAAGGTGGTCGTTCATCTCACTCCCCATGAAGTTCAACACGAAGTGGGGGCTGGCGAACCTTCTCATTCTCTCTCCTGAGTGGTGGCCCATTGACAAGGGCCTCATCAATGCACTCACAAGTCAGCACCTTGCCCAAGATCTCCTCGGCCATAGCCACGCAGCCCTCCTGAACAGTCTAAATCTCAGGCTCAGTGCCAATCTTTGTCTCATCTGGAGAGCCCCTCCCACTGTCACAATACATGATTTTCTTGCGAATCTTATCCACCACCAGCAGGGTCCAATAGTTCCCTGCCATCAAAGGTTACAAGAAGACTTTGTCCTTGCCCTTCATCTCTTGCACCAATGCCTCCAAACAGCTCTCATAGTCCGCCTCAGCCTTCTCATTCACCAAGTGCCAAAGAAGTTGCGGGAACAGCATGGTGATGCCATCCACTGACCCCAACTGCTTGCCGATGGCTATGTACTGAAGCAGCCATCCAATCATAAATCCTTGTTTACGCTTCTAATCCTCTAGGAGGGCACTTGGAACCAATCACTCCAACTAGATCCCATGACTCTTGCTGGTTGGCATTTTCTCCAATGCTCAGCTCATCCCCTGGCATCAACCTTCATGGTCCAATGGCCTCATACTTCCCTTCTTAGATCTTCTTAGCATATTATTCAGAGGGAGTGGACTTCGTGAATAGTACATCAGACCTTGTTGACCTTCCATGTGGGATCCGGGGATTGCATTAGAGGAAAGCAGTCTTTACGTTCAGGTTCTATCTTAAACTTGATTGTACCCTTTGTCCATGACCTGCGCGGTTTGCTCGAGAGGTGTTTCACCAAGCGGTCCAAGTACACTAAGTACATCAGCCAAAGGTAGGGTAGGTTAGGTTTTGCATTCCAGACCAAGACAAACCGTGAGCTAGCTGAAGCATTTTGGAGTCATTTTCTCACCAAGCCACCCAGGAATTGGTGGCAAAAAGGCTCACGAGTGGGGAGCTGGTGATGGGGTGATGAAAAGCCTACGAGTCAACTCCCGTCGGCGCAGGGAGCCAGGAGATTTGAGTCTCGCATTCACTGGATGTTCACTTGAAGGTTTGATCCAAAACATGTTTGCCTCTACTTTTTTTACACGTCTTTCTGAGGGCAAAGGTTGGTGGTGAACTCTAAACACCACAGGTGGAACTCCAGTAGGACGCTTCGGTCACTGGTCACACGTTTGGTTAGAGGAGCTGTCCTAAAAGGGTGACGCCTCAGCAATGTCATCTCAGACCTGCCCCTGCGAATCGCCTTTGTATGCAGGTCTCCGACATGAAGGAGTTGGTAGAATGCTTGAACAATGAGGCCCAGTTGGCTCGCGCGATGCAGATCGGACGACATAAATATAGATCAAAGATGATCAAGGATTGTAGGCGGCATGGCACTCGCTTGTGCACCCCGGAAATCGCCTCGCTGGTGCACGCGGACAACGCCTCGCTTGTACAGAAGGCTGAGAAGCGCTTCTTGAAGAGTGTGCGCCTGCAGGCACTCTCAAATGCCAGCATGACATCAGCAAAACAGCCTGGCAAACTTACTCCAGAACTTGCTCCGGAACCTGCTCCGGAACTTACCTCAGAACCAGGTAAAGTTATGTAAAGTTTGGAGGAGAAAATTGCCATATTCCAAGGTAGCGGACCTTTTTTGTGAGCAACCCGATGGTAAAGTTTAGAGGAGGAAGCTGCCATTCCAAGGTAGCAAACTTTTTTGTGACTCGATTGCACAATTCAGAGGAGGAAGGCGCCATTCCAAGAGCAGACCTTTTGTGAGCCACCCGAGGGCAAAATTTAGAGGAAGGTGCCGCTCCAATGCAGCAACGTGCCTGTGTGCGCCAGTGAGTCGCGTGTGCTAGTGAGTGATGCGTGGGCGAGTGGGTTAACTTTTGCATGCGCCCTTCTCAACTCAATAGGCGTGTTCGACTGTCAAGCTTGCGTGCGCAAGTGAGGTGCTTTTCCCCAGATGGCGAAGCTATGGGGTTCTTACTTCAAATAACAATGAGTTGCCCGTGCACGCTTTCGAGACAGGTTGCTGGTGCCGGGTGCCGGTGCTGGTGCTGAGCTGGCTGTGCACGTGGTGGAGACAGGTTGCTGGTGCTGGGTGCCGGGTGCCGGTGCTGGTGCTGGTGCTGTCAGCTGGCTGTGCGCGTAGTGGAGACAAGTTGATGGTGCTGGTGCTGTGAGCTGGCTGTGTACGTGGTGGAAACAGGTTGCTGGTGCCGGCGCTGGTGCTGGGTGCCGAGTGCCACTGGTGGTGCCGGGTGCTGGTGCTGTGAGCTGGCTGTGCACGTGGTGGAGACATGTTGCTGGTGCCGGCGCTGGTGCTGGGTGCCGGGTGCCGCTGGTGGTGCCGGGTGCTGGTGCTGTGAGCTGGCTGTGCACGTGGTGGAGACATGTTGCTGGTGCTGGTGCTGGGTGCCGGTGCTGTGAGCTGGCTGTGCGCGTAGTGGAAACAGGTTGCTGGTGCCGGCGCTGGTGCCGGGTGCCGGGTGCCGCTGGTGGTGCCGGGTGCTGGTGCTGTGAGCTGGCTGCGCACGTGGTGGAGACAGGTTGCTGGTGCTTTGGGTCCCGGTGCTGGGTGTGCGCGTGGTGCATGGAGACAGGGTGCCGGGGCGGGTGCGCGCACGTGGTGGAGACAGGGTGTCGGTGCTGCTGGCCGTGCGCGTGTCGGTGCTGGGTGCTGGCTGGCTGGCTGTGCGCAGTGGTGGAGACAGGGTGCTGGGTGCGTGCTGTGAGCTGGCTGCGCAGGTGGTGGAGACATGGTGCCGGTGCTGGGTGGGTGCTGGGTGCCGGTCCTGGTGCTGGTGCTGTGAGCTGGCTGTATGCGCGCAACATCATACGGTGTTGTCGCTTGAGCATTCTTTGTCTATTAGCGCTGTGGGGTATTTACCCTCTTGAGGTTTGTTTTGGCCGACAGCTGTGTCAAGGGCTGTACTGTTTGCGCGCATACTTTTGTACGTATAATGTTGTATGCGCAACGTCAGGCTCTCAACCGACCATTGTTTCAGCATGTTTCAGCATGCTACAGTGCTGGATATTGCTTGGCCTTGGGCAAGTGAGGCCTACGCTTTGCCGTTTGTGCGCATACTTTTGCGCGCGTAAACTTGTACGCGCAAGATCATACTGGCCGTATCGTTCTACAGATCGTTGCTTCAAGCATGCTACAAAATCAATAGTGGCGCTGGATACTGCTTGGCCTTGGGCCAATGACACTTACGGGCTTTGCTGCTTGCGCGCATACTTTTGTGCGCATAATCTTTTTCGCGCAAGATCATACGTTGTTATTCCCTACTGTGCGCGTCGTGGTGGCGACAGGGTGCCAGTGCTGGGCGCCGTTGCTGGTGGACTGTGAGCTGGCTGTGCGCGTGGTGCCAACAGGGTGCCGGTGCTGGGTGCTGGTGCTGTGGCGGACACAGGGTGCCGCCGGGTTGCTGGTTGTGTGCGTGGTGCAGATTGGGTGCTGGCGCCGGGTGCTGGCGCTGGCTGTGCGCGTAGTGGAGACACGCCGCGCTGTATTGCATGTAAAAATTGGGTGCAGCCCAGAAAAATCATTTGCATGCTTTTGCTATCTGGGGTCTATGCTTGAGTAATTTTGCGTTTGCAAGTGGGACCCGGGCCCAAATAGATGGAAGGCGACAAGTTAGTGGTCACCAGGTGCAATTTCGAGCCGGAGGGGCCCCAGTGGTTGTCGTGACCGTTTCTTTTCAGGGTTTTGGGGTTGTTGCTTGGGATTGTTGAGCTGTGCGCAGTGCATTCGCTGCTGATGTGGTGGTTGGCCCCGCAGTTATCATGGTCGTTGTTGTGGCCATCGAAGTCGTCGTCGTCATCGGTGGCATTTGTGCTGCTGCTGCTGCTGCTGCTGGGGGTGATGACGGTGGTGGGGATTGCGGTGCTCATAATTTGCAGCTGTGCACGATCCCATGTGGCAGGCTCGTGACGAAGAATTTGTGGAGATGGATTTCCGTATGGCAGTGCTTTGGCGAACGCAAAGTTGGTTGGAGTAGTCAGGGAGATAGGCAGCAGGGAAACCCAACACGAAGGGGATTCTATGACTCTATGATGTCCTTTGTGTTTCCCAAACTTGCCTGCTTATTCACCAAGAATTGAATATGCCATGCAGTGATGAAAACGTTAAACAGATTTAAACAGTTTAAACGTGAAGAATGCTTTGTTCCTGATGTTGGAGTCATTTGATACTTGAGAATGCTTGATATATTTGGAGTGACGCATACATTCCAGGAGAGTGTGAGGTCCCTTCCGCTTGTCTCAGGTCGGGCCCTACAGCATGGTGCTGAAATCCGCGGAGGTGCCCGAGGCGAAGCTTGGGCAGCTGGAGCACGACCCTTTGGACTTGGAGCGTGTTGTGCAAGCTCCATTCTTCTCTCAGTTGAGCCATGGAGAAAGACACTAGGGCTCTCGCCCTTGACGCCCTTGATCTCTTCAATCCGTTCAGATTGTTCAGAAAAAGAGGAGGACCTGCACCGGTGGATCTCCATGGCCACCAGTCTCACCGGGCCGAAACCGAAACGCCGTCGGCGCGAGGCCGACATTCGGATCCGAGAGCTCTATCAGCTGCCGGCAGCTTAGAACAGCGATCAGCGGATCGGAAGCTTGTCCGAAGGATTCTGGTGCGACGAAAGGGAACGTATGGGAATGTAAGGAACGCATGGAATCCCACCAACTTGGACACCCTAGAATCCAGCCATCCTCGTGGCCCTAATTACTAAGTTCCTGTAGATCAGTTTGATACCGTGACCTGCAACCATGACATGCCATTATGCCTACCCCCACCCTGACAGTACCGCATAATTACCACAACAACCGTTGTCCATTGCTACCCATGCGCAACATCACATGATGACCATTGAGATTGCTTTGTCATTATGATGCTTTTCAGGCCAAGCTTGGCTTCGAGGAATTTGCTCCCGGAGCCCATTCCAACAATCCCACCAGCTGTTGGGGTTGCTGCGGGCTGATGGATCGCGTGACCATGCGGGGGGCGGTCCACAACAGAAAAAACACGTTTCGGAAGCAAACCGGGCCATTGTGGCCAGAACCAAGAGGGACCATTATTTTTCAACATCCTCGACGAACAGTTATCTCTTGCTAACCTCGCAGACTTGCGCCAAAGATGATTTTCCGAAAGGGCCAGAACGATGCCCGACGCACTCCGGTGAAGATCGCCGCAAAGAGCCTGTCTATTGTGAAGACTCAAATTGGCCGCTGGCAAGTGCTAAATAAAGCACTTTGGCCATGAGGGCGTCTTGTAATAGGGGACTGGAGCTCACAAGAGGTCTCATGGCAAAAGATTATTTTCCCTATTCTAATTGTAGGAGATGTTAGCATTTGTATGTGTGGACAGGGTGTATATATACTGTATAGTGCATTTTGTGAATTCTGGTGCCACCCCATTGGAAGACATCCGCGGAATAGAAAGCTAGAAGCCTTTGCCGGCCCAACCTTGCAGGTCAAGTGGCCATTCGGGCACCCGACCCGAATTCCTTGGGCCTACCCGGAGATGTTGAAGATATAAGACCCACATTGCCACTTTGACATAGATCATCACAGATCCAATAAAGGCTTTGAAACAACTTTAGGATGATTCCATGATGAACAACGGTGTAAGGCCTTGGTTGCAGTGGGCCGATGTATGGCTGGGGGTCATACAACATCATCCCAGTTAGAGATCGCGGTCCTCCTGTTTGGGTTACTTAGAAAACACATTTGGACCGACGGACCGACTATTCACCCTCAACCATGTCGTATATGGTGTACCCGCAGTGGCGGCCTCGAGACAATGTCATCTGCCGCGGGAACAATGTCACAGTGGAAGCTCGGAGAGCAAGCACTGGAAGGCTGTGGAGATTGAAGGGGGGCCTCTCAATCTCAATTCAACTTGTTCACCAGACGTTCCATCGGATTCAATAAAGAACACCAATGAAAACCCAATATCAATTTATAGCAAAGGATTGACTGTTCGATCGATTTGCGCAGCATGCCTCAGGAGATGGCCAGTCTAGCTCATGTCTAGTCAGAGCTGTGAGGCCCTCTGAGCTTGTTTGAGCTTGATTTTGGTCTCCACCAGCCTTTTGAGCCGTTCTGGCTACGACTTGCACCCGGTTTGAGCCGACATCCTTCGGGCACAGAAGGAGAGGAGATAAAATTGAGCCTCAAAAGTCAAGAGGTCTTCTTGGGGATCAGACAGCTGTAAAGAAATCAGCGGTCGTTTGATAGTTCATTTATCTATATGTTTGTCTATGCCTTCAGACTTTCTACGATTGGGCTATATAGAGGAAGTGCATATGCCATGACATGGCCTTCATGGAGGTTTAAATCGGCATTTTGTCAGGGTCAACTGATTTGCACCCAAGTACTCACAGCCACCACCACATGATGATCATTCCGTCAATTGCAGCGGTCCCCTAATTGATTATTTTTTGGTTATTCCATGCTTTGTCAAAGCTGCGCGCACCAACGCCAAAGGTTTCGGACACGGAGCACGGTCTGCGAAAGTAGGACCTGGTGACCGGATTTGCCCTCTTGATCTGCAAGAAGGGTGGCCCGTTGATCAACCTGTGCCGCCTCCTTGGGCTCGATGACTGAGCTGGAGTCCGCCGGGAAACCATTCACACATCAAATCAAGTACATTGTGTTCGTTCAGCTTGCCTCACATCAGCCCTAACACATCTGGGAGTTGGAACGACTCGTTGCGGAACGACTTGTGTGGAACGGGCGGCGCGGAACGGCCGACTCGATGGAAGTGCCACAGGAAGGAATTCCATCCCCGGAGTGAAAGCCTGAGAAACAACACAAAAGCTTGGCGTTTCATTACATATGCCAGATTGGTATTGAGCACTTTGGCGTTGATTTGGAATCACATCTATTTACCTACTTCTGTTGCGTTGGCAACGGCCCAGGTTTATTTGTCGCTATTGTTCCACGAAGATTGGAAACAAAGGAGGCCTTGTAATGCATGAACGTGCCTTGGTGGCATTGCGTGATGCGAGCAGTGGCTTTGTTAGGGAGGTGTGCCTGTCAAATGTGTAGTTTTTTTGCTCTCCACCGCAGGCCACTGTGGCCCCGCCAGTGGCGCCATCAACGAAGCTGCCAAGCGGAAGAAGTCTCCTGCAGAGGCGGGGAGGTTTTTTAATGTATAGCTGCCCCCCTTCGTCAGATTGCTCTCAAGCAGGACATTGGTGCTTCAGTGAAGATCTTCAAACATCTTCACACTATTGAGGGTGGTCCATGGTTGTCCGACAGATCATATAATACATATATACCAGCACCCTCCAACAGGTGCTTCCTGGTGACAACAGGTGCCCAGAAACCACCTGTTAGGGTCTCCAAACAACCTGTTGGAAGGTGCTGGTATATATATAATTATATATGTTGTTTTTAAACTTGGGTCGTGTTTTTGAAATAGGCACTTGGGACTTGATCGGATTCAGATCAATAGTCCCCAGTCCCATCCGTCCGTAAACGCGACGGACATGTCGTTGTGTTGTCGTACCATGGTGTGCCAGGATCCGTCAATGTGTTGAACATGGACCGGTGGTCCACAAAATGTAGATCATGTCTTTGTGATATCGTTCACGTAGGGAAAGATTTGCCCATATTTGCCGGATGAGGTGCCTGAGCCCGCGGCTTCTGCAGAGGCAGCCCTTGCAAAATGGGACTGGCCGTCGGTTGCCACACTGATGCAGACTTGTTCGAAGTTGCTGGTTCAGTGATATGCTTTGTGCTTGCTATATGGACCAAACACAGGACATGCTGACCAGATGGTCAGCCTACCGAATGTCACAGGCCGATGCGGATGCGGGGCCTTCACCGGCAGGCTCGGAGGGCCGGGTCGCTCTCAGCAGGTTGGCACTGTGTTGGGCATATTGGCAGTCTTCAATAGAGGATAATAGAGGCCATATCACATATGCGGAACCCCCCCTTGAATATCACTTATATTGCATAGACATAGAGTATGTAACCGAATTCTTATCACACCTATATACACGCGCAGCCAACTACAACTCACATAGCAGCCCACAAGTGGCCGATTTTCTCCAGGGCCTACCGGGTACTCATAGATGCTATGCCAATGTTACTTACTTGTGCCGTCGGGGCCATCTAGTTTAGGTCTTGGATGTGAGACATGCCTTAAGACAGAGTTGATTGAATTGGCAGGACAATGGCGGGAAAATGTGTTGCTGGCCTTCCAACTGAAGGCAACAAATATGTAATTTCCCGTGTTCTTTCAATCCTTGTGTTCATCATGTTATATGCTTTCGGCCTGTCTCATCCTATGATGCTGGCTGGCGGCTGGCCGGGTTAGATCGGCTTCCCCCGTCGACATTCCTCACGAGGTGTCTGTGCCACGTTCTTAAAGCACAGGTGTCAAATGTAGGGTGAAACTAGTAGCTTCTTGTTACTAATAGCTTCTTGCTTCTAGTAGTACGGCCAGGAGCCCCGTTCGTAGCGTCCGATCGCTCCGTTCGTAGCGATGCCCTTTGCTCCTAGTAGCTTCTTTTTGTCCAACAACCACCCCTTTGGGCGGCTGACTTCGCCCAGGGGAAGCCGCCAAGCGCAGAAAGTCTGTGGCGGAGGTCGGGGGTTTTGGTGTTGAAGACCCCTGCAACATGCAAGCCCTTAGAGATGCATTCTTCAGTGGTTTTCATTTAGATGCCATATTGTTTGATGGGCTATGATTGGAAGAATGTGCAACCAAATGCTGCCAAGGCTCCCGCCGGCCCAGAGGCACGGCGAACTTGTGGCATTGTGAGGATAGACATTTTTTTGGTGGGTGGCCGGCCGGCCTGACCGGTGGCCAGATGATGGGAAGTGGCCAGAAGTGGCCATGGCCTGATGTGGCCGGATGTGGCATTGTGCCACTGAACTGTTCTTCCCAGCGGGGCGACGACCCCGGTTGTCCCGCACAATTCCTCAGGTTCTGAAGGAAGCTCAAAGCGGACCGCTTGTTCCAGCAGGCAGAAGTGTATGAGAGCTGAAGATGCCAAATGTTGCTGGCAGCTGCAATTGTGCACCACTTTTGCCAAGACGTGTGGACGATGATTGATTAGTAGCTTGTTCTTTGAAGTTGCAAGAGGGGGGGCAGGTTCCTGAATGGAGGTGGTTGAATCGATGGAATTCATTTTGGTAGTGCGGGTTGACAAAATGTGTTTCAGCGGCTCTAGCTTCTGCAAGGCACCTCTGATGAACAGGCAGGGAAGATTGACCATGGCATGCGTGTAAGTTCAATGATCACCATCGATGAAAGTGATGGGAATGCTGGAAATAGATGGAACTAGCTTGGTGCTTGGACGCTTGTGCTTTCCACCAGGTCAAGCGCAAGCGAGGCCGCCCACGAACACGACCTGAGAAAATCAAGAAGGTCAAAAAGAAGAAGATGAAACGAACGAAGATTGGCCGGCCCAGCAAGAAGGAGTTGGAAGAGAGGAAGGCACAAGAGTCACAAGAGGCGTGGCTTGCAATCCCTTCCATCTACACCGAAATGTGAAAGTCGTTGCGCTTTGTGTTGTTTGTTGCGTTTAGCTTGGGAAATGACTTGTGGAAGTCGTGGCTGTGCACGTGTTCAAGATTAGTGTGTTTGGTTACAGGCTAATGTTTAACTTGGAATCCACTTCTTCAGAGTTTCAGAGGTTTGTGCAACTATTACATGTATTGATGACAGCGCAGCTATACCGACGCCTTGCAAAAGGCCTCGTTAGCCACCTTGTTCATACCTCGTTCCCGTACCTCGCTCCTATTTACACTGCAACTTTGTGGTTGCGTTTTTTTTGGCGGGGGGTCGTTAGTTCAACATACCTTTATTTAGGTCTGTGAACCACATAAACATCCGCGTTAAACACACGTTCGGGAAAACCGCCTTTGGCTCACCAATAAATGCCTGTAGCTTGTGTATAAACGCCCGTGGCATGTCAGAAAAAAAAAAAACTTAGAGAAAGATCTGCAGACTCAAATATAAGGCTGTGCTCGAAAGATGTTTTTCACGCCGCTGATCGAGAAAAAGAAAAGAAAAACTCTGAGGAGGTTCCGGGTATATACAATCTCACACAGCTTTCTATCAAAACCACGTTGAAAGAGTTAAAGATCATGGATGCGATTACATTGGGAACTACTATTTCAAAGAATGCGATTTGATATGTGGCCATATGCTCCCCCCCACAAGAACTCTGTAGGTTCCAGTGTTTGGAGGTAAATCAAAGAGTTGTGAGAATCAATGCATTTACATTGGGAAACACACTTCTTTTGCAAGGACTATGCCGGGACCCCCGTCGTGGCGTAGCGTTTTACATTGGGATTTGCATTTGTTTGTGAATACGAGGTCCTCGAAATAGGGGGACCGGCAAAGATGGAAACCCGGGAAGAACGTCAAAGCCGAAAAGTAGAGTAAGAACATGTGATATGAAATCCTTTTATGAACTATATGAAACTCGTATCGCAAATTAGGTAAATCTCCAGATCGAAGGGTCTTTCCTTAGGAACCTTTGCAATCCCATTATTGAAATATGAATGATTGTTCGATATGCTTCGCTTGTAAACGTTTGATCAGGCCAATTTTGATAAGAACAAAAACATGATTTCGACAAGGCGATGTCTCTGTGCGGCCTGCGGTTGCGAGGCCTCGGAAAGTACGTTTGTTTGGCTCCCTTCCAAGGGCTCAAGGGGTGCACATGTGTGTGAGGCGTGAGTGGGTAGCTAATCAAAGAAACTCCCACCAAAAGGACCTTCTGTGTAGTTCAGTGCTCGAATACATGGGTGGTCCTTAATAGATAGTAGCTACAAAATGTTGGAAACTGTCAGTCTCAGTGTTTTGGACTAGGTACTCGGGATTAATGATTAATGCTTGTCATTTGGTTAGTGAGGTCCATGCGTGGGGTTGAAGAATGCTTGGACACTTGTCAGGAGTCCGAGGGCAAAACAGAGGCCCCTCATGTGTGCCACTGCATAGAGGGTGCCCGGCCGACTGTGTACTTTCCCCAAAGATGCTTGGCCGCATTTGATGGCTTTGTGACATTTTTTTGTATATTTGCCATATGAGTATGAGTATGTATGAGCACAGTCTATGCTTCGAGGCTTGAGTTGCATCATGATGTCTCCAATGGCTCAATGACATTTGCCGTAGTGTGCAACATGCTGCGTGTTCAAGACCGTTCATGTGCTATGTGAATGATGCCTCTCTTCCTTTTTGGGGTTGCAGAGTAAGACTGATTGGACTTGAACATTCGTTGCATTCCACCCAACGGTCATTGATCCCTTGGTTTCTTAGTCTCTTAGCTAGCACTATACTTGAGTTTAGTCAGGTTATATCGTCAATCCTCATTTTCACTTGTGACATTTGTGTTCTAATTTTGTTCCTCTTGGAGATTCTGGAAGTTGTTACTTGGACTTGCATTTTTTTTCGACTTGCGATATGTCCAGCGATGCTGCTCCACAATATGACCGCTGTCCAGCCTCTTGAGCTTCAAGACTGCCCTCTTTCAACCTCTTTTGTATGACATCCTCAGCCGAAACTTAGGTTAAAGTGCGCCTGTCTCAAGCCTGCCTCAACCTATAGAAGTTCATGCCATGGGGCTGCTGGTTTTGTTCATGTGATGTGGGTGTGCGACCCTGACCTCATTGCAGACCATCGAATCCTGTAGCGACTTAAGGGTTCTACAGGATCCGCCCTGCACCCAGCTCAGGCTCTGAGAGACCGCCGGCCACGCTTCTGCCGCCGGACGCCACGGTTCGGCCGATGTCGGAGCCGCCGGCGGCTGTGGCACCCGCCACGACGCACAGGTGCAGCGAACGAGGGTCGGAGGTGTTCACTGCGGAGCCAGACCGGTTTGGGCTCTGCAAATAGGTTGGCAACAGCAATGTGCATTTAGGCCTTTGCGCCTTTAGGCCAGAGGCTGGAGGGGGGAGAAAAAACAACTATATATATATATATACACGTGAATATAATTGTCGAGTGAGAGATGTTCTTCCTGCGGTGTTTGCCACGACTTCCGTGTGCCTTGGGTAATGTGGAACATACATTCACAGGTCAGTGGGTGGTCTTCAACCGCATCGCAGGCAGACGGTGGAAGCCGGGCAAGACGAAGGTTTAGAAGCTCCTGGTGCTTGGCCGGGTTTAGGAGAACTACCTGAAGGTCTTCCAGAAGACTTCAGGACTGTGCAGAGTGCATTGAGACGTACCAGCAGCGCATTGGTTGGTGATTCAAGTCTTTCAAGTTATACAAACTGCGTTGCTTCACCGGGGGCATCCATTTGATGCACGTGTGGTGCAGATAGTCTGGTCCTGGGGTGACAGGTCAAAGGTTGACATCGCCTGATCCACAACACAACCTGGCAAGGCAACTGACAGAGGTTGGCAAGCACATCTTTGGGATGACGTTTGGCATTTGATTGCGTCAAGTTCTTTCAGGGTTCAAGGCTGGGGTGTGGCATCTACGGGGTCGGTGCAGGAGCCTGTTGATCCTTGGCCCATCGGGCAGTGGAAAGTCAACTCTTGCGCGGACGCTGCTCAAGAAGTACTTCCCCAAATACTCCGGTCCCTTGCCGCCTGGCTGCAGACGGTTTGGTGGGCTTCACCCCCTCCGCACGTGGCGTCTCCGGTCGTGGAACGGTCGCAGTCGACTAGGTATCCATCGGCTGAGTGGCCAAAAGGAAAAGCGGTGATCGAGCAGTTTGACGACGCGGAGAGAGGCGACCCGTGCAGAACATCAGCTGAGCATCATGAAGCGTGAACACTCGTGACTACCATGTGATTACAATAAACAGTTGTTTGCTCGTCGTTGTTGTTGGACTGTGCAGCCATGCGGCCCGTAGCTTTTCCAATCAATGCTTTTCTCGATCTTTCTCTCTTCTCGTGCCATACCACGTCTTGAGGATCGTATTTGATACAAGAACTTGTCCCCATACTGCCGAAGCTGCAGGAAGCCAAGCCAAACCGCCAAAGAAGAAATCCCCAAAGCTCACAATCAGCTACTCTACGGGTGAACTGTTTCGCTTGGTGTTGCCATTACAACGACTGTTGCAATTGGGGGTTGGGCCAAGCTACAGCCACTGTTGCCTTTGTGTCCAAACCTGGTCAGTGTCTTTGGGCCACCTGACACGTTTGGACGCAGACTGGATCTCCACCGATGGACCCACATGGCTGGGGGCAAACCAGTGAACCGTGGGATCGGTTGACAATGTTTGATGTGCTTGGTACGGTTGCCTCTGTGTTGTTCAAAACGCAATTTTTCAATTATCACCGATGGATACCGATGGGTTCAACAAAACACGACAGCTGCAGCACCGTTTCATTTGTTCTCATTTTCTCTCACCCAAGCCTGGTTTATATATTGTAATATACGCATACACATATATGCATACGTATATATATGAGGTGGGGTCAAAATAAGTGTAGACTACTTTAGTCAGGAGAGGTCGATGTGAATGGCTTAGGGTGAGGATGTATTGGAAACCGATAAGGTCCCCCCCAAAACCGATAACCTATGTATGATATTGTATGATGATATTTATTATCATTCCTGACATCCTTGCAGTACCTGTTGCATGTCGAATGAAAGCCCCACGGCTTCAGCCATATGATATGGAATCAAGATGTTTGTTGCGGTTTTTGTATATTTTTCTAATCTGCAGCCATTTCTTGAAACATCCGGATTCTATGTGGGCACTATGCCGATAACGAAACCGATAACTCGCCGATAACCGTCTGGATATGTTTTCAGCTTTCATAGCCACTTGCCCAGAGCCTGCTGACAAGACAGCTAAATTCCTTATCGAAGACATTGGTCTAGCCTTTCTTTTTGAGAACTATACATGTTAGCATTTTACATCCCAGCGAACAGAAGGCCGATAAATATTAGAGATAGGTACACAAAATTTCACAAACCCACTCGAGATCGCAATGCCTTTGTCCGCTGCTGACACGCGAGCTGTGAAGAAGCTCGTCATCCACTGCTTCTGATTTCAGCGAGTAGATAGCTCCGCTTCATGCGTCCACAATGTAAATGCGAATGCCAAAAGCATCTGGTTGAACAAAAAGCTGAAAACCGATAAGGTCTCCCCCCAAAACCGATAACGATCAAAAACATCCTTAGCATAAATAATTGATTTTGACCGTGGCTCATATATATATAACTATATCATATACACCGCCGACCTCGTGAAGCCGGTGTGCACCCAGAGGCCGTGACTGGCTGACGGGCGTCGGCCTGGGATCGGTGCCCAGCTGGGTCAAGCCCTTTGAGGTCCTTTCCACTGGAGAGAGGCACCAACCCTTGGTGACGGAAGTGACGTGAGGTGGACGGTGGGGAAGTATGGGGAATATGCATATATATATATATAGGTGGGAATAGGAGATGATGAAGCATAATCATGAAGAGATGAAGGCGATTGACATGAACTATACTATTTGGTTGATCATTCCGCTCAACAGATCTCAGATGGATTGACCAAAAAAACATTCAGATACTTATTGTCAGGGGGGATCTCCATGTTCCCCCCCAAAAGCAACCTCAAACTAGATTCCACCTTTGCCCCAGCTTGATGTGGCACCTGTATGCGCCTTCGTCAGGTACCGCGCCAATTTGGCCTTGGCCCTCCAAGAGCGTAGCAAGGACTGGACGATCAACGGGTAGACCTGGCCATCCTGGCCAACCCGTTTGATTGGCTTTGGATGGATTATGATGGATTGGATATTTTTTGTGATTGGTGTCCAAGGTTCCTTGGTGATTGGCACACTCGAAGATCCCAGAAGGGCGTTTTGCTTGGCAACGGTTGGGCCAACGCTTCGAGTGGCGGAACCCGCTGCGACCGTGACACCTCGGTGAAACAGTAAACAGATTCAAACAGATCAGATAGCAGTGGATTGAGAGTAGATGACACAAACCCCAAGATGTCTTGTATAAAGGGGTCCATATAAACCCACCTTTTGGAGATTGTGCCATCTACTCTCAACCCACTATATAAGCAGTGAAACGGTGTGGCAACACAAGAACAGTGGTTCTCCGAGTGTTGCCACTGTGCTGGTTCGCCACACCGTGCTTCGAAGCTGCCGGCTTGGAGCCAGGACCCTTCCATGCCGCTGGTGCTGGACGAGTGGACCTCGGAGCTCGACCGCGACCTGGCGCGCTGCTGCTGCGTGGCCTTTGCGAAGCGGATGCGCCACTCGAAGGCGCTTTAAGGGGTGGAGAAAGCTCCGGAATCAGCAAGGCTAACAGAGATACAGGATGATACAGGCAAGCATCCGTGGGTCTTGTCACGTGTATAGGCTAGGTCAAACTTACCTGGTTTGCGGTCCGCACAGAGCTGGACCACGGTGGAGTAGCTGGACCACCTGAGAAGGCCAGTCAGTTATGTCAGTTGATAACATTTGGGGGGGATTGGTGAGGTGTCCCCACTAAATATGAACATATATTATGGACATATGGAAGCAGGAGTGGAAGAAGGATCCCCTCAGGGTGCTAAGGCAAGAGCATCAAACCATGATTGGCCAGGGTTGTTTTTGTTATGTAGATATTTTTTTGTTTTGCTGTTGCGCTGCTTCTATGGAGGTAACATGTTTATGTGGATATTCTTTGGGGTGCTTTGTGGGATACGATTAGGTACCTTTGCATGTGGTTCTGCAAAACCTTTCACTAGATGATGTGCTTTGAGTCATTGCATTGACATAATATCCGGGGGGGTTGTGGGTTGAGATGTTTTCTTGAGTGGCTCGAGTGGCCCAAGTGACCTCGGCCTGCGTGGTGGCAACGTGGCTGCGACCCGCAGCGAGCGCGACCCACTGACCTCAGGACATGTTCCGTGGTTTGCTCGTCACATGGTTTCATCGGAGCACTAGCAGAGAAGGACACCACCGGTTGGACCAACAATCTCATACAATCTCCTCTACAGGCCAGGAGGATTTGGTTCCTCCTTTGTGGGGGTGGAGTAGCTCCACGGTCAAATTCACAAAGTGATCACCAGCCCTTGGCGGCCACCACTTTCCAAATCTAATTCCCAAAGCCACATGCCCATTTTGACCCTGAGCTGCAACCTCGCCAAGACTCTAAGGACGAGACTTTCAACTTCAAACTGAGGCTTGGACAACGGGGCGGGCAAAGGGCCACCCAACATGGACAAAGTCAAAACAATATACGGTGGCTTTCCGTGTTTTTTTGCCACCTTGGCTGCTGGATTGGGATGCACCACTATCTATCGAATAGGCATTTGACAGATTTTGGAAGTGCCAGCATCAAGCCAGGGTGCAACAACCGTTAAACGCCTCTATAGGTGAGACTCAAAGAGAAGGCATGTGAAGGGCCGGCTGCAAAGGCAAAGGAACAGCAAAAGGCCCGTTCCGAGGGCCTTCCGACAGTTTGCTTTGGGACATTGACAGGGAAGAGCATGGCAGGCATGATGATCCCATTGTGTAGTAAGTTTAGCGTATTTTGGACTGAGCAATAGGTGATTGAACGATCAAGA
Source organism: Durusdinium trenchii (assembly GCA_963970005.1). Classification (NCBI taxonomy): domain Eukaryota; class Dinophyceae; order Suessiales; family Symbiodiniaceae; genus Durusdinium; species Durusdinium trenchii. Next base: position 493,411 of record CAXAMN010023295.1, on the reverse strand, counting down.
ATGAATTGCATCGAACTTGCCGAGTTGTCGATCTTCGCTTTCAAATCATCAGTCAATTGTTTTAAAACTCTCCACTCACTTAACTGTTTTGGTCACATTGCTGTGAACTGGCTCGACAGAGCGCATGCTGCATTCCAGCGGGTGCAAGATTCACCTGTCAGCCATAAGACCGTACGAGCTAACCATGTTACTTATACTTTGCTCCATGAGTTTGTTGTGAAGGATGAAGAACACGAGGATGTCAAGATGGGCAAGGAAGATCCCGAAGTCCCTGGTGTGGGTGCTGCTGAGGATGCAGCTGAGGAGAATTGGGCAGGAGATCACGAAGGAGACTGGATGATTCCCAATCCTTTGCATGATTTGAAGAAGGTGGTACGGATGGGTCTCAAACTCATGAAAGATTTGTTTGGCCGTTTGGCCGTAGTCACCCCAAGCCATGTCCAACTGCTTGAAATATTCCAGGAGAAGAAGAAGAGGATTGGGCCGATGACCCTGTGTTGGAGGACAGATTGATCACCACGTGTCCGGACATTGCACACGTGACGAGTCTAGCTTATTGTTTCTAATTGAATTCTTATTTCCAATATATAGCTTCTTGTTCCTACTAGTAAGGCACTTGTTACCAGCAGCGATGCACTTGTTCCTAGTAGCTTATTGGTTCTAATTGAATTCTTATTTCTAATAGCTTCTTGTTACTACTAGTAA
>CAXAMN010023295.1:417015-492696 GCA_963970005.1 Durusdinium trenchii | reverse complement strand
GTAGCGATGCACTTGTTCCTAGTAGCTTATTGTTTCTAATTGAATTACTGTTTCTAATAGCTTCTTGTTACTACTAGTAAGGTGCACTTGTTCCTAGTAGCTTATTGTTTGCGACTTACTGTAAGTTTATGTTCCAGGACAAAGCCGATGCTCAGCCGAAGACTAGTGCCTCCCATGTGGAGGCTTGCTCACGGCAGTTGAAGAACGAAAGCAGCAAGCGATGTCAGTAGGTCCATCAGTAGGTCCATCTCGTTGGAATAGCGAGTAGCAAAGTGGATTTGTTCTTTTTCTTTGCAACCTTAATCCACCGTTGTGAGCTGAATGGTGAGAGATCCAAATAGTATGTGTCAGGTGGAACCAGAGCCGGAGACCAAAGAGCAGGCTGGTCTTTGAGATCTGAACAGCGGCCAAAACAAGAATCAAACAGACTCATTGAATTCTCCTAAGAGGTCAACTCGCATTCTCTTGCCACCCATGTGATGAGGAAACACCCCAGCAAAGCTGCGAGAACTCGCACCGTCCAAGCCGCTTGTAGCTACTAAAGGCCGCAGTTGTGCCTTTAGCAGGAGGAACTACCCTCAGCTTGGCCTTTGTGTAAAGGAGCTGAGCAACACCAAAAAAGGAAAAACGGCTTACCCAGAGATACCAAGAACCAATTTGTCAGGTACTGAGCCACTCGCAGGGCTGATTGGGATGTCGTGGGTTATATAGCATCTCAATGCCTCAACGGGACCCTCAGATGACCTGCACCTTGCTGCATGCAGGTTCAAAAGGGGCCCTACATCTTCGCCTCATGCCATGAGGATGTGCTGGAGTACCTCCAGCCACAATACGTGTGCTTATGCCTTCCGGGCTCCGCCCCACGACTGCTCAAAAACCCTCATGAGGGGCAGCTGCCGTCACTGCATGCGACCATCACAGGGGTGACCGAGCCCATTGGGCATCACCTGGTTGGAAGCTGGATGCCCAAGAACAAGAAGATTCAACCTTTCCTCATCACGCACAAGGCGCCTTCGGAATGCATTCGTGTTTCTCTCTTTTTTTCTCCGCGATGGAACTGAAAACGAAGAATTGAGCCGAAGTTCCCATGTCACAGATGTCACGGGCCTGCAAGAGCTTACTACAAGAGAAACTGTATGTTAAAAACTACTCTCCTGTGTACAGGTGATTGTAGTATGCACGCTTGAAGCTACTGACATGTGAATAAGTCCCTGCCTAGTACGAGATTCGTTGGGTCATCCCGCTTGGCGTCGAGTTCGGCTGCTCAGGCCAGTGTGAAGCCGAACCAATTCACGGTGTTTTTTGAGGGAGGTGGCAAGATTGTCGCTTGTCGCCATTGAGGGCTTTGGACATGTTCTAGTGTCGGCCAGAGAATTTTGCTTGTGTTGAGTGGAACTGGAACCTGCTGCGGAAGGTGAAGCGTGCACGAAATACAAAGCCCCCAAAAGCAGTTTGCAAGCTGCTTCTATTTGGTTGGAGGCTACAAACTTTACAGAATAATGTGTCATGCAGTTGTCATGATAGATCTCATTCGAGTTCGGGGATCCCTAAGATTCCTTTTTGCGGTGCTTCATGGGGTCCGTGTTGGGGCCGAGGCTTGGCTTGGACAAGAAGCCGACGGGACCTTTGTGGGTCAAGCGCCCAGCATCCACATCTAATTAAGAATTGTATAGGAAGTTCATTTTTAGTATCATTCATACATTATATATAGTCAGTATAATGTATACTGTATATCATAGATTTGGCGCGACTGAAGTGAATTCCTTCCTTTTTGCTCCCAAGAGCAGGGGGGCAACTGCCTGCAGCCGTCTCCTTCCGCGAGTGTTTGTTGTTTGTTGCACAGGTCCACCTGCACTGAGGCAGTGGCAAAATCATGGGTACGACGAAGACGATGCGAATCACATCGCTAAGCCCCTATGAGCTGAGTCTTGAGCTCGACAAGGGAGAACCCGTGAAGGCACCATCAAGTGCGGTCAGAGGGTTTGATGTCATTGAGCCCTGAGTTCTTCGACAAGAATCACGTCAGCGATTCAAGGTTAGCTGTTTGAGGTCCCCACATCAGTACCGATATACCATGACAAGTACCATCATATACCTCGCAGACGCTTGTGAACTCAACGGCGATATCCGAAGCCCCAGGGCCGATGCTTTCGAGCCTCACCGGGGCTTGTCCGACCTGCCTCTCCCCAGGCGGAGCGACGGCGCATGCCGGCGAGCCATCAAATCCATGCCCTCACGGCCGACCCGGAGGAGTCGGTAAAGGCGACCAGATCCATGGCATGGAAGGTGGCACTGGGGTAGGTGTTTCCCCTTCCCGGGGGGTTTCCCCTTCCTGAAATGGTGTTGTTCCTTCCCGCATAGGTGTTTTCCTTTCCATGGGTGTTTTTCCTTCCCGGAGTGTTTTTCGTTCCCTACAAAATGTTTTTTCCTTCCCTTGTTGATCTTATTGTGCTGGTATATCGCCAAGTTCTAATACTCGCTTGGTTTTCAATTGAATCTCCAACTGAAGCCAAATTTGCAAAGGCTTCTGCGAAACAGCACCCAAAGCGGTAATGCACCGAACGTCGCAAGATCGACGGAAAAAACATTGGCTAAAATCAAGGGTTGTTCTTTGGCGCCAGCTCTTTTTACCATAGTTAGTACACATGCTTCGCCTGACAGCGTCCGCAAACTCAAACATAGAACCAAACAAAGAAAGACATGTATAAACAACTTCGACTGTTGCATTGTGAGCGCATGTCACCCATGTATACAAAAGACGGCTTGTTGAACAACAAAATCTCAAATGTAGCGATGTAATGTCTTCCCGCCTGTGTCTTATATCTGTGCTACGAAACGTCACGCGCTAAAGGTGTCAAATGTGAAAACCTTGCCACATCAACTTTTTAGACCATGTAAACACAAAATTGAAAGCTTAAAAGGTCTAAATGTAACGTTTTTACCTCTGAGCTCTGCATAGTTCAGACAGGATAGATCAAACGAGCGAAACTTAGACCGTTTCTTCTCCTTGTGCCCTTTCCTTTCTTTTCATTTCCTATTTCTTCGATAGCCGGCCGCAAGCTAGACTTTGGAAACAATACACACTTTCTAGGGAAAAATAAACACCCTTTCACTTTTTCATACAAACCCGGAACGCTGGGAACAATACACACCTTTCAGGGAACAATAAACAGCAGCGGCCCCACAAAACACATTCAGGGCCTGAAAAACACCAGCCGGGCACCAAAAACACCGCGGCGTACGGGAACGAAAAACACCAAAAACTCCCAGGGAAGGAAAAACACCCGAGCAGGAAGCCAACACCTCCCGGGAAGGGAAAACACCATTCAGGGAACGAAAAGCCCGTAGCCCGTGGCACTGCATTGAAGCGGGGGGGCGTCCCAGTAGCCAAGAAGAGAGGATTGTCATTGATTATACAACTTTGGGGTAAAGTTGGTAAAGGATAACAGTAAAGGCCGTTACTTACCATCATCATAAACGTTACTGGTAATGGATGATATATCCAAGGACTATGGATGAATATGGTGGAATGGTCGAAATGAAGAAACCGGAATGACCTTTCACCCGTGTGGGTTTGGACTTTTGGTATAGGTGTCACCGCGGCCTGCCACAGAAGTCACCAGTTTGAGACATGACGGCTTTACTTGCACAGGTTGGCAACTGGTGTTTGGGAATATCCTTTTCCCTAGCTGACCTGATGGTACATGACCATCCTTGCGTATTCAATGCTGGCACAAGCCCTCTCTTGAGAGCTTTCGAACGAAGTTGCTCTATAGTTGCAATTGAACAGGAACACCAATGTTTTCTCATATTTCTCAAGCATGTTCAAAGTGATTGATTGGCATGTCAAACTTCCGTATGACTCACCTGCTTGAATGTCAGAGACGTCCCAATCCACTGCGAAACAGAGAGTCAAAGCTTGGGCCGAGGAGGGTGCTCTTTGGACTATGCCCAGTGCAGACGTGAACCTTGATCCAATTGATGCCATTCGATGCCATTCAATTTGTTTGAGCAGTCGTTTCCATTCGTTTACTATTGGTTGGTTGATTATATAGTAGGATAGTAGGGGGATGCCACCCCCATGAGCAACCAACAGGTTGTTATGGTACCAACTCGACCCCCCTATTATTCCCAAAAGGACATCATGGGTTTTTTGTAGAGCTCCAGCTGGCGAGTCGCGGCGAGTGTCCTTGTTCCCGTCTCGGCCGCTGGTCGCCGGATTTGGCCATCTCGCGAGGTTTGTCATCTTGTCATGTCACTTCCCGTGCCAGTTGCAAACCGATCTTCAGTGGAATCTGGTTGCCTTGCCGTGGTTCAACTGTGTTGCTCAGGACTATCTTGAGGCCAGCGGGTGGTATTTGCCAGATATCGCCATGGGCTCGAGCGACTCGAGCCGCTACAAAGGGCTGAGCCTCGGATGAAGAAGATTCTTCTTCAGATGTGCAGCAGTTGCGACTTGGGGGTTCTCACAATTTGAACATATGATGGCGTGACGTTCACAAGTCACAGCTCAGCACGCATTTGTGCTGGTGGTTCCAGTGATGTGCATATATACTGTACTGTAGATATATTGTATATAAGTGTAAGGGATGGGTCTTCAACCTCGCGCAGACTGGTCTCCAAGGTCTTTGGGTCAGTCACACTCCGTACGAACGGTGGATTTCCGCCCTGATGCGCGCCTGGAAAAGGCGAGAATGGTTCTTGGTCACATGGATGTTTAAGCGAGTTGTTCCCCGTCGCCTTTCGAACGGGTGAATGGATGCAGGTGGACAACGACCAGCGGTACCTGGCCAGCTACGTGGGGCTGGGGCCGAAGCTGGCGAATGTCGCGAAGTTGTTCCTGGTCGAAGCAAAACGGGTGCTCTACGGGTCGGCTCCACCGGGAGTCGGAGCTTAGCTGGAACTGGATTCCGGATGGGCTGATTCCGTGACGCATGTGTGGTTGCAAAAATGAACTTTAAATTACTAAGAGCAGTTTCAGAGTGGTTTCAGAGTAGATGGCACAACCCCCCAAGACATATATAATCATATCTGTATATTGTAGTGTTTGAATGTACATGGAAGTGTACCTAGAAATGTGTTATGGAATGATAGTATGCTTCGTTGTCGCCCTGTTGTTCATTTTTTTTATCGCTTTTCTCCTTGCCCATTGCTCTTCCCTTCTCCTTTCCCTTCTCCTTCCGTTTCTCTTTTACCATCACTTTTCTTTGGTTGTTGTTCCTTTTCTCTTCCTTGGCCTTGCCCTTTCCTTTCCCTTCCACTTGAATCCTTTATCCATTCCCACCACCTGCCTTTCCCTGCTTCCCTTTTGTTCCATTCCCCTGCTTCCCTTCCCTTCCATTCTGCGCTTTGCTTTCCTTGTCTTTCCTTTTTAGTTCCCTTCCCTTCCCTTCCCTTTGTTTCTGCATTCACTGTGCCTTCTCATGTTTTTTTTCGCCCCTTCCTCTCCGTATTGCCCGTTTCCGGACACTCTTCCACGTACTTCTTCCAGGTGGATGTACCAGCAGGAAAAATTGTGGCACTTGTAGCTGCGAACCGTGGATAGAATGTGGGTTTTCTTGGTTGTTTGGCGTTCAACGCGTGCTCAAGCTTTTACTTTTGCATTCTATCCCCAACTCTGTGACCAGGTATGCTGCCTTGTTCTTGTTCAATGTTCCATTTCCTCTTCGCTTGTCCCTTTCTCTGCCCTTCTTTTTTCCTTTGCTTTCTCGTTTCCTTTTGCCTTCAGTTCTGCCTTGTCCCTTTCCTTTCCCTTTCCTTTTCCTTTCGTGCTTTGTCCATCCCTTTTCCTTTGTTTGCCCTGTTCCTTTCTCCATTGTAGTGTTCCCCCTTCCCCTTTCTTTGCCTTCTCTCCCTTCTTTGTACCTCTTCTCCTCACCGTTTATGTCATTAGTCCGGGGTCCAGAGGCAAGGTAGCAAGGCATTCCACGTACTTTGAACTTTCCTCGAAATGGCCAGCAGAATTGTCGTATGTAGAGGAAGACTACTGACTACAAGATATTCGACGCTCAGGACATAGACATGTGCACTTCCCGCATTCAGTTTTACTATTGGCAGTAGTTTACTACTGTATGATTTCGGAGGCCCAGAGAGTTTGAGCAATTGACCTTGTAGATTACTATTGTGGTGTGAGTCTTGTAGAAAGAACATACTGTATATCACAGATGGTCGCCCCAGCACATTTACGTATACATATATATATATATATACTACACACATCCATGGACCTAACCTCGAACTTTCTCACCATTGCTTGAAGGTTGGACATCCCATTCATGGGATTGGTCACCCATCGGCTGGACAACTTGCCATTGCATGGAGGGTTCGCACTGGGCGTCATCACAGGCCCATCAGGAAGCGGCGCCTAGGCCCTAGTGACACTCCCTGAAATAAGCATGGAAGTGGTAAAATGGCTCCCTGGATGACCATTTTCGTCCGCAACCAGGTGGTTTTCCACTTCCATGATGACTTCAGGGAGTGTAGGCGTGTTGGGCGGACGGGCAAGTTCAGCATCCCTCAGAGGCACTTGAGACATCACAAGTCCGTAGGGAATCGATTTGTTCAGAGCCCGACGAGTTCAACTTTCACTGCAGCACAAGCGCTGCAGCACTGCAGCGCCCTTTGAACCAAGGCAAAGGAACTCTCGCAAGAGACAAGTTTGGGCCAAGCCCAAAGATTGAGTGGCCACTCGGCATCCAAAAAAGGATCCACCAAGAATGCTTCACCATGCGTGATGACTGTCAGAGAGAAGACTCTACCGAGAGAGATTTCATAGAATTGCTATTGGTTCAAGTGCTTTGTTGACCTTGTTTTCATGCGTCATGTACGTTGAGGGTTTGCCGCGGGTGCTTTACGGTCTCACACCGTTGGATTTACAACACCCAGGTCACGTGATCCCGTCATCGCACACTTCGTCTCCTTGGACGCTGCGACGGACCTACTCCAAGCGGCCAGCCTGGATTTGCTCACGGCCATGCGCCCGTATGAGACGCTGAGTGCCGGTGAGCAGGTGGGACGACGCACGACGCAAACGTGCAACGACACGGCAATGTCAGGAACATTGGTTCAACATGGTTCAACTATGTTGACCACACTGACGTACTCATTCAAGAAGCTATTGACATTCTATGTGTGCCTCTCTTTGCGATTGGAGGCCCGCGCGGACATGGCTCGTGTTCTGGCACTCGGTGTGAACTCATGCAAAGTCTTGATCCTTGACGAGTTCACATCTTTGGTCGACCGTGCCACGGCCATGAAGATGGCAAAAGGATTGCAGCAGCTCATCAACCAGAGGACCCCACCAAGACCTCGGCCGGCGCACCTGCATGTCTATAACTTACAGCAGTGAAGCAGAGGATTCATTTTCATGTAAACTGCCCGGTGGTACTACACAGGGGACCCATTCAAATAAAATAGTTGCATCATGTTGCATACATGTTTGTTTACATCAGTTCGCTCGGTGCATGCCCTAGGCCCTACTTGCTCGAATCCGGGAAATGATCATGTTAATAATAAATGATCATAAATGATCCACACTACCCGCGGTTCGCTCGCCAGCTCTTGTGAGAGTTTGTCAGGAAGCTCCAGGCGCCCATTGTCGTCGTCAGTTGCCACAGCGATTTTGTGCGAAAGACGCACGGCCTGAATTTTTGGACGCTTTCGGGACCTGAATCCAGGTGTGACTTTCAGCTCAAGGCCCGACTCAACCCCCCATTCATTTGGGGTCCTTTCCACAAACATATTGTGCGGCAGAGGGCAACATTAAATTGTCGGCCAAGATTTGCACATACATAATTACTGTATATAACATTATCCATGTTTATCATTTACCATATTGTGCCATCAAGAAATGATCCAATTGAGCTTAACGGACCCCCCTGTTAGGGTCCGGGTAAGGGTATTGGTTTCCATGACTCCCCTCTTCTAGAGATCATTTGAGATCCAAAATGTCCGGTCCTCACTGTCCAGTTTCATTGGGTGTGTCCCTGCACCGGACGGAAACCACCGGAGGGGCCAACAAAAGCGGCCAGAAACGAGTCCACATGTCATGTTGAATTCCTAAGTGCATTCCACCGTGTGAGTGGCTAACTTTTTAACACTTTGAACCTGCCTGGGGCATCAATTGTCGTCAAACGAACAGGTGCCAAGCTGTTACTTTCCAGGAAAGGTCGAGGGGTCAAATTAAGCCATGCAGCTCTACGTCGCGGTTCCGCTCACATCTCAGGGTCTCAGGATGTCTCACGTTGTCTCAGCTCCGATGCGCAGCTGAGAAAGCCTTTTGAGGTCGGTGTTGGAGCCTGACTGGATCTTTGAGACCCACAACCACCGTGAGATGCTCAGAACGGCAAAAGGGAAAGCATCATCAGGATCCCTGTGTGTGTGCGTGTTTCAAAAACAGGGCTTGAAGAGAAGAGATTGTAGATGAGAAGATGCGAGAGGACAAGGGGACTCAGTGTTGCTACTTAGATTTGCGATTTGTGGAGCCTTTCGCACCCAAGATAGGCTAGCCAGGCCAGCCAGTCAGAGAGTTCGTGTGTTTTGCTCAGGCCTTTTCACCGCGCAAGTCCCAGAACAACCAGAACCTGAAATTCAAGAAGGCAAGAAGAAGCTGGAGGAGACGTTTGGTGTTTTTTTTGCTTGTTAGTTGGCCTTCCGATGACGGCGTGAGTGACATGTGAGTGACTTGCCAGAGCTGACAGGAAGCTGTTGAGAACAAGTGCAAGGCAGAGAAGGAAATGGAAGCGTTCAAGAGTTTCATGCTTCAACACGCAGGCGCTAATGTTAAGCAGTTGGGTGCACCAGAAGCTTCCAACTCCCCGAGAGATTTGACAGAGTTTGACGTTTGAGATTTGTGTGTAGTTATGCTTACGATATCCAATATGCTGCCTTTATATATTTGATTATAATATGACGTACACACATATATTGATTTATACACAGTTCAAAACAAGTTGCGTACTAATGGGGGCGTGTTGTGATGATTTCTCATGATTCATGATCAATCCAAAGTCACTCCAGAGACCTTGGCCCTACCAAAGAGATCTTTTCAAAGTTTTTGTTGTTCCTTGGCAGGCGGAAATTTAATGGTGAGTGTGTCTTGTTTTTCTTGCTTAAACTGTTTTGAACCAAGCCACCGGTTGGATTGTCCGTCACCCAGAAAGTCGTTGACTGCCCATCGACAGTGCCGCAAACATTCCAGAACAGCCAGAAACGCAATCGCAAAACGTCCAATATGGGGGCCTTAAAACATCCAGGAACTTTTCACAGGACTTCATGCTTTTTTTCACAGTACCCCTCTTTTTCTGTTCCTGCACTGCTCATTGTAAGAGACACAAATCCGAGTTCAGGTCATTACGCATGAACCGCAAGTATTCAGATGAGTTGATTGGATTTCATCCATGGGAAAAGTGTTTCAGGCCAATCCCGAGGCAAATGTATGCTGCTGGCACGAGATCATACTTGAGGATGTATGATAGAGCCATCACTTCAAACGCTCTCTAGAATTGAGGGTAACCCGATTTGACACCCAAAAGTTCTCAAGATGCCTCATTGAAGATATTTGGCCGGCAAGCTTAAGCACCCAGGGGGCCAGGCCGCCACCCACGTAGCCACACATGTGTCCGTACGGTCCGTGCTTCTCCACCACGTAGCCACCCCTGATCCTGTCCTCGCAGGTCATTCATTCTTCAGCAACGTCTACCGGAATGAGGTCTCCGCCTTCGTGGGCGCTTTGCAGGCTCCGGTCATGCGTGGAATTTCATGCGGTGGACTGTTGCGTAACGGGTGTGACTGCTGAAAGATGAAGCAGTTTGCGAAAACCCATGTTACTAATAGCTTCTTGTTACTAGTAGTAAGGCACTTGTTACTAGAAGCGATGCACTTGTTCCTCATAGCTTCTTGTTACCCAAATATCACCAAAGGGTCAAAGGTGTGGTGATCAGAAGGGGCACAAACTAAGACGCCATGATGGTCATCCAATCGTTCCACTTTGTGTGAACGAGAGAAAGCGGCAGAACGGAAGAAAATCCGTTTTGCCAGGTGTTGGGTCGACAAGAGCTTCTTGCCAGAGAAAAAGATGTTTTGCAATTTCAGCATGAGCTTCAAGAGCTGCAAGAAAAGGCGGCCACTGGGAGGAAAGAGATCACGATACAGGCCAGGGTTCTTTGAGTGCGTGTCGATCTACACTTTGGCGCGATTGGGGCCAATTGCTTTGTTTGCAGAGGGACATTTTTTGAGGTGTGTGTGTGTGTGTGTCAACCCCTGTCCACAGGGTTTTCCATAGGATTCCTTTACATCAGCAGGGGCAAGGCCTCCAGCGATGAACCTCGTCCAACGAAGCTAAATCGCTGGAGGGGAAGCGGATGGAGACGTCCATTCGTGTACCTGCTTGGAGACCGGTGATGCAAAACTTTTTGAACCTCTTGTTCTCGGCCCTTTGTGAGGTTTGTTTCCAGGTTCCAGGTCGTTTCTGCAGTAAAGTGCTAGTGCATCCGGAACTCAGCAAACTGATTGAATGCTCGACCCGTTGAGCTTTATATCTAAGTGTGTCTCAGCGGCATCGTCCCATTGTGGTGTGCCGTGTAATCCCTTCGGGGCGCGTCCCTCACTCCTTTCCGGAACGGTGAACATAAGCCAGCTTCTGATCACATGCTTCTACACGAGAATGCTGACAGAATACCGCCGGGTCCACGGATCTGGCCTTTACTGAGTAATTCCAGCCTCGGTATTCTGAGTAATTCATGCATCGGCTCCCTTTTACCCAGTTTCATTAGATAGATTTTTTGAGCTGCTTTCTCTCCTTCTTGCGTCTTCTCTTTCTAGGTCTTGTGTTCGTTGCTAGAGGTTTGTTAGGTTGTAAATGACGCCTTGTCAGTCTCAAGGGCGCGCCGGATTCGGCTTTCTGGCCAAGCGCCTTTCAACGCACCCCCACACCCCCACATCCCCTTTCTCTTGGTTTTCTTTCGTTTGTTCTGTTAGGCTTCTTCTTCATGTTTAGGCGCGTTTAGTCGATCCGCTACCCCACACACAACCCCCCCCGCTTTCGTTCTCTCCTGCCCTTTGTTTCTCTTTCTATGCCTCTCTCTCTTCTAGATGTTTTTTGGTTTGTACCCAGGTGTTTAAATCAAGTGTGCGCCGCGCGTGTACCGCTCTTCCTTTTGGAGCTGCTTTCCTTTCTTTATTCGATTTCTCTTTCTAGGTCTCTTGTTCGTTGCTAGAGGCTTGTCAGGTTGTAAACGAAGCCTTTTTGTCAAGTGTGCGCCGAATGTGTGTGAGCCAACCCCTGTTCCAAAGGGTTTTCCATAGGATCCCTTTACATCAGCAGGGGGCAAGGCCTGCAGCGATGAACCTTGTCCAAAGCTAAATCGCTGGAGGGGAAGCGGATGGAGAACTTTTTTGAACCTCTTGTTCTCGGCCCTTTATGAGGTTTGTTTCCAGGTTCCAGGTTGTTTCTGCAGCAAAGTGCTAGTGCATCCGGAACTCAGTAATTGATTGAATGCTCGGTCCGTTGAGCTTTATATATATAAAATATCAGCTTCTTCGTGTTGTTATTCTTTGGCTGTTCTTTTGCTTTCTTTGCTGCTTGTTTGTTTCTGACGTTTGCCTCTGCTTTTGCATTTTAAACCGGCTCATTTGTGTGTCTATTTGTTTGTTGCTTTGGTTGCTTTGATTGCTTTGCCGCTCTTGCTGCATTTTCTGATCTTGTTGCTTCTGTTGATTTTTGTTACTGTTTGGCCTACTGCGCTGCACGTGTTGCTGTTCGGTCTACTGCACTGCTGCGCAACTTGCACACACTCGTGCTTCGTCTATTTTTCCAAGTTACACAAACCCATATTGGACAGAGAAGCCTCAATGCTTTGCACACATGTATGCCATGGTTGTTTTGCGGTGTTGGTGGGATAAGACATTGGAGTACAGCACTGCTTACATGTGGTGCTCACAAGCCGCTAAGTGAGAGCGAGGAGCTTACGAGCCACCTGAGGGTCTAATTTAGAGGAGGTAGGGGCCACTCCAATGTAGCAGCCCTTCTGTGAGCCACCCGACAAAAAATAGAGGAGGAAGGGGCCAGAGGACAACATGTAGGAGGTAGGATCCTCCCGCGGGTAAAATTTAGAGGGGGAGGGGGCCATTCCGAGGTAGCAGACCTTTTGTGACCCCAAGGTAGCGGGACCTATTGTGGGCCACCCGAGGGTAAAATTTAGAAGGGGAAGGTGCCATTCCAATTTAGTAACATGCCTGTGTGCGCAACCCCAACAAACACCACCAAAATTGGAGAAACAAAAACCCATGACACAAGCAGCCGCACACAAAAACATCCAAGCACGCGCCCTTCCCCCAGCCTCCCTCCGGCGCCACCAAAACAACGTTTTTTTAATGTTAACCTCGCTCCACTGCACCGGTCACCAATGCGAAATCTGCACCACGTCTCCCAACTTTGCTTGTTACGACAGCTGTTACTCTTAAGTGTCAGCCCTGCTGCCGAATTTGTTTCTGTTTAAAGCTCAGCCACTCACCCGCCTTGTGTCCGCAGTGCATTTCCTTTTAAGGGAGATTAGGTTGTTGCAAGCAGCAGCCAAGTGTGAGCCCCACAGATTTGTCAGTTCTCCAAATAAACAAGCAAAGTTCACCCTTTGTTCGCCATGGAGTGGCCAGGCTGAGGATGTGCTTCCAGTGGAAAGGCCTGACAACGCCTCTAGTTTGACGATGGGGCAGATCCCCTGGAAGATCCCAGCCACTCCTCCCGCAAGTCGTCGCCCTTGAGACCTCGAGTTGATCAGACCGATCAGACCTCGCTGAGACATGTGAGATGTTGTGATCATACAGGAATGCATGTTCAAAGTTGGTCTAGCTGCCTTCTGAGGGGTAATCAGTGGAGCAAGATGGTTTTATGATGTTTTATGTTGGTTTTAATGCCAAGGTTGTTCAGCTGGTGCTTCGACGTGCATTGCCTCGCGAATGGGTACACTTTCGGCAATGGCACTACAAGGAGCCTGGCAGAAAACAGTTGACAGATGGAGGTCTTTACGAACATCGGGGGTCAAAACCTTTGCCGCCATGTGTGGGATGAACATGACGGAGTTCGTGCTGTTTGGACCGAAAATCGATAAGGACAAGTCGCTCATGCAAATGTCGGCGTGCTTCGTGGGGGTCATCGCCGGCCGGCCATGCGTCTTCACTGCCTTGGTCACCGAGAGCCACAACTGGATCCAGCGATCTTGTCGAAAAGGCGCGACAAAAACTGGAGGACCAGCTTTTTACTGATGTGTTCGACATGTGTTCACAAAATACGCTTCACAGTTTGCTTTGTAACAACCTAGTTTTGAACCAATCCCGGAAATCCCTGCGATAGTTCGCAATTATTACAGATAGAGAGCTTATCGTTTTTTGTATATAGATGCTCGTTTGATCTTTTTCAGCATGTGATGTGTACTTCAAACACGAAAAAAACATTGAGAAAAACATGTGGGTAAGGGCACGCCAAAACCCGAGCTAGCCGGCCCAACAGATGCTTTACATTTACATAAAAGACATGAAATAAGTCATTTGGACAGGTGACAAGCTCGGCTGTTCCCAATCAAAGTCATGACAATGTCAATGTTGCCAATGTCGAAGACCCGAATCGCTATGTGCAGAGTTTCTCTGTTGAGAAACATAATCATAACGCATACAAGCTTGCATACACACAATACCTCTGAGACATGACTGCACCCGGCGAGTGCACTCTGACCGGAGGGCCATGGTCATTCACGATGGTGGTTGAAAACGAGCTGAACAAATGTGTTCAATGCTTGGACAGATTCCCCAAGCTACCAGAGGAATGAACAAGCGCTTATGCTCAAAGATCATGTCGCTCATCCTCGTATAAGAACAACAATAGATCGGGATGACTCCTCCAAATCCCAACCCCCCAATGGGCAGTACTCACTGCCCCCAGCCTTGCGCGATGCGGTCACCGTCGCAGAAAACCGCGACTGACCAGACCGGACGGCCTGGGAGGCGTTGATGGACACCCGACGTGCCAAGGGTGGAACCAGGCGCGGCGGTGCTGGCAAAGGAGGAACGCAACGACATGTTCTTGGCAAGAAAATCATCATCTAAATAAATAAATATACAATAATAAATATATATATATATAATATATTTATAGATCTAAACGGTTTGAAGACATTGAATACCAGATACATTGTGACTGGAGAGCACACGAACCATTGCAATATGAATGTATATATAGAGATGTGTGGTAATTATATATATATATATTTTTATTGCTTATTATATACTATTATAATCGTTATAGTTTCTGTGTGTTTTTTGCATTTACTGTTATAACCTCTACCTGGGATGATTGCACGGGCTGACTTACATGTTTCAAGTGAGTTGGTTGAAATGCCCAGATAGATGACATATCATACCTGTACATATACAGTATATATATATATATATATTTACACAACTATACACAGTGACATTGTTTTCGTTTGTTGGTTTCTCATGCGTGCTTGCTGGTTTTCATTGTTTTTTTTGCCTTTTCGGAGGGTCGACGGCGATCCTCAGGTCGGCTATCCCCAGTGCTTCCTCAAGCAGAGTCATCGCCGACTCTTTCGAGAACACCGCACCGTGGTGCTTCCAGATTTCCAAGGAACTGGCACCTTGGTGTGAAGACCAGACATGGTTGACGGTTTTTGTTGCCATTATTATGTAACACAGATTTGCTTCAAGAGGCTTAGACTGAGCAGAGTGGCATTTTGTATTGCACACCCGTTAACGGTGCAAATCATCATATTTGATGCAATGTAACAATGCAACATTTCATGCTTTTCATATAAGCCTTTTGAGAAGCAAGGATTTTGGGACGCTCATCCAGGAGCAAGTATATAACTGAAAAGACTTATGGTGCCGCTGTGGTTTTACGGAGCCGGCAAACGTATCCCTTTATACCAGGAATTTTGACCGGGTGTGAAACCACACCAATAGAATTGAATCGAATTGGTGTACTCAATATTTCTGCAACATCACCTTTCAGTGGATCTATCCCCGGCCGGACTGGCTCCACAAGCACCCCCCCGGCCCGGTGTCCGTCTTGGGGAAGCTGCCTGTCCCAGGTGTCGCCGGTTTGGTGAGCGATTCCCTCGCGCTCTACTTCCAAGACATCGGGATGGATGTGACCTCGCAGACCGTGCACCCATTCTACGGCTCCTTCAGGTGGGGGGCATCAACGGCCAAGGAGACCAGAAGGTCGATCAACAGCGAAAGAGGTCAGTCACGAAAGGTAGCTTGAGCTACCTGAGTTCTCCTTGCTTTAGCAAAAATGTATTACAATCAGGAGTTGGGATTGTGCATTGAGTTTGGTCCTGTAAGAGTTGATTCTGTTCGTCGGGGGGGGGGGGGGCCCCCCCTCCCTGGATCAAATCCCCCCTGCGCCGGTTCACGCCGTCATGGACTTTTACCAGGGTTGCTTGTGATTGCCTGCTACCTTTCGTTCACCCCCTCCTCTCTCAAGTTTGCTTGGCCAGGACTGCAACAACAAACTATCGAGGTGGTGGGTGATGTGTTGGAAACAAACACCTGTAAGCCCAGACGGTGCCTGCGGCCTCCACGTCCGGTCTCGCGACATGCGATCGCCATCCCTGTCAGGGACCGGTCGCCGTTCTGGAGGCCTCTTCCTACCAACCGTATGGAGAAGAGTGTGGCTCAGCCTGGAATCTGTGATGTGATCGGTGGGACAGGTGCTTTGAGATGGCGATGCTAGAATGTCATGCAGTTAAAAGACATGACAAGGGACACCATATACCCCAATACGCTAGGCTAGGCAGCCTGCACAACAATTTATATACGTGCAAAACTTATGCCCATTTGTGCAGTGCTGTGCAGGTCTCCACATTAGATGGAATATAGACTTGCAAGAAAGGAGAAGTGAGTCTTTGCTGCCCAGGGTCTGAAGGGCAACTTGAAGTATTCCCACGCAGGGTCCTCAGACTTCTCAAGTTTTTGGCCGTGAGCAGTCTTGAGAAGTGGAGCGACATGTTTCCCCGACAGCCTTGCCCATGTGTTGATGCATGGTTTTTGCGCTTTTTTTGCGGCATCTATGGTGTGCTTACGGCAAGTAACCTGAATTCAACAACAACACTTTCAACAATTACCGCAATGTTCGCTACGAACGGGGCTGGCATCGCTACGAACGGAGCGATCGGACGCTTCGTGGGTTTCGGAGCTTTTGATTCGGCCGATCGATCTCCGAGGTGTTCGTTGGAGCTTATCGGCCTGATGGCACGAAGGATGAAGCGCGTGAGCAACAGCTCAGGACGGAAGCAAATGGAAGCAACACATAGCAGCGCGGCCTCATGACCAAATATGGGGAGAAGAAAGAAGTTTGTACATGTGTTTGTTGTTTTCTTCTCCATGTGAAGCCCACACACACAATTTGACATGATATTGGTTGAAGATGGTTGAAGTTTGAACGTCATGGCTCAAAAAGACAACCCGTGACATGGTTCGAATTCGGACTCAAGGAAGATGGTGTGAAGATTCTTGCGACTCCTTGCATTGCCGAAAGGAACGTGTTATGTTTGGCCTTTGGCTTTCTTGCTGGTAAAGCTTTCATAGAGGGACTCTACATGAGTAAGTGTAAATAAGTGGAAGTAGATTGAGCACTTGCTCAAGGACACGACGTTTGGCTGCCCAGACGGTGTCTCACGGGTTCAACCTTTGGTAAATATGCCAAAACCAGTTCAGGGTCAGATCATGTCAGACCTTCGATAGACTGTTCTGCTCACTTGGATGTTGACCCGGGCCAACTATTCGAGAAACATCCCCAGCGGCCGCATCGCATCCGCATGCAGCCAGGAGTCGGGTGTCCATCACCATGAATCAAAGCGCTGCCATCACCTCAGCAGACGGAATGACTGATAGTTGCCGGTGGAATGCTTTGATTCAGCACTTTCAAGATCATGTTTAATCTAAATCTATGTTTACTTGCATGCAGGAAGCTCAGGAAGACACGTACATATTCCATACATGGAGTCTATGAACTTTGTCCCATCATTGCTGGACCCTATATGACTATAAACATTGTGGCGGAATTCTCTCAGAGATCAAGGTAAATAAATTTGTGCAACATTCTTCGCACAAAATCCACCAGCGTCAATTGTTTGGAGATCGCTCGAAGCTCCATCGTGAGGTCCTGCAAGACGAAGAAGTCCCTGAACTGTCTTGAGACGCGAGCAGCGAAGAAGAAGAGGCTGGGGGCCCCCCTGCTCTTGGCCTGGCGGTTGACCGTGTACTAGCGAATCATTCTCTGAGTTCAACCGCCAGTCAAGGAAGGTCCATCTCTCGTAACCTCCCCACAGCTTTTGGAGGTGAACAGGCGGCCAAAAATACCATTAGAATAACTTTGCCATTCAGTTTTTAATGATCTGTATATTAAAGGCCAAAAATGAAAAGACTAAATTACAAAAAATGAATTGCAAATAATTCATGACCTTCATTCTAATATTATAAGCTATATCTGGGAGCAGCCATTCTCTCTGCTTTTCTTGGTTATCTACAGCATTTAGTTTATGGGCTGGCCACAGAATAAATATCATAACGGTGGACCAATAATATCCTACATCATTTATTTATTTGTGTTTATGGGCGATTATTTGTCATGGGTTTTCTTAATAATAATCGCCAATAAGAAATACATATGATGAGGATATGATTTTAATATGATGGAACCCACTAGCAAAAATTAATGCATTAAAAATTTGGGTTCCATCACCAATAAAGATAAAAGACAAGGAAATGATGGGCGTGTTATTCTTTTTTTTAATGATATCTTTAAATTAGCAAGCCCATAGAATAAATATAACGTGAACAGGAAATTTAAGGTGAACTAGCCTATAGCCCCACCAATATATGAATTAAAATTGGTGGATGTGATCACTTGTAAATACAGAAGAACGAACAGAAAACAATATATAGCCTTCATTCTAATAGAGAAAGCACATAATAAATCCAATCCTTATAATTCATTTCAAGGGTTAACCGATGGGGCACAGTGGCTCGCCTGGGATTCCTTGGGCCCCTTCTTGGATCTGGGGCCCCCCTGCTCTTGGCCTGGCGGTTGACCGTGTACTAGCGAATCATTCTCTGAGTTCAACCGGCAGTCAAGGAAGGTCCAACATTCCCCTAGACGCGAGCAGCATTACACGCACTGAAAGAATCATGGTTGCGTGGGTGGCATGGCCCCGAAAGGATGTCCACACACATTGAACTCCACATCCACATCCATTGATGTGTCAGGGAGTGTAAATTAGATGCCAGTTGCGTCGGCCACTCACTGTGGCCCTATACTGGGCCAGATTTCTCCTCATCGAAAATCGGAAGCCCAGAAAGGTCCGCACCTGACTATGTCTTCCGCACAGATCAGCTTCCAAAGGAGCTCCCATAAAGCAAAAATTCACATGATGCAAACTTAAGTTTCACGGAATATAGTAAAATAACATGAAGAGTACAGTAGTGGTGTTTCAAGATCGCCCCAGCCTCCACTTATGCTACAGACCTAAGTCATTTCAGAAAAGTCGGACTAGAGTCAAGCTCAACAGGGTCTTTTTTCCCCGTAGGGACAGTGGGAATCTCGTTTCATGAATGAGCCGTAGCATGCCGAAGCCATGTTCATCGACAAATGGGCATGGGCCCATCCGGGATGGGTCTTTTCACCTGGAGCCCTGGTCCACCATGTAGCTTGACCACCCAGGTACTGATAGGTCAAGCAAGGTATTCTGGTATTAACCCATCACAGATGCCAAAAGCCAAATAATCACAAAATACAATAGCTTTACGATGACCTATGCAGCTGGTAGTTGCAACAAGAACTAGGATGATGTCAGATCTATGATCTATGTTGTCGGAAATTGCTGAGGTCCAATCCGTCCAGCAACGAACTCGCAACCGAGGCCGCGAGACCGTTCAAGGTGGGCGCTATCTGAGCCTCTTGGGGGGGGGCGCAAGGTCATGGGGTGAATCTTGTGCACGCAACAATCTGGCCGAGCTGCCGTGAGCAGCGGCCCAGATGTTTCCGATGCTTCCGGCTGCGCAGCCGATGCAAAGAAGGGGGGCTTGTCTAATTTCTTGCTTTGCTATAACTTGTTAAATAGTGTATACTATAGCGTATATATATACACATATTATATATCTTTGGCATGTGGCGCTCCCCCACCATGAGCTGGGGTTGGCAGATCCATGGTATTTGGTGGTATTATGTTATAGGATGATCATTATGTGCGAGGTTGGTGCGGCAAGAACATGCTCCGGGTCCAGTGGATGGTGATTTGGCTCAAGGCTGAGCTGGGTTATTTGACCCGTGTGGCCGGGACCCTCATCATGGATATGTTGCCGGAAGAGCTTGTGGGTGACATTGCAGCGAGCTCCTGGATGGCCAACTGAGTCTCCAGCGCATCCTGCAGACTAGGCAGACTGAGCACGAACGAATGCACTCGTTCGGACCTCTCAGAATGTGGGTCCGCACCTTGGGATTACTTTGACAGAGGCTTTTGAAGCACGACCTTCTCAGCGATCTGAGTGCAGCTGGTCCTGGACACTGCTAGATGGCTCCTTTCGCCGGAGAAGATGGGAATTCAATGAACGGCAGTTGCCCAGGCATGGTGGAAGGCCGATTCCTTGGTTGACAGTCCACAAATGCAGTTTCCTAGGATGTTCATGGGCCGGCTTGGTGACAAGATGTGACAACCCAGAGGCTCAGAGGTGAAATGCGCATGTGAAGCGGGAAGACACCAATGCGGAGAAGTACTCGAAACTTGGAACCTGAGTCTCCGCGGGCCATCAGGGCAGGTGGAAGGCTTTGGAGCATCAGCCCTGCTCCTGGCGGCATGACAGGCAGCATAGGGCCTGCTTGCCCCTACCAGCTCCTGGTACGCTTGGACGCCGCGCGGCAAGCATTGATTGTCTGTGGGTATGTATATAATATGTGCTGTTGACGCAGATCAGCTTTTGAGTTGGAGGCCCGACACGGAGATCCGGGGACTTCAGGTCGCTTTGGTCGAGGCCGCATTCAGCCGCCCAAAAGCCGCCGAAGACAAGGTCGAGGCCAACACGGCCAACGGCCAGCACGCTTTACGCAGTCCACCGGCTTTGCTTCAAAGCCTCCACCGGGTGCCACCGGTGGTCCACCAGGTGCCATCGGTTTTTGGTCGCCGGCGGTGCCGGGCGCGAATGAAAAAGGGCCTTCTCGCCCCAATGGAGGGCCTTGCCGGTGGCGTGAGGTCGCTGGCCCATTGTGCAGGGGAATGCGCCTTGCAAGTTTCACTTTGGAATGACGAAGGCAGCAGGAGAGAGATATAGAGAGAGAAGGAGGAGGGAAAGAGAGGAAGATAGATAAAGACGGATAGAGACTGACTATAGCAACTGCATTTTTTGCATGGCCAGTTCCTCCGCTTTCGGACGGGTTCGGCTCAGATGCTCTCTCCATTGGATGGTCTGATGATGGGTCCCTTTGCCCTTTGCCAAACTCGGTTGCATGACGCGACATGACGTCATAAGAAAGTCTTTTCTTGTGATTGATTCTAGAAGGGTACAATATGTAAATAAATAAATATATATATATATATGATATGTAAATGATCTAAACGATTGTGATACGTTGATGCAATCATGAATATCATGAGACAAGGACAATGGAAGTTTTGGTAAATAGCACGACTCTAAGGATAGTGTTTGAAACTTTGTCAATGCTAAAGTTGTGGGTTATGTGATGTTGATTGGTTGGCAGTCTCCATGGATTTGTTGTTGCATTTCTCTTGGTTGCCCATTTAAACGTAAGATGTTGGCATGGACCCTTTGTGAAGCCTGATGCACCCAGCCTCCAATGGCTGCTCATAATGGAGCTCTGTGGGCCTTGTGTAGCCTCTTAGCTGAAGATCTTGGGTGGTTTGGAATCGATGTGGAATTGAGCCGAGTGCAACATCCTTCTGCCCCAACTGTGGCCAGCACCGCCAACAACAACCAAGGTGTTTATATAGTTTGTTCTTCCAATGAGTGGGCGTGCATTGGAGCAGACCGTTGGGCCCTCGCAAAACCCAACGTCCACGTAAATTGTCGCACTCCGGACTCAGTCCGACGTGAGCGATTTTGTGGCTCCGTGGCGCCAATCTTTGTCAAAACCCCTTTGTCAATGCTGCATGATATGTCCTATCATTTCCTCAAGGGCTCAATTACTATATGCTCAATTCTGTGCATGAAGCTGTTTTGTTTTCTTTTTTTTCTTCTGGTTGCTCAGCATGTGGGGAGATCAAGGAGAGTGGATCATGGAAGGAGTACAGTCCAGTACATATCCGTCATGCTGGAGACAGCTGTTATGATATTTTACGTTCACTACTATATACGTAGTTCTCACATAATTATGTGTATGGAGGTCCTTGCACGCCCTACACTTACACGATCCATGGATGCCAAGTGGGAGGCAACCCAAGTGACATGCGGAAGATGGATCGTTTTTTTGGCCTTATGAGGCCTTGCTCCACCGACGTCCATGGCTTTGGGGCTTGGGCTCTCAGGGTGACGAAGCCTTCAGTTGCGGAAAGACAGGCACACTCTACACCCGGTGTTCATGAGGCCCGATTGAGTGTGACTTCATGACTCAAATCTCTATTGTGAAGATGGGATGTTAGAGGATGCATTCTACGCAGTTTTGCCAACATTATTTCGGCCAGTTCAGACTCTCAGCTGGTATTTTCGAGACGAGATTTCTTGAGCCTCCATGTTTTGCGGGAAATCATGGGAATGGACAGCTTCACAAATCTTCAAGCTTAAGATCGTTTCCAAGCGACGCACCCAAGTTAGAAACAGATCAACCCACACTGGCAGGGTTTGAATGAAGTGCCTTTCCTGCCCAAGACCGGTCCTGAAGTCGTTCGATTTCGCTTCACCGATGAGGTTTGATTATCCCGACCTCAGCCTTCATGGCTTTGATCTTTTGCGATGCATTTGGTTTGCCGCTTCCTCGGTCGTTCACTGCTTTTTGTGGGGTAAAGCATATGAAACATCTTTGGAAACTACAGTATGGATTTGCTTTTCCTTTCACAACTGCCAACTCCAAACTCTGTATGGCCTTGGCACGCCCTTGTTCAAGCTAAGGTACTCACAGTACTTGGTATCGTGCCTTGGCTGGCTCCAGAAGAGCTCGTGCTGTTTTTAACGCTAGGCCACTAGGTGTTAATGCTGGGAGACTTAATGTTTATATCAGGACAAGTCTTGTTGACGTAGTATGGGTGTGCAGTCGAATAGGCCACTGAACGCCACTTCGACGGCACGGGCCACCACCCCCAAGGCAGTCTGGAGAGGTGGGTGTGCCGAGTTGTCACATTCGTCGACGCGAGACGGAGGAAAACTGCGAGACAAACTTCCAGACTCTGAACGTGTCGAGCTGTGCACTGTAGTGTGTTCCATCATATGCAGCCTCCTGTGGAGTGATTTGCATCATTTATGGCCCTGTACATCCATAGAATTATGCCGTGTTTGTGAGGCTTGCATTCCCAAAAGTGCACTGAACAGAGGCCCTCCTCCCTCCAGCCATGCGTGAAGCTCAGATTTGTGCTGGACATTCGGAAGTGAAACCGGTTCAACATGAAGCTGGAGCTGTTTTAAGGGCCTATGAATTTCCACTGTGTTGCCTCGAGATGTTATTTTAGCTAATTTTAGCTACTTTACTATATATATTGGTCTTTTGGTGGGTTCCAACTCATCGCGGCGCGTTATCAGGTCCGAAGAGGTCGATGTAATGACCACAGAAACGGAGACGACGAGTCCGGCCGGCGAGGCCGGCGACACTGGTCGTTTGTTGGGTGTAGTTTTTGCAAGACATGGGAGCCAAAGACTCAAGACCATGGTTTTGGTGTGATCGGCATAGCTGGATCATGGGTGACTGGCTCAAGTGTTTACCATGTAAATGTTCGCATGCTTAGCATGTATACATACATTTAGACAGTAGATCACCCCGCAAGCCTGATGGTCCATGCACTGATGGCCTCAGATCTTTGAATCAATCTATGACTGATCATGTGTTGGATGTGGATGATGATTGCTTTGTTTGGGCATGTGCTGGTATCTATCTTTCTGAGCTTTGGGCTCGAGCATGACACGGGCCTAGCGCGCCATGGGCACAAAGCAGCGAAAGGCCGCCTTGGCAGCTAGACAGGGGTGCACTCTGACTGACTCATCTGACTCACTAGCATGGTGGATTGCTTGGTCCCGACGAACAGACACGGTCATTTCCACTTCCATGTTAGTGAAGTGATGTGAAGACTGTGAAGTGTAAGTTGGGGACCTAGCGACTGGCCTTGCTGGCCAACCTCCACTTCAACTGACCATTTTTAGCGATTTCTCATCGCTTTTCCACCGCAGGCGCAGCGAAAGAGGCAGGTTGGCCTTCACGCCAAACGGCTGAGTGAACATGACAGCCGGACCAAGGCAGCTGCGACTTTGGGCCGCACCCCGTTCGTAGCGTCCGAATCGCTCCGTTCGTAGCGATGCCAGGAGCCCCGAAGGCTAGCGTTCTTGTTCCTAGTAAGGCCAGGAGCCCCCAGTTCCTAGCATTGGTTTGGGCCAGATCTCTGGCGAAGAACGCTAGCCTAAGTGGTACTAAGTGGTTGGGGCCGACTTCACGCTGGACGGAGTGGAGGGTGCTGGTAGTCACTAGCATCTAACAGCTCAAGCCGTGTGGCTTTTCACAGCGGAGATGACATTGGATAAGCCATATGAAGCCACATATATAGTTCTGAGCATGTTGCATCATTTGTACAGGCTTTACTGTCCTGAAACTATTCTGCAGCATGGCTGTTTGTCAAAACCTGGGGGGCCATGAAATGGTTGACCACCGAACATGAACCAGAATAGATGACCAGCCACGTCAATCTAGAGTTTGGAGCTCCAGGTTTTGACCCACAGCCATATGACTTGGGTATGGTTTTTGTTCATTCCTTGGGCAAAGTTGCTGGTGTCAACCGGGGTCTCGGACTCAAGATCTTATAAAGGAGCTGCAGTACCACAATTGTAGCCACTTGTAGATCAACCGAAGGAGCATGCTCGGATCTTCTGTCTTGGACCTTCGGGTTTTGACCACCCACAACGCACGTGCTCGCGTCGTGCGTCGGACATGCTGAGGAAGGCGAAGGCAACAATCAAGACGCTCGTTTGCCAAGCAAATCTTTGCAAGACCATGCAGGACCTAGAATTCTGTAAAGCGCTTCTAGAACGCCTTTTGTCGAAATTTTTCATCACAGCGGTGGTTGTATAGGCCCAGGTATATACTGCACGTGAAATATGAGCTGCTGAGGCAACAAATGGCTATGATCCGACCCGATTCGGATTCGACTGCCGAGGAAAAAGAAGAAGGACGACCAAGTCAAGGAGGCTCCTAAGGCCCACTCATCGTTGTTCTTCCAATTCAACTCGAATTTGAAGCCGCCCTATCAGCTGCCTTGGACTTAGTGTAGTGGTGATGTGCAAGAATGGATGTGATAGACGTCCGGACGCACTGCGAGAGAGTGTTGTTCAAGGTTGCTGGACACAAACTTCATCAACATGTCCATCCAAATGAAGCTTGATATTTTCAAGTCTGCGATGGAATGTTTGCTGGCAAAGTGCGTGCCGTGCATCACAGACTGCGACCTGATTGCAACGGCTGCGCAACTGCTTTGAAGAAGCATGTTTGACGGAACTGAAGGAACGGACCTCCCACGCATGTGACTGAGCATATTGCGAGAAATCTCTAAGTTAAACCCAGATTGTCAGCACTGTAAATGAGTATAGGACCTGGAAAGTGACCTGGAAGCCAGTGAAACCCAAATCAAGCTCAGTTGGATCTTGGTTGATGATTGGTTTGGGTTGGGCACGCCAAAGACTGTATAAATGGTAGCCAGCTCCATCACATTCCGGAATTTGTTGGGCCATAGCCACTTGGTGTGAACCCCCATGTCCCATCCTTTGGGTGAGTTCTGGGGTGGCTACCCAAGCCAAAGCCTGGGCCACCACATGCAACCACGTGAGTCATGAGGTGTGTACGGCGAGCTAGAGAAGCTGGGCACTCGCCACCGCTTGGCCTTACGCTTGGCGAAAGACCCGCGTGGCTTGGCTTCCAGCATGGGCATTTTGTCGCGCCAAAACACCCCTCATTCTGTTTGGGGTGCTGATGTTGGGTGCTGAGACCATATGTTATCATATGTTGTTTCTTATGTGCTATTGTCGTTTTCTTCTTGTGTGTGTTTGTGTGTGTGTGTCGTCTTAAGGCCGGGGGAGTAGGCCGCTATAGGAAGAGGTATAGACAAGTTATAGTGCAAGTTTTTTGTAGCCGTTAGGTACTGGACGCTCCTAGGCATGACACGGGACAGCTCGCGCTAATGGTTCCTAGAGTTTATTTGAACTAGTGACACTGACAGCTTAGTACCATTTCCCGCATTTTGGGCCTAGGGTTCAGCTGAGGCTTCCAGCGGCTCACCTGTCAGCATAAGGGCATTTATGCCGATGACTGCATCCACTCGAGGGTCGAGGCACACAGATGTTATATCGTTTGCACCAACGACAAGGACCTGAAGCGCCGAATCCGCAAGGCCGTTACCTGAGCGGCGTGAGCAAAGCGTTGGGCGTTGGTGCTGGTAACGGGCGCGGGGCTTTGCGGCGTGGTGGAACGTGGGTTTTGGGTGTTTCGGGTGGAGGTGAGTGGGGATCACAGACACTAGTAACTGTTCATTATAGTTGCAGCTAGTTGAAGCTGTAAGTGTGATGAAGTTTAAACATAGCGAGGAGTCAAGAGATAGTACCAATTTGCTATTATATGGTAAGTACTCGGACGACGCAGGTGCCAGGGGTGCCGATCATGTCAGTGGCTCGCGGCATGTTCAAAGTGGAGCGTGTTCCGGAGCAGATCGACAAGGTGCCCATCAAGCCCCTCAGCTCAGACCTTGTCAGATTGAAACCGTCTCAGCAAAAAAAAGGGTCCAAGGAAGCGGGATCAGAATCCACCTATATCCACCTTTGTTGCTGAAACATGTTTCTCCCAGAATCGAACTTGGATGACTGGATGTTGACCTGTTCGATGAACAGCTTGATGCTTGATTAGCAGAGAGCAGGCAGACGCTCAGGTCCAATTGGGGCAAGGACAAGTGAGCAGAAAGCGAGTTGGGATTGGTGGTGTGGCTGCGACTTCTAAGACGGCCCGCGGCCAAAATGCCAGTGCGCTGCGCGGCCCGCGTGCGAAGCTGTGCCTGTTCCGTGAAGGTGTGGCCTCGACCTGACGAGTCGCATAAGTTTTTGGTGGGTCTCGTGCCAATATATGCCAATATGCTAGAAATGAAGCCCACCTATGATTTCACATGATTTCACGATATTTCAAGGTTTGGTGAACCACCCCTCTAATGTTCTATTCTTGATTGAAACCCGAGCTGGTGCAGGGCAGCGTGGGAGTGTGAAGGGCATTGCCCATAGACTGGGCGGTGGCGATCGGCGATCAAAAGCACTCTGGCGTCCAGGAAGTGCGAAAGCCTGCTGAGTGCAAGGCAGGACCACAAAACAATGTGGAGAGCGATGCACATGTCGGTGACTTTCGATGATCTAATTAGCAATCTAGCTGATATCCTGGAAGATCCTTGGAAGCACTGGTATAGCACTGCATGAATGGTAGAACCCTATCGCATATGCTGCTATGCATCCTCACATCGAAACGAAGCATCCTTGGCTCGGTTCCTGCAGCAAAACACCCATCCAGTTCGCCGCTGTCACTAACCAGCTAGCCGAGGTGTTTCTTTGGCTCCAGGACTCCAGGTTGTGGTGCACATTGGACAGTTCATACTTAATAAATCTTAATAAGCTACTAGGAACAAGAGCCTTACTAGTAGTAACAAGTGCCTTACTAATAGTAACAAGAAGCTATTAGAAACAATAAATAGGTCATGATTTCCAAAGCATCAACTGCAGAGCTACGCTGAAGTAATCGATCCACTGCTGCTTTACCCGTGCCATGTGCAGATCATGGAATTTAGCAGATGCATACGTAATTCAATGTTATCCAGAACGCAACATATCAAAAACAGGCGGCTGCCGAGCCATATTTTGCAAGTTTGACTCGACCTGATTCTACCGCCCTCCACCACAGCCAGCTTGATCATGCATGAACTAAGCAAAGGGTGAGTCAAAGCTCATGACCCAATGTGATGATCTCGGTATGGCACAGGCCGGCGTCCAAGAGTAAACATTTGAGTCAGAAGATTGATCAGAACATATCAGAACTTTTTTCCGAATGGCTAAACTATTATAAAAGGCGATGGGAGAGGGAGAGAGAGAGAGAGAGAGATAGATCAGAACTTATTTGGTGAAAGTTTTGCAACATCTCAGCAGCTCTCTCACAGGAAATCTAAGCTGTAACTTTTGGGACCAGCTTTGGAGCTGGATTGGACCGCACTGACCCAACCTTCACGTGTGCAAAAGATCGATGACTGGACGATTGAGCGCCCAAAGGGTTGTTCCTATGGATCATGTTTAGCATAAACCAATGTCCTCCACTTTTTTCAACGGATCATGATCATGATTTATTAATCCCTTTACTGTATTGATTGCTTCTTACAGGCGGTAGGGTTCACGTCTTCCTGCCCAGGCTTTGCCGAGGATGCTGCTGCCGCCGCCACAACGCTGCCACTCAGACCACTGCGGTGCCGTTTGCAGATCATGTTGATCATGGGAAGGCGCTGGTGGCCACAACAACTGCACCGACTTCAGACGCGTTGTCTCGCAGTGAGTGCCGAGAGCTCATCGAAGCACAGCCCAAAGAGGAGGCGCCGCGGCGCTGCCTGACTGGGGATACTGGGTTATTTTTACTAGTGGATGAGGAGAGAGGGAATGAGAATGTCAGTCCCGACCGTGACCTCCATGCCGGAGAATCTTAACCCACAGCAGAACAGAATAATATCTTTAACATCAGGGTAACGAGTCGCAGTGCATTTTCCACGGGTTTGCAACCATGGGTCGCACTTGTTGCATCCCGTGTGCAGTGCTTGGACAAGTCCATGTCGACCTGCCGCATTTGCCTGGAGCCAGCGGACGTAGAAGACTACCAGGTGGGCCCGGGGCACCGAGTGGTGTGGCGCTGGAGAGACGATGTTCGATCGGATTCGCAGCCTTCGGCGGAAAACCATCTCGGGCGTTGAAAGAATGTGGCTCCCTGCTCCGGAGGCGCAAAGGAACACAGGGCAGAATATGCAGTGCATGCTTTGAAAGATTGCATTCTGCTTCATGTTTGACTTGCCGGAGTCTTCTGACAGACCTGCCAGAAGTTTAATTATTGACCCTACCCGGCCCTATCCACTTCTTCTTGACATAGAGAACGCTCTTCGGAGTTTCCTACCTTATGAACTTGCGGACACCTCCGCTGATAAAGAACAGCACACGTTGGGACGCGGCGCAGAAGAATTATAGATGTATATATATATATATAACTCTGCACCGTGCGAGCACATTGCCACGGCCAGGTTTGTGCCTGCCGCGGCTCGTAGCTTGGATCCGGTGTGTGGACGTGGTGGACGTGTCTACCTGTTTGGGAGATGTACCTGCAGGGAGTGTTTCAGAGAGGTTTTGGACGTCATCGTGTGCAGACTTCAGGTTTGACATGCACTGTCTATGTGCTTGACTTGCTGCATGAACATCATGTGTGAAAATTCATGCATCTGTGAAAAAACCGGCTGTGGCCAACTTGCCAAGAGTGTTTCATTGTTGCTTATTAGCTCACAATTTGCAAGTCTGTCCTTTCCTTCCAAGATGCGTCTTGGTTTGGAGATATATCGTTTGTTTGTTTGTTTGTTTTTGGGGTACCTTAGATTCGACCCGAGATTCAATGACTTGGCTGGACCAAGGCAAGGCTTTGCACATCTCCAATGCTTAGCCGATTTGGCCTCAAGCAAATGGCCATCCCTGGAGCCGTTCCCTGGTTGTTTTTGAGCTGATAGATGCCCTGATGGATGAATCGCCTGGAGAGCTGTTGACTTCTGTCAACACATATGTGCTAATGTACTCATTATTGTTCAATATTGAATCAATATTGATATAGTACATGAATAGGTTGGAGGCCATTGCTTCTAGGTTGGACGCCATCGCTATTAGGGTGGAGGCCATTTATTTGTTTAGGGCCTAGGGGTTGAACTTTCCAAGGCGCATTGGCTCCATCTCCAGGGGCAGAACTGGATGGGCGGTGAATGGAAACCTCTGAATATCATGACTAAGCAGAGGGAGCAAAGGGGAGGACAAGAAGCATGTAGTTGTTATCATGTTTGGGCTCAGGTGGCGGCAATGTCCGACCTGCAAGCAGAACTATGTCGATCATGTGCGCCTCGCCTTTCATTGAGGAGCATATCAAACCACTTCGGACCCCAAATGGGGAAGTCTCAAGCCAGGAGGCTGACAAATTCAACAGGACAACTTCGCACACCCCTAGCCCCTATAGATTTGTGTTGGCAACCGCCTTGTTTTGGTGTTCTGTTCCTTTGGAGTTGTTGGGCCTTTGCCTTTCCCAAAGAAAGTTGGCTCCCTCAAGGCATTTGGCGCTGAGTCGGGCACTTTGGGAGGTGGTGCAAGACAAGAACGGTGATGTGCAACGGGCGGCAGCGGCACAACTAGGCGGAGTGGAGACAGAGTATGGGCTGTTCAGTATAGTTCAGTATGCTTCCAAGTACTATAGGTGTCTTGTGTATGTGTGTTTCGTCACCTAGCTTCGAGAACAATTCATCTCCAATCACAACTTCGAAGCTAGTACCTTTGGTTTGAAGCTTCGAGCGTGCATTTGGAAATAGCAAGTGCAAACTTCCGCGCAATACCAGCGTACTGCACTGTGGAATCCATACCACGACTGTCTCCCGGGTCTACTGGGTCAGATTTGGAGATTCTGTCTCGTGCGGTGTCCTGTATTCTTTAAAGTTCTTTTAGTATGTCGACTCCGGGAATGATAGGTCAGATCAAGTCAGTGCCCTGACAGGGTGGTCCATGGATAGCCGCATACTTCAATGTTTACATGGCCAAATGGATGAACCAAAGTCCAGAGCATTCGTTGAAGTTTGTTAGGCTCACATGGCTCTCAGCACGCGCTCGGTAGGTTTGGCTCTTTTCGCGAACAGCCAATTTGCAGAGGCTGCCTCATTGGTGTACTCCTTACTTGCTTTTGAACATTAGTCACATTTCAGTTGACGCTGATTGAGCCTCAGACATGTCTCTCGCAGCGAGTGGACCGGGAAAAATTGGAACCCTTTCTATATTCTACTTCCATGTTGAGATGAATAGACTCCAAGTGGTAGCGACGTGGCATTTTGGCCAGGCCGCAGAAATTCATCGGAAGACTTTGGCTTCATCCTTGGAGGCTTTAGGACTCGCTTCCGGAAATCCTCTCAACATCCGACCCAAAAAGGCCTTCTCTTCATGAACATGATGAAACATGATGAAACCTCACATGGTTTTGCCACCAAGTGGGGGCATGATGGGGCATGGACAAAATGTGAAAACATGCCCGACTGGGTGGGGTTCCCAAAACTCAAGTCGGCACAAGCGGGTTCGCATCCAGGATGGGAGCATGCAGATACCCTTGCTTCTGTCCCTTGTCGTGGCTGATTTGTCCCGGGCCTGGATCTCCACAGGGGAACTGGGCATGACACGCGGACACGGGGGGGGGGCAGGGCAGCTGGACTTCAAATGCACGCCTTGCTTTTGGCATTTTTTGGCTGTTTTGAACTTTGCCTTTCATTTGAGGCAAACAACCTCGCGCCGCTGGTCTTCCACGTTGGTGCAACTCCGTTTTGTAATGTTTTGTCATTTGTCCTTCAGCAGCTAAATAATGAATACGTTCCCAAATGGAACACCTTGGGGCCATGCTGATTTGGCATGCTGATCAACTGATATTAGCTGTTTTCCTTTGAGTCCCCATGGCGCCCACTGAATTCTCAATTTGGTCGCCCAGGATGGCTTTGCGAGCTGAAGGCAAGGCTTCAGAGGCGGAATTGCTCTACACTGAAGCCATGGAGGCTCCGAAAAGTTGAGCTTTTTGGCTGAGTGCAGCAAATGTATACAGGCAATCCAAGGCCCCAGAATAACCATCAGCCATGATTGTGGTTGCTCATCGGGTGTTTACTCCCAAAATCCCGGCGAGATGCCAGAGGTCATGAAGCGCGTCTTTGGACCAGTTCTTTGAACGCATCGAATATTGAATGTCCCGTGCAAGGGAATGGGAGGGGCAAAGGTTGGTGCAGTTGTGAGCGAAGCAGATCATGAAAAGAGATCCTCAATCAGTATCCACAGTCATCCTCACCGAAAGAATTGCACGAGTTGGATCTAACTGCTGCTTGTGTTTCATTCCTTTTTTGCTGCTTCATTCCTTCTGGTCGAGCGGCCCCCAAGGGTCGACCCTTGGGAATTGGTTGACGGACCTTCGACATCCTTTGACCTTGTTTTTCCAGCTTGTTGGCTGGAGCAAAGGATGCAAAAGGAGAGAGTAGCGGCCAGGCACATACAGTGAATGTAGATGGCACAATCGTCAAAAGGTTGTGTTATACTGTTTTACATAAACCCCCATGGGCCCGGACATTTGACCGGTACTGTTTATGCCATCTACCCTGAAACCAGTCATCGTTCAAACCACCCAGGCCCCGTACGTCTCCCAGCATCTCCGTACGCCAAGGAGGATCCGGACACCTTGGCCACAGCGGCGAATCTGGGTTTGGCACTGCTGGAGCAGGAGAAGCCGCAGTTTTGGGATGGATGTGTGAAATCTGGTTGGCAGGTAGGTGGGTAAGCTGCTTTGGGCCTAGATACTCCTTGAAAGCTTGGGTTCCAGCTTACTTTCCACTGACCTGCTGTAACAGAGATTCAATGAGATCAAGCGTAAGAGAGTTGTTGGAATTCGAGAGGTGCTGGGAACATCTGGGAGCCACTGCAGGTCGTGATTGATTGAGATTGATTAGGGCTGCTGTGTATTATATAACACAAGAGGGCCTCGGGAATTCGTGATATGCTGGGGCGGCATGTTAGAGGTGCATTCTTGAGGCCCTATGTCCCAGTACTTAGGTCCAGCGGCACTGACATTTGTTGCTGCACGTCGAGTGAGTAGAAGTTGCATTTGTTCGTTGTTACCCGCAATTTGCCTTTGCTTGGAGAGCAGCTCAGGGTTCA
This sequence comes from Durusdinium trenchii, assembly GCA_963970005.1. Classification (NCBI taxonomy): domain Eukaryota; class Dinophyceae; order Suessiales; family Symbiodiniaceae; genus Durusdinium; species Durusdinium trenchii. The sequence continues at coordinate 460,509 of CAXAMN010023295.1, read as the reverse complement.
AGACTTGGAGCCCGGCTCCATTTCAGAATTTGGACAGCTTGCGTGGATGATTCACGAGAAGGTCGTTCACCCTCACAAGCAATTGGGAAAGGGAAGCTCATGTTCAAAACATTTGACTTGCCCAGGAGAAGTGGGCAGAGGCCTGGGTGCTGCCGAAATGTCTGAGAGCACCATTTTGGCTTGGAGACAGATGCAAGAGTACAGTTGAGTCATTGAATTCCCCGCAACATCACTCTGTTTGGGGTGTCACAATGCAGAACTACCTGTAGCATCCTGTAGCTATATACAGTATTATACAGTAGGCAAGATCACACACAATGACGAGATATAACAAGCTTTGACCAACGGTGCACATGACAGGCCACCAGATTTCTGGAGATCTCCCTGGAGGGTGCCAGGTGGGAGGCGACGTGATTTTGCAGGCGATGATGCGTCATTCTACTCGCTTGTATGATTTGTGGGTGAGATCCCTTAAATTTGTTAGATGCTTTTAGACAACACTTAAAGGAAGGACCTGGCGGGGACATGGCGCCTACTTGTTCTGTTCTTTTTCTCGGGCATTGTGTGACATCCCGCATCCACCAAGTGGGCGCCCAGTTACTGAAACGAGACCCGCCTCACTCGCTCTAGTCGGTGCGCGGAAAAAAAGAGGCGGGTGCTGGGACGTGAAAGTCCACGCACATTGATGCTTGGCCAGCACATGCTTTCATGCCACACTGCCCAGGAAGAATTGAGTATGCTTGTGCTGTGAAACCGGTGACACCCTTCTCAATACTTTGAAGACTTGTCAATGGCCTAGATCGATTACCAACCTGCCGTTGTCATGGCACAAGAGGGAAGCAAAACCACAAACTAAGCAAGATATTCGTTGAGTTTGATGAAATGAATAATGTAGGATGCGACTCAAAGCATCGTGTTAACTGTGTGAAGACGAGACGCATCGAGACGCGCATGCATTCCAAAAAACCCGTCTTTGCACACTGGCTTGGCTTGACGCCCTTGACTCCCGATTGCAACAAGGGGGCCGACCAAACCAGGGCGAAAGCAGGGCCGAAAGCTCCCTTGAAAGCTCCATTGAGGGCCGAAACTTGTTTGCTCCAAGGACCATGGCAGCCAACCTGGCGATGGCCTTGGAGGCGCAGAGCCGTCCCTGGCCCTCGCAGTGTGGTGGGAAGCAGATCAATCGGACAAACAAAGGCCAGTCTAAGACTATGTCATTTTGGCATCGAAGTAGTTCGATGAATGATGTTGGAGGTAAGCATAGGGTAAATCATGGAAATCATTGGAAATCGTATGAAATCGTAGAGTTATGAGGAGTTGGTATCAGCATTCTGACACTGATAATGTGAATGTCCCAAGATAGGAACCATTCACCAAAGTATATAACTATAAAAGATACAGCCCCAGGACGGGGAAAAAATAACACGGCCTTGGTTCATCCCCCCGCAGCAGGCATCCCCGCACGCATTGCCAAGAGAAGCAGGCATATCGGCATATCAATTACTTCCCAACCGAACTTGCCACCAGGGAAGGTCATGCAACTTTTGGGGAGAGGCTTCCTGGGCAGGTCACTTTTGCGGTGTGGCTCATGGGGCGAAAGGGTGGCCACAATGAAAGGGGTTCGCTCTAGCTTGACTTGTAGAGGCGTGAGGATGCATTTGGATGTAGCCAGAGAGAAGGGGAGAGTGAGAGAGGAAGATAGACGTCGAGACATCCAGAGCTTGGAAAGAGCGTCGGGTGAGATCATATCGCTTAGCCTGGTGCCACATGTTTTTGGAGATGTAGAAGATGACCTGATGGTCCATACAAGAGAGATCGAGAGAGAGGGGAGGTGGTTGACATGTTCAAAGCGCCTGTGAGTGCTGAGGCTTTCCCGAGGCTCGGTGAAGCTTGTTCTCAGCACTGAGCGAAGCCAGTGGATCCCAGCTACCATGCTTTGACTTTGCAGCTCTCGGGTTCTTGAGTGGTTGTAATCAGTGATCGCCTCCTCGACTGCATTGGGCAGGATTTGTCTCGGTTTTAGCCCTGCCAATACAAGTCTTCTTTAAGTCTTGTAGGCCATCACTCTACACCGGGATCGGCTCCTTGGTTGCATTCGTTCTTCGGATTAGGCTGTGGGGTATGGTTCCCACTCAATCTAATTATATGAGTTGATGCGGTGAATCCAACATGTTGGTGTCACATGTATATTATTCTTTGTTCGGCGAAGCTCAGCGAGTCCCTCATCGAAAACCCCTGCATGGCTTCGATAGGATGCGTCATGTTTGGCGATGCTTCGGCTTGAAGAACCGGTGTTTCGAGGCTTGAAGTCCTACGGCAAGTCTATGGACGCTGCCATGAGGAGTCACTGATGGCCACAGAGGAGATGTGCAGGCCATCCTATCCTACTCGGGCTATGTGTGGCGGGGTGAATATACAAGTTCTTTGCATATGTGGTATTGGTGTTTTGGGGAAATGACTGGAGATGAGAGACTTGTAGCTTTATAGCCGGTGTGCACCAAACTCTTCACTTTATTTCTTGCTCTGCTAGATGCCAATGTTTTTTACATGCTGCAAAGTTCGTTCAATCCCCTTTGGCGGCGCCTTGCTTTTCAAGAGAAGAACGCCCGACCTATGTCATATGAACACCATTTTTCCCCAGGGGGGCCCCGACTCCCCCACAGACGGTCCTGCAGCTCGACCAATCCTGGTGACCTAGTGGATCCTGAAAGGACAACTGTCACATTGTAGCTTAAGAAGCGTTCAGCTTTTCACACCGAACTAAGACTATACGAACATCGAACATCAACACATTCTGCGACAACTGGTGACCTAGTGCAAGCATTGTGGGCTGGATGCAGAAGTGCACTCCGAAACCGAGGGCTTTGTGTGCCGAAAGTGGGCCGACGGACGTGGCGGTGCAGCTGCAGAAGCGAGCCTTGCGAGAGGTCCGTGCTGATTTGGGCTCCTTGGAGGCTTTGGAGGTAGTAGTAGCAATGCCCTTGTTGCTAGTAGCATCCTTGCTACTAGTAGCGATGCACCTTGTTACTAGTAGATGTCAAGGGCGCAGGCTGCCTGGGGGGCCTACGGGTCTTTTTTCTATAGGGACCGTGGCTCTGCAGTACAATTGGAAAGTTTCCCGCAGGAGGTATCCTGGAGCAGTTTGTTCTGGAAAAGCCTGCATGTTCATATGCCAATCATTTAGCACTTGTGGTTCTATTCTTGACCAAAGTTTTCAGGTCAAGACCACCCCTACGCGCAACTCGGCTGCGATTGAAGGTGTTTCTGCGTACCAGGTAGGTGAAGAGAGGACCAATTTGGAGTGGGTCAGAGTCTGTTGTGCCTCCGAAATACGTGGATATAAAGCTTTTGAGGGGATTGGTTTCCCCATGACACATGGAAAAAGGGTTATATAACCTTTGTTCGGATGACTTGCGCCACAAAGGTTGTGTTCCCCAGACATGTTTTGTCCATTTTAATTGGTTGCTTCTCCTGGTTCAACTCGGTTCTGAGGATGGCCTTTCAAAAGTCCTTGGCACATACATTGATGGACATGGGTTGGGCAGAAGAGGCCCAGCGGACCGCATCATGGGATCGACGCGGCGCAGTGTCAGGGTCTGGTGGTCGGAAAGGTGCAGTGTTTCCAGCCAAGCCCGTCATGTATGGAGACGGGGCAACAGACGCCCATCCAAAACTCGTGGTGTTTCGTCGTAAGTTGTAGAAGGGCCAGCTCCCACTACGGACTTTTTGATGGGCAAAGAAGTTGACTTCGGGGAAAAGAACCGTGATGCCGTTTTCGGCCTCTTTCTTTGCCGTGTGCAGGGCCAATCCGCAAATCCGATGGTTGCATTTATGTTAGTTGTGTAAGACCCTCGAGGTGGACCAAAGGACACGTCGTATGTACGAGGAAGAAAGATTCCTGTTTCAGGCAGCCCTAGTCCTGCGGAAGACGCTGGCTACTGAGCGCTCCACTGGTGCTGAGGAACTTCAGGTGGGAAAAGCTTATGTCAAGACCAAGGCTTTCTCCAATGTTCAATCGGCTTGCCTTGGTCCACTTTGATTTTTGATCATGTTTGATCCCTCCGGCCAGCATCCCTTTTGGTGCTCATGATAGCCGAAACAAGAGCAGTTCCACGCAGCACTGCCATCAACTTTGCGAGTCAGTTCCCTGAAGATTGCAACTCACTCTGGCAACCATAGGGTTTACGCATTTGGTTTTCGATAGATGCTGATGAGTAGATCACCTTGTAGCATTTGAATGCACTTTGCATCCACCGTATGACCTACCAAAAATATCATAGCCCAGCTCACAGACTCTTTCTACGTCCCCCAACTGCACGGCCATGGCTGTGGCCGCAGCCGCTGCCGCCGGTGCTGGTCTCGCTGCGGCCGCGTGCGCCACGGCCGCGTGCGCCACGCGCGGACACCGTGATGAAAAAGTCATCGCAGTGGCGGCAGTTGCAGGTGGATATGGGGAAGAAGTGAGAAGAGTGCACTTGATGGTATGATATGGTATGCCTGTTCATGGTGTTAATGTGTTTTAAATTGTTGTAAAAGATTCAATAGATGTGCTTTTATTTATGTTGCTTGATGTTTCGGTCGTTGGTTGCGTTTTTGCATGTTCTTGTTGTCGTTTGTGTTTTCACATGTTTTCACTCCTCAGGCTATCGAACATGTAAATTGTAAATCGGTCCGTAATGCTGGTAGTATTCCTTGTTCTCGGTCATGTGTTCAACGTTGGTCAACTTCACTTCCGGAAGTTCGGAAGTTTGAGTGGTTCTCAAGATCCGATCCCGCCGCTTGGCCGGGCAGTTTTTTGGTGCATCCAAGTGTAAGACAGACAATTGAAATGACACAAGCGATGACAGAGTTCCTGGATGTCACGCTGCCAGGGGCTGTTGGCGGTTATGGCTTTTGGCAGCTTTTGGCCGATGGCAGCCACCGAGCGATTCGCATGCTGAATGGCACCACGGGAACTGAGGCCTTGACCATGAAAACCTGCTGTCTGGGGGCCCCACAGCCGCACTCCGACCTCAGTGTTCAGCTGAGCCTGCTGTGTTCAGTATGGCAGCGTTGGGAGTGGAAAACACCCTGGCAGGTTGAAAGATGGGTCATGAAGCTTTGTGGTGGAGAAGCTGGCATGGCCTTGAGATTGGCTGCACGGGCTTCTGAGAGGAAACAGGCTGAGGCAGCACTTTGGGAGCCAACTGGGTCAAAGCATGGGAAAGTTGAGCGAGAACCCGTCAATTGACACCCTCTCATTCACCAAGGGAGACAAGAATGATTCTGGAGTGAGGAGGCTTTGGCTTTGGCTTGATTTGGCTTTGTTGCGCTTCCATTGATCATTTTTGGGTGTAATCAAGGTTCATGCACCCCACCACACTATGTGGCGGCCACTATGAAGGGGTGAACCAGTGCCTTTTAGACACCTTCAGAGCGGGAAATTGAAAGTCCAGTTTGACAGGCACAACCCCATTACAAACCGGTGGTTTCGGAATCCATATTGCGCCAGAATGCAAGTATGAGAGTAAGTATGAGCAAAATTGTCACTTTGCTACTGGCAATCGCTTTCCCTATGTTTTTCCCTGGAGGATCTTGAAACTCTTCGACGAGTCTGCAAAATGTGCGGAGTCCCTGCAGCCGTGGCGAAACGAGCGGAGAGACTTTGGCCTGGCCGAGCGGTGCGAGGGGGTGCGAGGGATGACGCTCGGGTCCGGATGGCATCCTGTGCGAGGGGCCATGCCGTCATCGCAGAGAGAGAGAGAGAGTAAGAAGAATGGGAAGTATGGGAAGTGGATAAACCTTAGGATCACTCCTTGTGAATTTATGGGCCATTTGTTAACCCAAGAAGAATTTATGATAAACCGGTTCAGCAAGTGCAACCCGTGCGTTGGACAATCCCAAGGGTCCACCGTGTTTTTTTTTCACCCATGAGAAGACATTTGAACCTTTTTCAGCTCCAGGGGTCAACCTGTTATCAAACAGAGGCCGAGAAAAAACACCGACCGTTAACGGGTTTGAGTCGGATTTGGAACCGATTGGCCGAGATGGTTTTGGAAAAGCTTGGGCGGCTCAAAGCCTACCACACAACTTTTACAAGCGGAAAGCACGGTGCCATTTGCCAATCAGTTTTGTTTCCTTGGAGGTCAAATGGAGCAACGGTCGGGTATGGTCAGATTGTCAGGTGGTCTACTCCTGGAGGTCATCACACGTGTGGAGTCAGGTCTATTGGTGACTGGTTGGATGATCTAGGTATGTGTATATATCACTTATTCCGCGCAGATCTGGTGGATCCGGAGCCCTGCCGTTTCGCTTCATGGATCCCTTCCGTTTGTGCTCAGGAAACTGCTGTCAAGAGAGCTTCCAGAGGAAGACCGAGACCAGCAAAGCTTGGAGGAACATCATCTTGACAAGTATAACTCATGCTATTGTAGCAAGAAGTGCATCGCTACTAGTAGCAAGACGCCACTAGAAGCTACAGATGGTTACAGTAATTCATGTGAAAAGCGGGCCTGGCTGACACAGACAGAACGGCGGGAGATCCGCGCGTTGACTCACGGGCGTTGGTCCGGAGATCCGCGTGGCAGGATGCCACAGCCTTGGTGACATTGCTGACGCAGCTTCCGCAGCTTGGGGAGGACGGGTTTGTTGCGGAACGGTGTGAACCGTTCGTGGCGAGATCAAGGGGCTCTAAGTTTGCAAAGTGTGCGAAGCCATGGGGGTTCGACTGGGCCCCAGGGTTTGCAAAGCTACTCACCAAGCACAAGAGAGAGAGCAACTAAGACCAATTGGCTCGACTTTGCTCCCACATTAAAAGCCGATTACAGCTTTTCATCAGAAACAGGCTAGAAGTGTCCTTGCATTGCTGCTGGATGTTGACGGATAGAACTCGGCGACCAACACCTTTGGCCAAATCTAAGCATTCCAGTGGAAGTTGGCCGATTCCCATCAGAGGAACCCAGGCAGGTGCTCATTTGCCAGCCACATATGTCGGTGTATATATAATTGTAGTCTATAAAGTGATTTACACTGCCGCTTTCCTGCTAACCATTGCTGTGCACACCGACAACTTTCATCAACCCTCCAGCAAATCAACACGACTCATCATTCACATCCACTTGATGATTCATTTCTTGTGTCTACTGTGCTGCCGTATTTTTGGTGGGTCTCAGTTACACTTGAAGAATCCACTCAGATGGTGGTTGAACAATTCTGCCCCAAAACAATTTGGCTACTCATCCCGGATCCTTCAGCGCTTCAGAGGGCTATGACGTGAGGAGCCTTCGAAAACAGCGCTGCCAAGCTGCTGGAGGAGGATGAGCCCCCAGGTGCAGCTGGGTCTTTGGAGATGATCAGAAACAACCACCCGTGTTTTGGGTGAGTCTTTGTCTAAACTACCATGTGCCTTCTTGACCGGTCGGAGTCCGTTGAAGGAGTCCGTGAAACAAGCGTCGGCCGTTCGGAAGCGGGCGCGAACCGGTCGCACCAGGCCAAGAGGGTCGCGCTGGGGTGGGAGTATAGCGGTGAGACCTGGTGTGCCTTGCTGCAGGCCCGGGAGGGGTTGGATGGGTGAGAGGACCTCAAACGCACAGAAACGCGCGGATCCGTAGGATGTAAGTTTCTAGTCTATAGTTCGGTCTCTGTACATGAAACAGTTATAGTATAGAATGTTATGGCTATAATTATAGGGATACTTGTCACGAAAGGTAGCCCTTTAGGGGATACCTTGAGTTTGTCTTGCGAAGCAAGTGTTGGGACGTCCGGGTCTAATAATTGATCGCTCAATTCAGACCCCCCCCCCTCCCCCCCCTCTAAAATCAATTCTCTCCTGGAGAACGTCTTCGTGAGCCTCTCATGATTTCAGGATAGTTGAAACCCTCTTGAACATTTAGAAAGAGTGAATATGAAATTCTAATCACGAAAGGTGTTCCATGAGGGGATACATACCTAGAGTTTGTTTTGTGAGCACGTCAATTCTCTCCTGGGGAGCGTCTTCGTGAGCCTCTTATGGTTTCAGGATAGTTCAAATCCTATGATGTTCCGATTCAATGCTCACCGATGATCTGAGCCATGGGGCAAGTTTGTTTTCCTAAGAACCTTTTTGAACATTTCGAGAGCATATGTTTGAACATTTGAGTGCATATGAACATATATTTACGAAAGGTCGCCTCCAAGGGGATAAATCACCATGTCGAACATTGCATTTTTGTTTCTGCCTCTCGCGTTCTCTTCTCTTCCCGCTGTCCTACCTTTCGTGTCTCCCTCCTCTCAAGTTCAATTCACGTCTTTACATCCGACTTCCTCGGCTGCATCACCTGGAGCACTGGAGCCTATTTAGTTTGCAAACAATCAACAATGTTTGAAGAAGCGCGTGTGACTTTACATTAAATCAACATCCCGCATGTTCCGATGCCAACTGGGATCGGCATCGAATCAAGTGAATCGGACCCATACATGTTTCCCACGTGCTGTGGCAGTTCAATGGATGGGCCAACGCATAGGAAAATTAGGGAATTGATTTGATCACTTGATCAGCAGTTTTCTCCACCTTCTTTGGCACCTTGGGTCGCTGGGTCCACGAACCACCGTGCGTATAACGCAGGTGATCGCCGCCGCAGAGGGCCGGCTGCTGCATTCGACCGAGTGCGTGCCCAGCTTGCTTGATTTAACAGTCAAGAAGCTGCAGTCCAGCTTTGATCAGGCAGCGGGCCGCGGTTTGCAATCATCGCAACAGAGGGGAGACCCCTAATGGAGTGTCGAAGTTTTTCTGATGTCTTAGGTGGCGTCCGCCAGAACTTTCTAACATGCGGTTGGTCAACAGGCATGAGATTGGTCAACCGGGTGATACATGTTACATCCGACGTCGGTGACCGGCGACCGGCCTCCTTATGCTCCCAAGTGACTTCACCTGACAGGTACGATGGCAGGAGTTCAACTCCAAGTTTTGCAGCCTTCTTCTTCAGGAGCATCCAGACTTTCAAGATTTGCTTGCTTCTCCTGCTTTCCAAGGCACGGGCCAGGGACGGGGAGGTCTCCACGTTTTTTCAACGTGCGACAACTGGGGAGATTGCTTCAAGCTCCACTTTGCAGCACAAAAAGTGGGCGAAGTTGAGGGTGTTCTTTTGGAAGGCAGGCGTGGCGTGTCCATTGGAATATCAAAACTCCTCCCCCCTAAAAAAGGTCACAAACCAGTTTGGCTTGGGGACTGCTTTCATTGGTGTATCTCCCGACCAAGCACAATGAAACTGGAGATTGGAGGAGTACCCACCAGACGACTGTTTTCTGCGTGGAGTTTGGAAGTAGTTGATGGTTTCTCCTCCTCATGAGTGCAGAAGCAGATAGAAGCAGTCTCACAAGCGACATGATAGACTTGTCTCGCATCGTGGAGCCTTTAGTCCGATTCGGCTTGGCTTGGCTGGAACGTGCGGCTTTGAGGCTCAGCCTTGCTCGACATCATTGGCTTTATTTTGCAGCTCTTGCGGAGCAAGGATTTCCGCATGTTCGACCGTGTGATGCGTGCCCTAGCGGCGACGGCACACATCGCAGGTGTGAGGCTTTTTCACTTGGCTGCAGTGAAGGATGCCCTGGTGACTGCCATATCTGAACTACGGGAGCCTGTGGAGGGGCGCCATGTCCTCACTTCCAAGGATCGATTTTTAGATTGTTTATATTTATGATGGTGGTCCAAATCTTTCTTCTGGTTCCATAGGAGGTTTTGTTCGTCGCTCGCTGCAGCTTGCATGTGCGGACGTGAGCCACGTGCGATTTAAGGCTGGACGTGAGTCGCATTTGGAATTCGTTCTTTTACACCTGTGCGGCTGTTGTCGCGCCCATCCTGGTGACTGAAGATCGCCTGGAAGAGTTTGTAGCACCTTGGTGCCTTAAAACTGTTCTCGTGGGGCTGGTCGCTTGAAGCCCCTCTGCATGTAAGAATCATGGTGGTGGACCCGAAAAAAGCAACGGCTTGACAGGCATGGACTAGGCCCGTAGGCGGGCGCCTGGGCATTGCCAATGCCGCACATCATCATCATCATCATCATCATCATCATCATCATCATCAGTTTATTATAAAATACATTATTTCATGGGTGAGTGACCACCTGGATTCAAAGAGGCATATGCAAAAAAAGCACATTACACATGAACATCGGTTCAAAGCCTAGCTGCACGCCAACTCCTGTGACACTCACCGGTCTGGGGCTCCCCACACCAGTTTCTGGCTCCGTGCTCCGACACATGAGGCAGCAACTGCTTCAGCGTTACCGACTCCTGGAGGCGGCCCTCATGCGGCCCTGGCTGCAGTTCATGGGACAGCTCTGATGCGAATGTGTGTCTTGGAGAGGCTGAAGCCGTTGGAGTTGGGCCGGCTGGGGTTTTGATCCTGCAATAAGAGCTATGGCCTGTTATGGCCAGTGTTTGAAACAGCGGTCCATGTAGAGAGGACCATCAGAAACTGTTTCTTATTTTGTCCAATCTTTTTTTGGGCTTGGATTCTATTGCTTTCGTTCTGGAATTGCCCTAGAAAGCCTTGGAATGACTTTCAGACTCACTGTCCGACGCTGCCATTCAAGGCATCAAGATTTCCATTTCCAATGGTGCTGCCATCCCCGACGACATGTTGCTGCAGTTAGAAGGCGAGGGATTTCAGGGCGACTTCTAGTCAGTCTCTACTGTACTATATGCCTGCAACACCGTTGATGTTCGTGAACTCAAGGGCCCTTATCAATCACTTGGCCATGGGTCCATGGGTTCAGAGATGTCATAGAAATTGAAAGAATTTGCGGATTGATTGTGGAGATAAAGCACAAAGACCTTTGGGTTCGACTGCGACATTGCCCAGGCAACAGTCAGGGTCTCATCCAGTGTGCACGCGACGATGCCAACGCCTACTGCGGCTATTTGGCCGCGATCTATGCCTCATTGGCAGAGGACCATGCGAGAAGCAAGCGATGAAACAGACAGAATAGTCTTAACTTATTACTACAATGTGTTCTCATCCGTGGTAGGTTTCCAGGGCAGGGCAGATTGTTTTTTTCCCTGTCTCCTGACTCGTGACTCAGACTGATGTTCATATTGAACAATTGTTGCTCATAGCTACTTCGGACATCATTAGTCTTGATTCCGTTGTGTTGATGTTCGGTCTGGTTTCAGCCATGTGGACGAGGACGATCCAGAGAGGCTTAGATGGTTGAAAAGGGCTTGTGAAGTACCGATTTCTGTGGCTGAGTTCGCGCTTAAGACAGGCAGCTTGGGCTGGGGATGCATTCAATTTGACTCTGCAAGTGTCCGACTGTCTCCAAGTCACAGATGGCACTAGCATTTTTGCATAGACCCTTCAACATTTTGTTGATGTATTGTTGTGATAGCTCCATTCACCCTGGATGATGTGCAGGCACTGCATGCTTGCATTGGAAAAGGCACATCAAGCAGAGTCTGGGCTGAGCTATTGCAGAGCTCCATGTGCTGTGCAAGTGTTGAAAACGAAAGCCAAGTTTGAATCGGGTGTTGCTGAGGTGGTGAGATCTACAGAACCTAAATTTCACAGCTTTCCTTGAAAGGAATGGTGGATGTGTTTGATGTTCCAAGACCTATTGGTCGTCATGGAAGTCGGGACTTTGCAGGGTGATTGGCAAATCAGGACTCTGCGGGGTGATTGGATCGCGGGTGGCAAACTGCTGCGCACGGGTTTGGAGATCTCTTTGAAGAATGTCTCCACCAACCTGAGAAGTTCCCTGACCCGCACCAGAGGCATGTAGCGGCTTCGAGTGGATGGGATGGCGGTGATGTTCAAGATTGAAGTTCAGTGGCCGAAGTGCCACCCCACACGCACATACTCTCCCACTCACTGATGTGCAGATGGGAGAGTTGCCTGTTTGAAAACCAATTTCCTTTACACAGGGCCTTGGTTTGTTTCTGCTTTCTGGGGTAGTCAGGTAGTCATGGCCTGACGGCTGATGATTTGCCCGCTGAGTGTCCTGATGCTACGAGGTTTGGGCACCAATCGCTTCAAGGAGATTAGCGAGCGCTTGGCGCAGCTACGAGAGTATGAACCACCTTGGGAGGATCTGCTGGACTTGCCCCCATGAGTGATCTTCGGAGAACATATTCAGTCATACTGAGTGCCATTCTTAATGTCTCTCCAAGATATACTCTGATTTCTGAGTGCATTGGTGGCGGATATCAGCCGCTGGGCATTGTGCCTCAGCCTGTCTCAGAGTTTGACAGGAGTGTTTCATCTCTTTGGCCAACTCTAGCATGAAAAAGGTCGCTTGTGGCTGAGACTGGTCGGCTTGTTCTCGCAGGCCCCTAGGCGATGCAGCTCGGCTCGGTCCTGCGGGGTTCGCCAGGTCATCACCACCGAAGCGGCCCTGGGCACAGCACTGCGAATGAAGGCGCAGCGGGGCTGTGCGAGGGAGTGGGTGCAGTGGAGAGTATGGATGTTGCTTTGTTTGTGGAAGGTCTTTGTGGAAGGTGTTTGCAGCATAGGCAACCAATACAAAAGATGAAGCCTGAGGAGCAAAAGAAGGGCCACAAACCTGTGTGGCCCCATCTCAACCCTTTCTGACCATTTGCTTTGCCCAGGGTGATTTGGAGGAGGCCATTGTACCTTGGTGAGGGAATGGTGGCAAGGGTGACGATGCAGAAGGGATAGTGCAAATGCCCAGGGCCTCGCAGGTTGAAAAAAGACCTACCTAGAATTCAGCAGATTCCTCAAGCAACCAGTGAAAGAGCAACAAAAACAATGAGATTTGTTGGATGAATTGATGGAATCGGAATATATTATATGTAAAGATGTTGTTTGATTGTTTGTTTCCCTTGAAAGGCTTGTCTTGCCAGTCCGGAAGCTTCGGACTGCCAGTGACTGCCAGCTTCGTCTCCATGAGTGGTGCTTTGGCTCGATCCACGAGCTGCTCCTGAAACGGTGTTTTTCATGTTTTTTTCCGACCACAGAAGAAGTACACTCCCTGAAACAATCATGGAAGTGGAACAGTTCGGCCCCTGGAAGACCAATTGTCCTCTACAAGGGCGTCTGCGGCCTGCTTCCATGATTGTTTGAAGGAGGGTAGGTGTTTGATTTGTTTCCAACACCCATTTGCTGGTCATAACTCATAACGCGGTCACGTTGCTTCCGATTCATGTTCTTAGCATGTTGTCCCTTGGCTGTGTTTGTCCTTTCCGTTTCCATCCATCAACTTGATAGATATACTGCATACAGCATCTGTTCCCTTTGTTTTGCCCCTTTCACCTAATCGGCGTTTCCTTGCACAAAGCATCATGCCATGAAACGCACTGTGCAATGCGGCCCGAGCTTTGGCGGGAACTTTTGTCCTGCCCTTCACCGAGGCAATTCTTTCAAAGTCACAGAAGGCCATGTGCGAGACTCTGGGCTCTTCTCATCCGCAGGTGCCCGGGATAGTGGGTGCAGTTGAGAAGCCACGAAAACTGGAGCTGTGCCATCCCAGCAGCTCGAAATGGACACAGCATGACATAGACATCATAGAGATAGCAGAACAGGATAGTCAACCGCTATAAATACAGTTCGAAACCCGTGACGGCCATGTTTGGGGTCATGCGCCAAGCTCTCTCTCTCTCTCTCGCAAGTTCTTCGTCAAACACGCTACAGAATCAAGACTTTGTTGAAGCTTCTGGCCGTTAGGGAGCGTCGGGCCCACCAGACCTGCTGCAATTCGCAGGTCTTGCACAATTTAGGCAGCTTGGGCTTGGGCTATGCAGCCCAAGGAAAGACCAAAAAGGCGGGTCGGCAGCATGGATGGGTGCATTCATGTGCATTCCCTTCAAGGATGCCACAAGGATCCAGGAAGATCAACATAACTCCATGGTTCTTGTCCCAAATGCGTTCCCCTCCGAATCGGTCACGCTTGTCACCGTGCAGAATCGCTCGCTCGCCCATCCTCCAAGTCTCGTGTGCGAAGTGGGGTTCTTCGCCCATCCCCATCACTCCACCAGGCCAAAGAGCCATCGCTACTAGTCACAAGAAGCTACTAGGGGCTCCTGGCATCGCTACTAGGAGCAAGGACGCTACTGGGGGGCTCCTGGCATCGCTACTAGCAACAAGAAGCTAAGGCCAAAGAGCTGCATGGAGAGTTGCTCTCACAGTTGCAGTTGCTACCTCCCAAGCAGCTGAAAGGGATGCACCCGGGTCTCGACCAGTTACGCCACCGGTGTTTTTCGTGTCGTTTTCGGAGAGAGAAGAGCGAATGCGATGCGGGTTGGGGTGGTGGAAGGTGTGAAGGTGCGTGTTTCTTCAACTGAGGTCCAGTGGATCGCTACTAAGCGCTGGTTACACCAACACATCACATGATTCCAGGATTTGGACGTTCGCTACTGACCGGAACATATGTGTTTGTGTTTTTGATTATTGCTGTAGGTCTTTGCAACGACATTGCTGACAGCGCCCAGGCTTCTCAAATTGTTCGCACTACAACTGGGTTTTGTTGAGGTATTCAGAGGCAGCCAAGCTGGAGGCACAATTGCAGGATCAGATTCCAACTTTCAAGGTGCCGGTCGGATGGAGCGAGCGGGGGTTTGTTTGCAGCGAGGGTGAGTAGCTGCCAGTAGCAGGTTTGTTGTACACCATGCCTTTCGCGCCATCCTCACTGTAGAATGTAGAAGTCCCTTTGTTGAACTGAACCTAGGGGTGCGCCCACTCGGGTCCGTCAGATGCGCCTGCGGCGATGCTGTGCGAACAGATGCAGCTGGCGTTGGATTCCACGGTGCCTGGGACTTGACACACCGAAGAGCCGGGAGTGGAAGCGTTTTTGGATTCTTGATTCGACACAGACCGAAGACCAAATCGTCTCGTTCGTCTGCACCTTTTTGCACCTATTCCATTTTGGCCATTGCGAGGATTTCAGACCTCTTCCGCACGAAGCAGCATGAGAGCTGACCAAGACGCAGTGGAAAATGGAGCCAAGACCATTCACCAAGTGACCATCCGGACACCACGAAGGTCATCGAAGTGTATGTCACGGCCCTTGGAAAGACTGTTTTGCTATGCTCTGCCAGTCCCTCTACCACGAGGGTTTTGTCCACACTCATGTTACTGTAATATAATGTTAGTCACGCAAAGTGCAATTAAACATGAATTAATTTACGAATGTCAACGATGGGATGCTTCCAGACACCACGAACTTTTCCGATAACTCAAGTCTTGTGGGTCCTGGGTGAGTTCTGGTATGTTGGGAACCTATCATCAGGTTCTATCAAGGTTCTATCAAGCCCAGTATCAAGCCCTTATCCTGTTACTAAGTTTTTTCCACATCTTGCAGTCCCAAGCCGGGCGCGCGTTCTAGGCCGGAGAGGCCTTCAAAGAGAAGCTCCAAGGGCTTCGGGAGCTGCGGACTCAGAGAGAGGGGGGGATTTGCGTAGAACAGTTGTGAGCGTTTTGATGGTGTTTGATGTGTTGTTTGATGTTTATATTCTTTATGTTAATGTTTGGCAGGTTGACCTCTCAGGTTTTCGGGTGATTTGCTTTAAGAGTTCGACCCTGCAGTCCTTGTTGGAGGTTTGCTCATACCTCCCCACCTTGTAAATCAATCCCACCTGCAAAAGGAGGGCAGGGAAGGAGGGAGGGAGGGAGGGAGCGAGAGAGAGGCACAGAGAGAGAGAGAGACCGAAAAAATCCTGTGAGAACCTCTGACTTTTAACATGAAAACTCAGACTGCTTGCTAAATCGGGCGGGCAGACAGTTCAGAGTTCTGGAAATGAAATCCCGCTCCTTTGTGGTGATCAATGTAGAATGGCAGCACGTAGCAGAAGCCGTGTTGAAGCCAAGTAGCAGCGGTACATCCCTCGTTGCTTTCCGTCGAGGGATGTGGAGGGTCCCGATCCTCCCGGGCCCACGGCACGTCATGAGAGCATCCGGGATGAACGCCAAGGAGGGGAGAGCTGCCCGAGTCTTTGACCTCGCCCTGGTCGGAGACTCGATGATACGCACCTTCTTGGCGGTCAGAGGCATCAAGTGGGCGAACCGGTATATCTTCGTAGCATGACCGGTGTTATTGCTTTCAAAGTTGGAAGGCCGTGTTTTTGCCACGCAGACATCAGGGATCACAGCCACGATAACATCTTGGGGCACCAGCTGCAGATTCTAGGTCATGACAGAGGGCTCAAAGAGGCCAAGGACCAAAGACCTGCAAAGACCCTCACATCTTTTAGGATGCAGCTGTTGATCCTAGGCCGAATAACGTGCCTGAAGCAGTGGGCTTAGCTCAAGTGGTGGTACCATGTTGTAAGTTCCATGCTGGGTTCATAACACTTCAGAAATGAACTCCACTCCCTCCATGGAATCAGACCCTGGAAGTGGAGTGAAAACCACCTGTTTGTTCCTTCAGATGTTCGGGTCCCACCTGTTCGGGGCCATGCGATCCGACCACGCGTGGGCACCGATGCCTAACGCAAGATGACAGCGAGTGTTTCCGTACTATGAGGTCAAGGTGGAGGACAGAGGCATGTTCAAGAAATCAGGCTCCAAAACATGTTTTGCGCTACACTAGTTATATAACTATAGTAGGCATAGGTTGTCTCACGTCTTAATTTCCTACCTGACCTGACCTCACTTGGCACCAGCCTTTGGCCCAAAAGGAGGTCATTCCGAGTCGATCTCCCTGAGGCGATGCTCAAACTCATCTCACATGGCGTGAAGCGGAAGGCATTTTGGTAATTAGTGAGAATGCTCCAACGAATCGTTTTCCCTTGACTTTGGAGCACTTTTGCCTCAAGAGTAGATGACAAATCCCATTGGTTGAGCGCCTTGGTCCTCATGTGACTCACATGGCAGGTTGCAGCATCTATTGCAGTACATCCGCCAAAGTCTGCAGCCCAGAAGACCCTGGCTTCGACAAGTTTGTTGAGTCTTGATGCGTTTTCTGGTACGTGACATGCAGACACTCTGAGCCCTCAAATGCAGAGATCACTATATACCAAATCCAGAGCTGCAGCTTGTAGCAAATCCTGAGAGCTTCTCCCACCAGAGCTGAAACTGCAGGGTATCAAGCGCTGAATCCACCAGCTCGGGCCATTGTTGGTTCGTTTTGCCGCGACGACCAACATTCCAGGTATTACGCCATGATCATGTTTTTGGCCGAGTGGTTGCGGTGCCCAGCAGCCTTCGAGGCCGTATTGATGGGGCAGGCATCATCAACGCACACCGTCACGGGAGTAACATGAGCATGGCTCTGAAATGGGGTCGATCGGCTTCAGAAGCCAACTAGCATGAAAGGTTTTGCAAATGTCGCGCCACGTCTTAATGCGCTGATGTGGCATGATGTGGCAATCTTACGATGGAATCGACAAGTGACAGAGATCGAGGGGGCTCAAGATGGTTCAAGGGGTTTGACAAGATGTACTTGGGAATTGGGATTGGTTTTGGACGCTTCAGAGTCATTAAATCTAATGCTTTGAACGCCCAATCTTGGCAGATCTTGGCAGTATAACTCTACTGTAGAGCTCCAGCCATATTCTCAGAAGGTGGTTAGACCTCCCTGGCACCCACCCCACCTGAGGAGGTAGCTGGAGCAGTGAGAGTTATCAACCATTTGGGCATTTCACAATGTTAATTATAAGTTAGACCTATTTGGTCGTTAGGTGTATCCGCTGTGCCGGAGTCTTTGTACAGGCTCGCATTGGATGCCCAGTCGGAGTCCAGTCTTACTGGTGTTTTATGTGGAAGTTGCTCGCCGCAGGCGCTGAACGTCTATGTGGTGTTCCAGTTTCAGAAGGCTTGATGCAGTGCGAACTGGTCTTCCAAGGATGCTTAGGTTTGGGCGTTGCAACCATGCAAGCAACAAGACGGGTACGTGTGTGAGCTTCTATGACGAAGTGTGTCTCAACTGTTCAGATAGGCCAGAGAGCTCACTTCTGCCATCTCACAGGATTTAGACCTATTCCGCGAAGCCCTGGATTGTACAAGCTTTGAGCTCAGTAATTTGCCCACTTGCAAGGTGGGAATAGCATACTTTAGTCACGGCTAACTTAGTTGAGAGCCATGTGCCGAAGAAAGACTGATTCCAGTGTAGTTGTGCTCCTGGTGGTCCTTGTTTTTTGGACACTTGAACGGCCTTGAAAACACGACGGCTGAGATGGTCAGGCGACGATAAGAACTTACGCCGAGTTCGCCGTTCGTTTCGGCGTCTCTTCGGCGCTGAGTCCCTGGGACTCCAGAGTTATGGGTGCCCGTCGTGGCCGACGAGCCGAAGAATGGATGGCGGGGCGGGAAGTTGGGCGGTGGTTGGGGCCTAAAACAAGGGACTGCAGGGATTAGTAAGGGACCACAACCCACATGTGGATGGACATGGGATGTTCCAGTCGAGCAGCCAGTCGGAGAATGTTGGAGAGTTTGCTAAAGAATCGATACATAAGGCATGTAATATGCACATATAAAGTAAGTCCAGCTGTAATTATAACATGAGGATACATGAGGCGTATGTACATTATATATATATATATATTAATTTTTGCTTGAGCTCCAGTTGAGCTACCTGTGGTTCGAACATGGCCAATTCGTCCCAGAAAAGACTGGTCGTCGCACTCCTCGGACTTGCAGCTCTTCCGTTCGGCACCGACCGCCACTGGTTGGCCGCTGGAGAGACTCCAACAGCCAAGTCCCGCAGGCCGAAGGCGTATTCCTTGGGCAATCAGTGCCCCCCTTGTGATTGCCGCCTTGGGTTAGGGACCCGTACAAACAGCTGGGCTGAAAGACTATCCCCCTGTGCGGGAAGGTCAGAACTCGAAGAGTGTTTGGTCACCATGATTCAGCGGGTTAGCTATGCTCAGTTTGCTGTAGAACTACTCCTGTCTCGGCACTGGTCAGCATAGGACAACCGCAAAGGCAAAAGGGGGCAAAAGGCATCAGGAAATAGTATCATAGATGCATGCATAGTGCATAGAAGACAGACGATTACTGATGCATTATGCATCATGTTTTCTCTGAAAGGCCCCCATCTTTGAGACAGGTACATTGCTGCGTACAAGAAGTACTTTGGTTCGGCTCGACATGTTTGATCGCTGTGTAATCAAAGATGACTTGCAAAGGTCTACTATAGCCCAGAGATTCATTGTGATGCATTTGTTCTTGCGCAATTTGCGTATGCTTGCCCGGTGTCGGTGGTTGTCCACGGCTCAAGTAGCTTTGGGCGGCTAAGTGGCCATGGAGGGCACAAATCCCACAGATGGCAGCGAAGCCTTTGCCACTTGGTTCCAGTCAAAAGATTCACTGCTATGCCTGTCGGAGTAGGAGTGAGCCCACACCCCTTTTTGTGCATGATAAATCGAATGTACTCATTACAGTTAAACGCAATTCCTTATCGATTGCACCATGTGCTTTCCTTGTTTTGGTCCTTCCCCACTGATCGTCTCTGGCAATACTTGTATGATGTTAACCGGGTCAGAACCTCAAGTTCCCATCTCGACTTCCAGATTTCAGATACTTCCTGTCACTGGCACAACCGGGTGATTGATCTCAGGTCACTTATGGCCGCGGCTTGTTGAAGATCTTCAATGGCCCGAAGAATTTCGGATTTATCTCTCCAGTCTTCAAGGGCGAAGACACTGAAGGTCCTCCGCTCCCTTCCTCGGTCGATGAAGGCCGGCCACCGTTTTTCTTTGGTTTCCGTGGCTGGTCGTTTCGTGGATGATCACTTTACTTGACCTCGGGCATCTCTAGTTGGTCTGTGTACCAGCCGTTGTTAGCCCCTATATAGCCAAGATGCATCCCAGCAGCTCAGCACGGCGAAAACGCGACAAATGCATCCGCGGTGGCGGTGGTTCGCCACATGGACGAGGTATTTGGTTCTTCGGGAATCACTCGTTGCCCTTCCGAGTGGCCTTGGGCATCGAATTGACCTTCGAGATTTGGGAGAACTCCCAGGCACAGGGGCCCTTTTGGGGCCTGGGGGCCCAGAGAGTTGGGAGGTTTGAGGGCTGGGGCTTTTTCTTGTAAATCTATGTCTATTTGTCAATTGTGTATGTGATGTATTCTTTAGGTATATACACATGTAGGAATTTACATGACAAATAAAGGTCAGAAGGTTTGGGAACCAAAAAGTTGAGTGAATTCTGTCAATTCGGGGGGTGGGGTTAATCATGGGGAGAGATCCCAAAGACTAAATGCCTTCATGAGGAGCGATCCCCAAGACTGAATCTCTCCATGAAGAGGGCTCCGCCAGAGGAAGGGAGGCAATTAGTCTTGGAGTTTGTTTGGCGAAGAAGCTGGGCCTAACCAATTGGAGGTGGGTTGTGTGTACCCGCTTGTTTGAAAAAATTGGCAACCAGGTTTTTGAACTGTGGTTGGCATTTCAGTAGTCAGTTGAACCAAACTACTGGACTAGACGTGTGGTCCTTACTGCCTTACTCATGCGTCGACATTATTGCTCAGATCAACTGGCCACTATGCTGCATTCAGGAGCTTTTGGGAGTTTTCTGACGGGATTCACGAGCTGGTACAGGAATGGCCACATCCAAGTGGTCTTTGCCGGCGGCATTCTGTTTGTAGATGAAGGCCTCAAGCTTGGAACTGTATAGGACTTCCTGTCCTTTGGTATTTCATTTCGGGGTGCATAGACGCGGGATTCGCCAATTGAGAATCTTCGGATTTTGTTCATCAACTGTCATACTGCACTGTAAGAAAAAAGGGCCAATTCCTGGGCACCTTGCCGATCGCAGTCGTTGAGAGTGAACCAACATCTCTCTACTCGCAGCAACCCCCACGCCGCAGGGGAAGGCTCAGGCACGAAGTGTTCAGGTGACGAGTGAGCCTTCGGCCATTGTGCCAGTGGAGCAGAAGCAGGACCCCGCCATTGGATTCATGACGGTCCTGGTGGCAGAATGACAGAGATGTTGTGGTTCAACAGGTGAATGAATGAGCGCTGAATGAGCAGGTCCCCCTTCATTCAACAGAGATGTGCTGGTTCATGACGGTTGCGAAATCCTGCGCCCAGAACTTCTGTACCTGCCACGTCTCTCGACCGAGGTGTCGGAAGCAGGCAACCCTGACCGGATGCTAAAGGCTTCAAGTCTCTTGATGTCTCTTGAGTTGATGTTTCGGTCTTTGCGCAGGAGATCCAACAGGCACTACCTTCGAGGCATCATCATCAAAAGCAGAATTTGCACCCCAACGAGCCGAGGGTCATTTATCCTTCGGTGTACGTCTCTGATGTGCCCGTGGAGTGGAACGAGGCGCAGCACACAACGGGAAAAAAGATGAAAAATGTTGTTTTTTTGATGTTTCTTGAACTGCTTGTTTGCCCGTGCCATCCCCTACCCTATGATAAGCTCATGAACATGCGTGCGCAACTGTTGTTGATGGTTGTATGCCTTCAGCTTCTTCGCACGTGTGATTTTCTGCCACGCAGGCCGCTATTCGAAAGCTGCATAGGCAGCTTGGATTGAACCCGGACACGATCATGGGTCTAAAGTTCCTGCCCTTCACCGAGGTGTCCTTAGGCAGGATCCGGTGTGACATGTTAGGATGTGAGGAAAGGCACCTGGAGACAGCGTGGAGATGTGGGCGATTTGCCGGGCAGCAGGGAACCACATCGTTGGGCCTTCAAGTGCTTGTGGCCCCCTTGCGAATGCCCAGAAGACCTAATCACTAGCTCCTTCTCCTCCCATCCAGACCTCCCTGGACGCTCCTAGTGACACTGCTTCGCCGTGTTTGGGAGGTTTGGCTGGCACCAAAGGAGAGAAGCAGGCCACGCCGGTCACTGGCTCGGTGATTTTGCGCTACCTCAACGAGGAGGCGGCCAATGCAGCGGTGGAACGCTTGAAGGGCCATCCCATCCAGACCTCCTCGGGTGTCACCAAGCATTTGGGCGCCAAGCATGCTACACCACCCAAGTGGGTGGTACAACGAAAGCAGCAGGAGGATGAGGCGCACTTTTGTGATTCGAGCGGTTTTGAAAACTTGTTCTGGAAAACATTATTAATCCGCTTGTGGCGTTAAAAGGGCAGTCGATTTGTGCTGTTCAAGTTCAATGCAATGATTTCCAGAATCTTCAGGCAAAAAAGATCACCGGCCATCATCATCAACATCATCACCATCAAAGTGCTGGTGACAAAGGTCAGAAATTGAAGACCACTGAGGGCGAAAGCCAGAAGGTCTCGGGCTATGTGCACCGGGTGTCGATGGCAGGCTATGGTGTGATCAAGTCCCCTGAGTGGGGTGAGATCCTTTGGCGACAGTTCGAGCTCCCGACGAATCTCCGATGCCTACAGTTCACGGACCGTGCCAAGTTCGTGGCACAAGTGGAGCATCGAGAAGACTATCGGCGCTTGAAGGACCTT
Source organism: Durusdinium trenchii (assembly GCA_963970005.1). Lineage (NCBI taxonomy): Eukaryota > Dinophyceae > Suessiales > Symbiodiniaceae > Durusdinium > Durusdinium trenchii. Next base: position 438,228 of record CAXAMN010023295.1, on the reverse strand, counting down.
CATAGATGTTTATAGACAGTTCTAGATTTTAGAGTTGTCCATCCCATGAGCCAAGAACTCAAGAAAGCGTAAGATGTCGTAAGTGAAGTGTTTGCGACCTTGGGAGAGGGGAAAATATCAAAAAAGAACATTAAATCACATCACCACTCGTTGCTCACTCGAATGCTCGTATTTTCAAGCTCCGAATGGTCCTTGACCTCGCTGTGTGAGGACATGGTCGGAAAGCAGGTGGATGCCGAACTCTACAAACTGCCGGATGGACAGTTGCGTGCCTCCCACGTGAGGGCCTTGCGGCCGGTCTTGGAGAACGCAGCTGACGATGAGATGCCACAACTCGAGGGCCAGGATGAGGATCGAAGTAGGGAAGGGCACCAACCGAGGCATCCGCGCTTGGTATGACTAGTTGGGAATCTTAGTGTGAGGATGTGTAGGACCATCAATGAACATTTGAGGTCAAGCATGTGAAGAGTAGATTGAGCTAGTTCCAACCTGCAGGCTTCTACGTGGTTTCTATCGAGGCAGTTTGAGTTTCATGTATTTTCCCTGTTTTGTAGCTGCCCGGCTGTGTTCCAGCACGGAGTCGCCACACCTGGGATACCGATTCCCAAGCCCTCCTCACAATGGAAACGACGAGTGTCTCAAAGGGTCCCACCACGCTGCATCCACGGGGTGTTTCTCAGGAGCCACCGAGCTTTCCCCCGGTGCCTGGGATGCCGCCCTTCCCTGGGATGCCCTTTATGGACCCCTCCTTCGCCATGATGGGCATGCCACCGCCCTGGGCCATGGGATTCTTGGCTTATTGGAACCGGGCCAAGCAACCTGAAACGGGGAAACGGGGCATGTAAATGTAGGTGTGCGATGCGAAGTCCATGAATTCTATCAGCTATCGCTTTCGGTAGTACATGTGCCGACTGGAAGATGGTTATGGCCAAGATATCCGTCTAGGCCGATGTCTTTTTGCTTGGCATGTATTGTCCAAGCTTTTCGCGTGCTTTGTGAGACATAGTCGTGGACATGAGTTCAGTTCACTCGACAGGACGTCCGACCCGAGCGTCCAGAATTCCTCGACAGCTGTGGTTTTGGTGGTTTTTCATGCTGGGCCAGCTGCCATATCCAAGTCGTTTAGCATGGATGGGGCGTTCCTTGACAAAGGCTCATGTCAGATCATGTCAGCCAAGGGCGAAAAGAGAAGAAGAAAGACAAAAAGGATAAAAAGGACCCAAGGGTTGTGCCCATGCTGCTTTTGGCTCAATGAACAGAGGACCTCCCATTCACCTTGCTTAATTGCAGGCAACAGAGGGTTGGGCCCTAGACACTGTGCTATTGTTTACCAGGAGAAGAAGGAAAAGAAGAAGAAGAAAGGAAAGGCCTCCAATTCAGAGGAAGCGAGGCCCAAAAAGCGAAAGATTGACGACAACGACTTCTAGAGGCGGTGGCGAGGAAAAAGAAGCCTTTGCCGCTGCACAGGGCTGCATTGAGCTATGTCATGTATTGCCAAGTATAGCACAGTAGCATTTGGCTGAAAAGCTCCCGCTAATGGCCATGTTACTGCAATGCTCATCGATGCCTGGAACTCCTTCGGGCTTTTCGTATGTGTTTATGTCTATAATATAATCACTAGCAGCTACACGGACTTGCAGGGTGCACACAGACTTCTTTCCTTTGCAAACGGCTACGAAGACTACCGACTCGGGTTTCCTACTTGCATCTGCACCATGACATCTCACGTTTGCTTTCGGAGTTAGCCTCAATTTACTCATGGGGCTGGTCAGCCGCCATTGCATGGTGCAAATGATGGTGCTAATGTACCAAGTGGATGTCCGGAGTCCCTAGGATGAATAGAATTCCAGGTATGCACAAACATTGCAAATTAACATGTCATTTAAGGTGGTGCAGGTTGGAGGAGTTGTTCCCCGAATAGCGGGAAGTGCCAGGCTTGGCCGCGATGATGGATTTGGGGCAAGAGGACTCAGCTTGGTTGAAACGCCATGCGGGTTTGTGTGGAGACAACAGAACGTACATGACTTGTGCTACCTTTTCGTCCACTGTACAGTGTAAACATCCGAGACCAAAATAATGCTGGAACCATGCAGGGGCGGGAGTCATGGCTAGACGGCGGGGTGCTTTGCAAGGGCTTCGCATCATCCGAAGAATATGAGAAATTCAACACAGTCAAGTCACCAACTTCAACATGTTTTGATACACCCACTTGCTGCGCTCCAGCTCCTAGGAGTATGGTTTGATGATGGACTCAGAGATTGGCATTTTCGATCTCCATGCAGAGGCACTACTGCACATGTGTGAGGTTCTTCTGAAGGTCAGTCACCATGCACACAACATGCTGCATATGTCTAGAGTGCGAGGATCCAACATGTCGAGGACTCAGACTCGGCTCTCTCCCTGGTACAGGGCTCCTCTGGGGAAGCCTGCCAGCACGATGGCGAGTGGACCAGGCAAAACCCAATGGGAATGGGAGGGGGGTAATCTCACTGATCACCGTCAGCGACACGAGTTCGCATTGTTCCAGTGTGTCTTATTATACATTTTGGATTTGGGGTTCGGATGAGCTTAGGGATATAGGCCAATCGTTTGCAACTTCACCACAGGGCATTTACATGCATTTACAATGTTTGACATGATCCAACCACTTGGACGCCTGCCTCCCTCCCTCCCTTCCTCTTTGCCACGCAATGAAACCCTGAGATGCTCAGAAGATTGCCAGGCTCGTGTCTCGCATCAAAGCCTTCGAAGAACGAAAGGCTCGGCTGAGTCTTCAGAGAATCAATCTTCTATATACAGTGTCTCCACATTCCCCCAACGGTTGAGATTCGCACGCACCTGTGATTCAAACTCCTTCAGGCGTGGCCTGGGTCAAGGGTCTCTTCCACTTTGACCACCTACAACTTCGGAAGTTTTGCGCGGCCGGCGAATTTGGGTGGGCGGCAAAGCATGGCCCGCAACCATCTAAATCTAAAGGAATTATTTCTATCGTTGATTTTCACCCGCTTGTTTGCAAGCAACATCAACACCTTCTTTAACTGCCAGGAGAGGGTGGGCAAGTACACGGGGGTGGGGAGCCATTTGTGTTTGCTTGCTTCAGTGATTGAAGTGGAGTGACGGCCCTTTGCCACCGCATATCATATTACCATTCATATCCTTTGCACGTCACGTTCTGTGAAGCATGGGGCATGTGAAGTTGACATGTTTGCAGCTCTTGCAGATCAAACAGGGGCCAAAGTGATGCTCCTGGGTGTTCAGACACAAGAGCCGCAGATGTCTCAGTTCCAGCCATGCAGACCGAAATCTGGGTCCGCCAGCGATGTTCCATTCCGAAGGTGACGAAAACGAGCCGGGGGAGCTCTTCTTCAAGTCTGTGGATAAGGAGCTTGTGAGCTCCATCCCAAACCCTTTGGCCTTGCCCGCTTCCTTCGAGGTGGATAGCAAGGCAGCTTTGCGGGAGCCCGCCTTGAGGAGTGGCTCTGTGTGGTTTCTCCAGCCTTCCGAACATGAGAGGGATATCCAGGAAATCTCACGAGTCCTACTCACGGTCCATGTGAATGGCTTTCGGATTCGATACCCGGGATCCAAGCTCATCAAGCCGGTGAGATCCCTCGCTTGGTCACCCTTTGCCGTCGTGCAGGCTTGCCGTCTTCACACTCGACTCATGGATGAGAGAATGCCCAACGTGCGACTCTTCAAAGTCTCTGACTTTCACCACGGGATTTCATCGCTCTTTGCTGTGACACATCCATGTCCTGAGGAAGCGGTGCAACAACGTGGCCGCTGGGTCGCCACGATCGCCTGTGCCATCCGGATGCTGACCCTCTCACTCTTTCCGGTCTTCAAGTTGGTCACTGCTCCCAGCCACTTGTCCTGGACCAAGACTCGCCTCGTGGCTGGGCACATGTTGCTCTTCGATCGCACCGGTGTGACACCCGTCTTTTGCGAACTTCATGTACCACTTGAAGGAAGCACGACCCTCATGGCTTACGAGGATGACTCCTGCAGATGCCTGGTGGCAAGCTTGAGCATCGACGCTGCTTCCGTCGTGACGGAACGGATGGGCGTCGACAGCAGCTGTTTCACCTTGAATGGTTACCATTTCGCAGCCAGGAGTGTGGCTGAGAAGGTCTTTTGGCTCCGAGCCATTAGCAACATCAAGGTGAAGTTGCGGCATGCGATGCTTCCCACCACTGCGGAAGAACTGAAGTACTACCGCCTTGCGGTAGAGGAAGAGATCCTGAAGTTGCCAGTCTTCAGCTTGGCGGAACCGTTTCGAATGGGAGCCCCCTTCCTGAAGCAACGGGTGGGGACTTTTTGGCCTCCCTGTGATCCGTTGAACACGGTGCGTGGTGCGCATGACATGCCCCACGCACCCCAAACACCTCGAACACCTCGGACCCCCACGCCACCACAGAGTGCCAGAGTGGCCGTGCACGTGTGAGGAAAAGAGAGCGGTGTCTCAACTTAACCAATGCTTGGCTGATGTCCCAGTTCTTCCCAGTTCCATACTTGTTGAATTTGCCATTTGGGCTAGAAAGTTGGCAATCCTTTTGCCGGGAGCACTCCAATTGAACAAGCTCGTGTTGCTTCGTAAGATGTCTAGAGTCTAGTCAAGTTTCATGATTGCTGAGTGTTGGCGCCAGACTTGTCAAGCAGCCGCTCGTGACCGCTTGTTTCCTCGTCCACTCGCCCTTCCGCCAGACGAAGTCCGGCAGGGACTATGATTTGCACCTCCTGAGGTGACCCCAAGAGTCGACCGCAAACAGAGGGATGGACCGGAAGAGCAGGATAGTTTCTTGTTAGATCTTGTTAGACGGTTTCGCTGACAAATCTGCATTCCAAAAAAAGTCTAAGGTGATCAAATTGACGAAGTCATTGATGCATGTTGAGCAGAGGCCGATGCTGGCACCTTCAACACTTTAACTTTCCACCACAGAGTGGGGGGGCCCTCACTGAAGGGGAGGTGGTCTCGGCTCGTCGCAGGGAAAATGCCCGCTACTTGCTGGAGAAGGCGGCGGTCTTCTGAGCAGGGCTGACTCTGGACAGCTTTGCCGCCTGTAGATGCCTGTACTGTATTTTTTGAAAAGTAAAATGATGCAAAAAGGATCAAAAAGGATGGAAACGGCTGGATCAGATTGAGATGATGGTTTTACAGTTTGATATGTGTGTGTGTTTTTGTGTGTGTTCTTTTGTTGCAGTTCAGTTTGCAGTTTTCAGTTTGTTGGACTGACAAGGATTCTTTTGAAGAAATCGATCAAGGGTCATCTTCTTGATTCACAATTGAGGCAGAGTCAGAACAATGTGGGTTGTGAAGGATCATGATGTCGCCTTTTCCAGGGAAAGTGTCCACAAGGAGTTCCCTGCCAGAAGGTGGGGACAGTGTCATGTCCTTGCAGGCATGTTGGAGTCAATAAAATTGAATGCGTGCTTTATTTACTGTAAACATATATAAACGTTAACTTGTGTTATGTAGTAATATTTATTATGTAAGTGGATCACTTTGTTTGAGTGCTAGCTCCAGTTCCACCAGAAGTGCCAGTTTGTATGGTCTTGTGAGGATCGGTGAGGCGTCACTCCGTTTGCGCTTCGTCGTTGCTTCGCCGACCGGGCGACCATGCCGTGCCGGTGCCGGTCGTGGCACGAAGGTGGAAGCCATGGTGAATCATGTCGTTTGGACTTGGTGGACTGAGTTGCCCTTGGTGCACCTCGAGGTCAGCAGAACTGCCATTCTGCAACGAGGAGTTTGGAGTGGGAAACGCGAGGTTGGGCCTTACTAGGTCATGAGAAGAATGCTCTCAACGGAGGTGGTCGGAATGAAATATATCATCGGATCCATTGGATTCATATTAGAGATCATTTTGGACTACAGCTTGCAGACATTCCATCTCACTCGCTAGTTAGTGCTGAGTAGGAGCGTTTTCTCTTGGGGTTCCCAAGCGTTTGCCAGTGACATTGGTGGACACCAGGGGGTCCCTAAATCACCCACTAGACCTTCTTGTCGGGGTGGCTGACTGGCGAGAAGGCAAGTAAGGCTGAGGGTCAAGTGATGAGAGGAGCCAGGCACAGCCCAAGATGTCCAATGTTTGACCGAGAAGAGCCCATTCAACTGGTGGAAGCCACACTGTGCTGAAGGTGGGAAAGAGGATGCTGCTCTACTTGGCCAAACAGACCAACTCAAAGATCAGTTGGAGGCTGGCTGGGGCTGGTTGCCATTCATAGATAGATTAGATTTCTTGCTAGTCTCTAGTCATAGCCTGTTTGCACCTGTAGATTGTAAGCATGCTCCTCTAAATTCCTCAGATTGAAAATGGACATGGGCCAATATTACATCCTTTACATGCTCCACATTCCGGGAATTTAAGCAGACTGATCGGACCGAAGTTGCTTTGACTCAACTTGCCCCATCAGCAGCAGGAGTGTGGCTCGGCATGTCTTCTTCCCTCGATTCGAGCACGTACTCTACCAGCTGCTCGTTTTGAATGTTTAACTGTTTTATGACTTCTGACATGCCTCACCTGTTGGTAATTTATTTTTTCCGACTAGCTCTACTCCATTTGTGGGTCCAACTTGGTCCAACCATTTGCCGGTTTGATCAATGCTTGTCATCATGACCCAAGAGCTGACTCAGGATTCCACGCTCCCAACTGCTATCTCAGGTCCACCATGATCCCCCATTTTGCTGCTCTGAGGATGTGGTGTGTATTGCATGAGGGTTGGGAGACTGAGGCTTTCAGACGATGCTTTGGAATTTGGATGTTCGGTGTGGTGGCGGCTCCACTCCAAAAAAAGACAGCACCAACACAAGGCCCATTACCCTCATTACCTTGTCGTGACATGGTGGATTTTTAATTTACCAGGTGAAATGGAGCCTTCCTAATCTCAATACCATGGCCATACAGTGATCTACCAGGGCCTCTCAGTTTGGTTCCTGTGTCCTTTGGAACTTGTCCTCGCTGTTTATAGTCGTATATATAGGCGCGTTTTTTCGTGTTTATTAATCCCGACAATCCCGACAAGCTCAAGTTGAGGTTGGGACATACGTGATGTCACGAACATCACTCTTGAAGCCAAGTGGGGCTCATACTTGGAGGACGTCAGATCTTCGTGGTCCCATTTGGCGGACAGTATAGATGTTACTAACTAACTGAAATCAATCACAGACATTCAGAAAACGTTGGAAAAGACCACCAATCACCAGCTTGTCGCTTGTTTGGAACCACCAGGATCCACAGCACACGTCGCGTTTGGCGGAGCTACGACCCATGTGGGCCACATGCTGAGTGCTCTTTGCGACGCGTTTGGCGACGCGTGCGACGCGACGCGGAGGGACGGGGTCCGGTCTGAGGTGTCCAGCGAGGCATTGAGAAGAGCTGAAAATGTGCCTTGGTCGAAGCGACGGGAGAGCGATGGAGAGCGGTTGATAGAGAGGCACGTGCCTTTTTCTCTTTTTCCTGCGAACAGGACTTGCTTGTGGCCTTTGTGACATGTGCGACATGCAAGCAAGCCTTTTTTTGCTCTTGCTTTTTGGAAGAGGCGCTGAGGGAAGCTAATGAATGTCCACCTTCTCAGATTGATAGATGCAGGGGCAGATCATGGCTTTGTCCACCGAGGCTCGGGCGCATCTTCTAATTCGAAGCCGGTGCACAAGACCTTAAATTCTCGATTTCGGAAGAATATCGAATAATCATACAGAATCATACATATTTTCAAAATTGTCCAAAGTAACCGGGTGTTGGCATGTTGCTGCCCAATGAATGTACAATCATCAAATATCATCAAAAGACGTGCTTGCATCAAGATGAGGAAGATCATATGAGAATGTCTCCTTTGCAACTCGTATCATGTGCAAGAGCTATTTATATAGTAATCTGGGCGATATGGGTTGGACTGCGAGGTTTTGTTAGAACACTCAAAAGAGAACCTGGAATCGGCATTTGGAGGATGTGCCTGGTGCAGGAGCCTCCACTGTTCATTTTTCACGTGGACAAGGAGGACTTGAGGCGCCTTCAGTGCATCCTTAGATCAGAAACCCATCGTTTCAGCCCGCCAACCGGTGCAATCATTTTGCTAGATGTGTGCAGCTCCCATTATTTGTTCTCGGCATGTTCAGAAGTGCGTCAGAGGATTTTTGAGAACATTCGTGCACCCAGTGAAACCTTGCAAACAACCACTGCAACCTAGCCACAAACCATCATCAAGCAAGAAGAGCGTGCACAACGCGAAAAGAATGGAAGACTCACTGAGGCAAAAGGCGACAAGTATACACAAGTATCAAGGGCAGAATATGAATATGTGTAATTCTCCTTATTAAATTCCAAACAACAGTGGACTAAGCAGAGCCCAGTGTCCTCTGGCACACCCCCCCACCATGAGCTGGGGTCGGCGGATATCCAGTGGCCATCATCAGAGAGCGCGGCCCTCTTCCATCAGAATGCTGTGTCTAGGCTGGGGCATGATCCACTGGGGCATCCATCAGCTGTGCCAGGTACTCCTTCGGAGGCAAGAAGTACAAAGGCCCAGGGAGATTCGCGACATAATGCCAGGGATGCCCAAGTGACCATACTTCAGGTTAGTTTATGATAATTGGTGGGGCCTAGGAGAAAAGGTGTTGATCAATTGCAACGTCATAGTCATCCGTTTGGCATCATTGGGAGGACACCCTGTCATGTCATGCCCAAAGGTGTTTCAATGTACTGTTCCGTTTCTTCAAGTTGTTGCTGTTCCTTTAGTCAAGAAATCATCCGAAGCTAGACCGGTCAACTGTCGTCCACGTTTGAACCCATTGTCCCCTGGCTGGCTGCCACGCAGCCAGAACTCTGGGAAGATCTCTTGCTGAATCTCCTGAAGGTGGACGACAGGAGCCATTCCGCAAAGGGAAAAGGCTGATGCTAAGATATGCCAAGCCCAAGCCACTATATGCTAATCTATGCTACTCGTAACTAATTAAGGGTGTTGAGCCAGACCTGGACTGCCAAGACTTTGGCTAGCTCCTCCCAACCAAACTTGCTTTTTGTTCCCTTACAGCCTTACTGCTAGTATAAAAGGGGAAGACACGCACGTGGGTTCCATGGATCATTGAAAACAGGACGTCCAAGCACCGAACGGCCGAACCGACCGGTAGCTGGTCCCGGTGTCATCGCGTGAACCGTGCACCGCTCGGTTGGAGCTGATGATATCGATGGTTCACATGTGGCCGAACCGGTTTTCCAACCGATGTCAGAAACCTTGGCTCCCAGTCGTGTAGCGTCGCATCGCCGGCCAGGCCAGGTCTCCAGATTCAACACACACGCATCCATCACCGAAGAGTCCATCTCTTGGTTTGAACAAGTTGGATTCGCAGCCCAGACCTTTCGCAATGGCCGACCTGGTGCTCATTGGCACTGCAAAAGCCAGGCCCTTTCGCAATGTTTGGATGTTGGAGGCCGGTGTTGGGTGGGAATCGGCCAACATTGGGAATGATTCTTGGGAGGCTGACCGCCTTGAACATCAAACTCAGAATGCACTGGGAGGTCGTACAGATGATCCGGAATTTGCTAACCCCCGACTCCTTGGCGAACCAAAGTCCGGGTTGAAGATCGTGCCCCCCCACATAACCACAAAAGAGCTTTCAGCGGCTCAGAGTTCGAGAAACATCGGAGCTTTCTCGCGCTTCATCATCAGGAGTTGTTGTGTTTTAATTGTTTTTTTCGCTGGACAACTCCTGCACTGTGCACGCGTGGTTGCACCAGGAGCTTCAAGTGCCTTACACGCTGCGACCGGAGATTCCGCGGAGCCCGGAGGTCTTGGCCATGAACCGCTCCGGAAAGGTGCCAATTTTGAAGGCGAGGGTTGGATGCAAAGACAATTGATCCATGATGGTCCATGGCCACACGTTGAACCTGTAGCATTTTATAGTCATCATGCATCATATGCTCAAAGTATGTATGTGTTGGTGAAGGTGCATGGCATATGATTGATCCTGCTGAGACTTCTGCAAGCCATTGCCTGAAACATCCTGAAACAATGCTGCCTGAGAGCACCGCTGCCTTGCAGCACGGCAACTTCATCATGACGGAGTCTGCGGCCATTAACACCTACTTGGCGGACGCCTTTCGTGGCCATGTTCCGGAGCTGGTCCCACCAGCAGGAAGTCAACTTCGTGGCAGGCCGGCCAAAGCAATGGAAGTCAACTTCATTTGGAACAACATCGGCCCGAAGTAGGTTGGGGCAAAGGAGTTGTTCATCAGGCACACCAAGACTCACCCAAGCCTGGCTTGCGTGCTTGACAGGTACGAGGAATTGGTCTCCTGCATCATCACGGAGTTAGATGCACAGGACTGCCAGCTGCGAGCCCGAGCGATCCACCGTCATAGACCCATCGATTCCCCATCGACCGATGCGTCGAGTGATGCATCCGTAGGGGCTGTGGATCCACCGGAAGCACGAGGCGATGAAGCAGTTCTTTGGGCATATCCCTGAGGACGGGGAACGCCCTGGTGACTCACGAGTCGTTGATGCCCTGGATGCGGTGCAGCACCACTCAAAATCACTGAAGGAGAATTCATAGGGCCTATACTTACAGCCTGCAGGGGGGAGGAGGGTTGATGCTGGGGCGACGTAACACATTTGTTCCTGGAATAGGCTGCCAGGTTAGGATTTGCTACATAGTGTTGCTTTGTTTCCAGGCAGTGCAGCATGCCCAGCAACACTTTTGCAATACAGTGAACATTCTCTTGGCACAGCTCCGAGAGGCGGGAAGGACCAAGGGGCCGCAACACGACGGGCCTGCGGGACGTGACGCTGGTCATTTGTTCGAGAGTTCAAACAGAGGGATCCAACGGTGAAACAGGTTGGAGACTACTTGCTTGGCAACTTTAGTGCTGCTGACATTCTGTTGGTGCATTGCAGGAGCCTCAGTTGTTGCTTTTGGCAAGGCTGAAGGTTGCAGGAGCAACGCTGACGGATTTCATCGCAGGGGGATCGTTGATGCTGTCGTGCATTTCGGAGGCTTGGATTGGGCCGGAGTGATCAAGTGGCTCCCATCCACCTCAATTGAGAGTGAGCTGCAGCCAGTACTAGAGCAGTACCTGGAACGTTGTCACAAGCGTGATGCATACCAGCGTGCTGTCGCACAGCGGAAAGCGAAATTGTGAGGAAAAGGTTTGCGCCGTGGCTCAAATCTCAGGATGTTGGGACTCAGAATCTCAGGATGTTTGGACTCGACACCGCTGTGTTTCCTAAGAACAGAGGGCCGACTCATCAAAGCTCAATTTGGCAGTTGTAGCAGCAACCTACCAATCTTGCAGTGACTGCAGACTTCCAATATCTCAGGACTTGTCCCACTTGGTATTCTTTAATTTGCCACTACCAGTGAAGTCGGTTTGATCCATGAGCCAATCATATACGCTCTTGACTTCAAGCAGGACAGACTACGCGGAAGAGAACATCCATTGACGCCTTCCAGGCCTTGGCAATCGGTTTCCAACAGTACGTTGAAGCATTCGAGGCACAGGCACTAATCTAGGTGTGGGTCACCCATCATTCATAGCTGTGGGTCAGTCAGATTTGTTGGGGCTTTTGACCCACAGCTATGCTTTGCCGCTGTTTGCAGCATGCTCAATGCAGCCGGGCGATCGGCCCCAAACGGCTGCTGAGACTTGAAGGTCGCTGTTAGGCTCAAGGCAGCCAGGGACGGGAAGCAATGGTGTTTGAGGAGCAGAAGGAGGTTTGTACGGGCTGAAGCGTGCACAGTATATAGGTGCATATCATACATGTGCATACTGTATCTTTATATACTTATTCTCCAAGAAGATGTGCAACGGCGCGAAGACTGACAGGCGTTCAACAAGATGATCTTGGTTGATTGAATTGCTAACGCATATCATATAACAAGTATCCACATGAATTTGCAAATGCCGCATCCTGGGTTTTGGAAGGGGTTCGCGGAATGATTCTGAATCAGTGCGACTGGGCATGGCTGTGCATCATTATCCAAAAGTTGGACTTTGGCACAGTTTGTCGCAGTTTCATCCATTTCTGTGACCAACTTTGAGATAACAGGCTTTGCAGGGCCTATGGGATCAGTCGGGCAGAGACCAGCTGCGGGAACCTGAGCTTAAACAGATGTGAGGAAAAGAATGAACAACCACAACAACTCATGTACAAGACTCTTACAGGACTGATCCGCATTGATCAGGGAACATGAACGGACTAATTTTAGAGAGAGAGAGAGTCGTTGCAAAAGCATCATTCAAGAACATGCTTTGGAAGCGACAGGGGTGCTTTGAAACTTAGATCGGGGGTGCATTAGATCGGTTGTGTTGACTGTTTTGGAACTTGTCACACCTGGAGCACGTCCTGCTTTTGTTTAGGATGATTGTTGCTTGTATTTTGGCTCCCCTTCTGGGGATATGTGTGTGTGTGTGTGTTTGTTCTCCTTTTGTTCCAGGGAGCACGTCCAAGAGGTCCGAATCCGAACCGTTGTGTTCACCCCTGGCTCGGGTGGTTTTCACTCTCGCTGACGAGGCAATGGTTTGTCGAAGACGACGTTGCCATCATGGAGCCTCGGCGGTGTGGTACGTTGTCAAACATGTGTATCACGTATATAATTAATCACTTCCTGAAATCACAATGAAAGCGGCATGGCTTGGCCCCTTGGACGACCATTGTCCGAATTCCAAACAGGTTGCTTTCCAGTGTCATGATCATTCCGGGGAGTGTATCACTGGCAGCCCACGCAAGCATTTGGGGACGTTGAGTTATGGTGACATGAGAGATATGATTCAATGATGAGATTCGATTACGTGAGCTCATAGTATGGCTGACATTGACTGACAACGCATCAAGGGGTGCCCTTCTTTTCGCCAACCAACTTTTTGGCCTTTCTGGGTGCAGCAGAATCCAATGAAGCATTCAGAATCATCACCGCAGCTCCAACACATCTGACCGCCTGCCATGCAATGATCCCGCCCCATGCTGGTATGGCTGCCATGCTTCTAGTTTGCCTTCCAGCTTTTGAAAGAAGGTGTCCTGTACCATCAGACCAATCAAGGTCACATTCCCGAGCTGAACAGACATCTAAGAGCAGGACACTGACCAACGAACCATTCGAGTGGAACCCCCGAACTGAACTGACTCACCTGTGTAGACCGACTGAGGTGTGGAAAGGCAGTCGCCGAGCCAGGTCTTTCAAGCGACCTGGAGAAAGTTAGGGACTGCCTGGCTCGGGGTACCTGGTGCAGGTTTTGGATCAGTTGGTGACAGGCGAGTTTTGACGGGGTGTGCAGAAAACCCCACAATTGTGATCATTCTCCGGGTCGGCGAATCAGACAACATCATTGCCAAACAACTGACCTTGGGGAATTGCTGAATCTGATTCCCACCAAGTATTCCAGGAGAGTTTCTTCTTTGAGGAGCTGTTCGGGGTGGTGCTGGGTGTCTTGTTGCACCGTCTTTTTTCATTGCAAGAACCTCCGTACTCAGGTTGACCGCTGGTAAGGAGGGCGAGCTTGTGTGGGGCTCCGGAAAGTGCCCTGGCAGATCTTGGGGGGGGGCAGTTCTCCATGATGGACACATTGTTTTCCACAAATACTTGGTGTGAATGGCCGTGACCACAAGTGTTTCCCTTAATTTGCTAAGGGTGTGTGGCGAAACCAAGTGCAGTTCGCCAGGCAATCCGGCGTGCTCAGTTTCTGGTGCCAACATAATCCTTTTGCAACTGTCCCATGCCTTTGTCTTTGATAGGCGAAGTGCGCTTCCCACTATCCCTTCGTGGAGCCCTGCCGAGGTTTATTTTGGATCCTGCCTTCAAGTTCTCTACTTAGCATTGACACGCTACCAGTCACAACTGCTGTTGGCCCGCATCCATGGCTTAAGGTCGTTCGTTGTTGGCTTTCAGCAGTGCTTTGTGGGAGGTCGTTCGCTCCGTGATATCATTGGTGACCGCTAAGGTCTGGCAGTAAGGCAGTTTGGCTGTCTGGCCAGGAGAGAGTTGCTTGCAGGGTGGGGGGCGGTCTTTCCAGTTCGTTCCTAAGTTGTTGGCCACCAGCGTTTCCTATTTATTTATGCGTTTATTCCCATTTGAACATATTTGACATTATTTTTGCATTTGTTGCATGAGAGGAACCGTTTGCTTGCCACCGGCCTTTTGCAAGCTTTCACGCTTTTGATGGACAAATAAGATGGTGTCCTCCCATTGAGCATGCACAGACCAACGACTATTATATATTTATATCATATATATGTATAGAATGCTTTACTCAGGTGTTGATTGTTCTCAAGGACCGCCAGACTGCGCTATACCCTTTGGAAAGAGACAAGAGCTGTAGCTATTTTCCAGATCCCCGCAACCCTTGCTGCAACCCAACATTTGTCAACATTTTTTCAACCAAAGTCAGCGTTGCAGCCGAAGTCGCTGCTGTGCAAGGACAAGAGCCTTGCCTTCACTTGGGAGTTCGTAGGTGCTGAAGGTCCATCGAAGGACAGGTCGGTGATGGTCTTTCTTCGCGTCGGGACTGAGGGAGTATAAAAGGGGAACCACTGAAGATGCAAATCACTGAACACTGCGTAAGTTGTGACATGAACATGATGTATACATAAATCAGCCTATGTAGTAAAACTTGTAACCAGTATTGTGATGTCTTGTGCATAGCACATCACATATGTTGCTGTATAGGTATAAGTTGAGTGGGGATATCTCACCTGTGAACTTTGGTTTGGAAGAGTCGAAGCATCCGCTGGAGGAGGGCGCTCCTGAGCCCAGAGTGAGGCGCAAAGGCAAGGGAGGCAAAGGAAAAGGTTTCTGAGTTGCATTTTGTGGTGTATATATATGTTAATATATATATATACACATCATGTGACATCCATATTTGGTGACAGCCCGGCCCCCCTCGCCATTTGTTTAAGGTCTTTTTGAAGGTACCCCTTAGTTATAATCCCTGGAGTTCAATTTGCGTTCATTTGCTTTCATGTTGGGTTCATTCATGGTGTATTCTGCTTTCATGTTGCTTTAACTTGCTTTCATTCTGCCTTCATTACCATGTAAGAAGCATTGCTTGTGTTTGTCCTGCACATTTGGGATTTGGCTGGGGCGCTTTGGAAGTTTGCTTGGTGCAATGATTGCTCATGTTGCTTGCTGAGCTGGAACGAGCAACATCAGGAAGCTTAGAGGCCCATGTCGCAGATTCAGCCCTATGTCCCTATGTCACGTGGTCGTCACGTGGTCCCCTCTCTTATAGTTCGCATGGCTTGTGGCCCGATGCCACCTCACTTTGGCGTGTCAGTTCAACTCACCTCATTATTTGGCACCCATTTGCATTGCACCCAATTCTCTTTTGAGACACTGCACGTCAAACGCATCAACTCATCATGACGCCTGATGCCTGGTAGTTATCAATTGAGTAAAGTTTGTTCATGTATGTTCATGTTCCCCATGTTCCAGCTCATTTGGCATCATCGACTTGATCGCCGCATTGCATTAGTGGTCCTTTCCTTTCTTTCAGTGTTTTCTTTCCAAGCACATGATGAAGCTCACCTTGTCATGTGCACCTCCTCAAAAAAGCAAATCTCCACATGTTTGGGAGCATCATCTGGATGGTCACCTCGCATACGGACGACGACTCGTACTGGACGACTCGACTCCTGGATGCGGGCATAAGTCCCACGTTGCGGCCTTTTCACGCCGAGGAAAGGGTAGAGGGCTCGGAAAGGGCAAGGGTAAAGGAAAAGGAGAAGTCGGGAAGAGTGGCAAGGGCGGAAAGGCTGCAGCTGGAGGA
Source organism: Durusdinium trenchii (assembly GCA_963970005.1). Lineage (NCBI taxonomy): Eukaryota > Dinophyceae > Suessiales > Symbiodiniaceae > Durusdinium > Durusdinium trenchii. The sequence continues at coordinate 422,473 of CAXAMN010023295.1, read as the reverse complement.
AAGAAAGGCTCGATGGCGGGGAAGCATGTGGAAGCCAGATGAAGCCAGTAGGATTGTGAATATGAGTTTGCCACCTGAATAGATGTTGGTTTAGGGCCAGGTTGCGTTTGAACGGTTCTTGGCAGAGAACTCGTGGCTCCATCCGAGCATCAGATTCTGTTGGTTGAAGGCGTTATTGTGGTATATGCTTTGATTATCTTTGATGTGTTGCTGGCAGCATGTAGTATTTATGCCTTGTCCTTCCTGAATCAGACTTGCGAACAACTTGCCTTGTCCCTGGAGGAGGACTGTAGGGCATCGATCTCTTGATTCCTTCGCCAGGGAAAGGTCTTTCCGGAAAGGGCGGAAAGTCCAAAGGCAAAGGATCAAAAGGTGGCCAGGCGCACCACAGGGCACTGGCCTTGTGCCCCCCCGTGCAGAATCATTTGCCTCCGTGTTTTCCTCGGCCGAATCGAGGGTAGTTTGGCTGTTGAATCCAGTTCTCATTTGAGTTGTTTTCTTAGTATGACTACACACATGTCAGCCTGTGTGAAAGACGCACTTCGGTTAAAGATGATACTGGTGCTGTGAAGCATGACAGAGGTGTTCCAGAGACACATCGACAAAGCGGATGGCGTGCCTCGCACGTACGAGGAGAGATCCGGCAGTGTTTCGCACAACTGTATGAACTGTCTTCAGATAGCAAAACATTTACAAGCACACACACACTCTGACACTTGTATTCAGTTAACTCAATTTCCCGATGGGAAGAAAGGCGAAGAACCGCAGGGCGCAAAGGTCAGTGAAAACAGTATGGTTTAACCTTGTTTGCAGTGGCACTCGAAAAGACGATCGGACACTCAGCGTGGCTGCAAGTCGGCTGTAAGGCTGCGGTGGGTTTGGGGGCGGTAGCATGAAGAACCATTGAACCAACGAACAGCGGCAGGGTGGACCATTGGAGTCAGTGTGTTGGGAGCAGGTACAGGAAGGTGATCAGCCTTCCCTTCCCATCCATGACCGCAGCTTCGTTGCACACGGTAGGTCATGGATGCCGTGTGCCCCTGCTGGTTGAAAAAGTTAGTGGAAAAGCGTGGAAAAGGTGGCGGTGGAGATCCCTTTGCCCAGGGGTGGACACACACAGATCGCCGCATTCGGCGCTTTTTTCAAAAACCCTGAGCTGGGTATGAGCTGATTGTCAAGTGCGATCATGCATCTCGAATTAGAGTGGAGAACTCCAGTGCACAAGCTTGAGTTCTGCTGATGAAAAGGTCACGGCATCAATCTAAAATTGCAACATGTGGAAAAACAACATGCATGATGGATCCGAAATCTGGTGAAGGAGAAAGTAGCCGTTTTTTGGCCCGGCGGCCGATGCATCTGTTGATTCAAAGGATGTGTCAATGACTTCCAGTGGAAATCCGGTGAGAGGTGGCATGTTGGGGTGGTTGCTTGCCGAAGTGGAAAACCGCGCCCCAGTGACGGGGATCACACTCAGCACCCGAGTGGGACGGCTGAGCGAAACACACTCTGACACTTGTATTCAGTTAACTCAATTTCCCGATGGGAAGAAAGGCGAAGAACCGCAGGGCGCAAAGGTCAGTGAAAACAGTATGGTTTAACCTTGTTTGCAGTGGCACTCGAAAAGACGATCGGACACTCAGCGTGGCTGCAAGTCGGCTGTAAGGCTGCGGTGGGTTTGGGGGCGGTAGCATGAAGAACCATTGAACCAACGAACAGCGGCAGGGTGGACCATTGGAGTCAGTGTGTTGGGAGCAGGTACAGGAAGGTGATCAGCCTCCCCTTCCCATCCATGACCGCAGCTTCGTTGCACACGGTAGGTCATGGATGCCGTGTGCCCCTGCTGGTTGAAAAAGTTAGTGGAAAAGCGTGGAAAAGGTGGCGGTGGAGATCCCCTTGCCCAGGGGTGGACACACACACACACACACACGCACACACTGCTTTTCCTATGAGGTTGCACTATGTTGGGCTCTTCCGGGCATTTGCCATGTGTAATTAGTTTGCATGTGTGAGTGTGCGCACTTGTCAAAGTCAGACATCAAGAAATATAAAGTGAAGGCATGCACAGCACTCACTGTACGCTTGAAGCTGCAGCTGTCGCAACGCCAATGCAGCTGAAGCCGCACAAGCTAATGTGTGCTTTGGTAAATTGAGCATATCGCACCGTGAACCTTGTTGTCCTCTTTGATCCTGCTTTCCTTCCAAGCTGTTTTTATGTGTTTGCCCCCCCAAACAAACATGGAAGTGGACAACCCCCTGTTGGTCTTTCCAGGGGCCAGGACGTCCACTTCAGACGGACGTCCCGCACTCCAGACCCTTGCGGCCTGACGCTGGTGATTCGCCTTCCGGTGTCATGTCACAGGCACATGTCATGACAGGAGATGTTGCTGCGCTATGCCTACTCTTACTCCAGACTTGAGGCTTATCTGAAGTGAGGCATGGAGAAAGGAAGCTGTACTTGGGACTGTTTGCATGTTTCGCAACTGAGAGGAGTGCAAGGGAAGAAGCATTGGCAGGTAGAGTATGGTAAAGGGCCTTGCTTTCTGTGGACTTGTGCCTTTGTCTTTAAGGACATCCTTGCCTATTTCATGGACTGTGTCGAAGAATCAGCAGGCGAGGTCTCCAGCAATTCCAGCTGTATGCTCACAGAAACGATGCTCCCACTGGATGCTGAAAGCAGCCGGGGCCATGCTGAAATTCCCAAGGAGTGATTTACAAGCATAGAAAACGCAATCCAGCAAAACATCAACTGCGGCTTTGTCACTTTCAGCCTCTCCCTTAAGAGAGAGGGGTTGAGAGAGGACATTAGTCATTTTCGGAAAATAGCGAGCATATTGTCCACCAGGAGTTGCTTTTTGGATCTTTTTGGTCTCGAACGTTGTGGCTGATTATATAGTCAGCCTACCTCCATGTGCATTGCTTTTGGCTCAAGCTTGCCACGAGGCAGAATATGCTGAAACACCGTATGGCATCGTCAAGATCAGACCATAAGACTATACCATAGGTTTGCCAAAACCAATGGGACCATAGCTGCCAATCCGAAAGCACGACAAACAGTTCTAAACAAATGCTTAAGAGCAACACTAGACATTTCATGAAGCTATGTGGCCCGCCATGTGGCCTACTCCCGCATGGCAACATGCTGCCAAGCAGACCTGCTGGGGCAGCACAGGGCCGCGCTGGTTCGAACGAAGCCGTTTTGGGGATCCGACCACCCTTGGGACTCGGACGACACTCACAGTGATGTGCTGCGCGGCCCGTGCGGCCCGTTGTGCGGCGCGTGCGACACGTGGCGGGAGAAGGGCGCGGGGGACGCGCAAGCCGCTGCCGACGCTGAAGCAACTCCGTGAGAAGCTGAAGGAGCTGGGCCTACCCAGTTCGGGGAAGAAGGCAGATTTATTGGAGGCAGGGGGAGGGCTAGGAATGGAAATGGGTATGTACCAGATGGTGGTGGATACAGAAATGTGAAAGGGAATGACGGGTCATCCTGTGGAAGTTCGATGTTAAAGAAGCTGAATCTAGCTCAGCTCAGCCCAGCTGAGTGTGCCTACCTTGCAGGCGTTGCGGCAGGCAGTGCTCGAGGCCGAAGATTTGTTGGAACCCGAGGTTCTCCCACCGAAGATGGTGAAGTCCGGAGGCGATGGTGAAGGCGTACACCCGGTGGACACCAAGATGAGATCCAGTTGGCAGGCGGGGGAGTTGGACCAGTTCGGACCATGCAACTTCATGGACTCTCCCAGAGAAGCTAAACTCACCCAGTGATCTACTGGTGTACCCGTCGGTATCCTCGGCCCAGTACGGCCTGACGGTTTTCTCGGCACCCATGCAGGCAGTCACGGTGAGCTTGGAGGAGGACTCGGAGGTCATCCGCCCAGGGGACCGCGTCTTCCTCCGTGCGCACACCGGGCGGTACATTGAAGTGGAGCGCGACCGAGCTTGTGCTCGTTGGGACGATTGCGGCGGATGGCAGGAACTGGTCATTGAGAAGAGCCCTTTGGTGATTGAGGACACTGATTCCTGGCAGTGCATAAAGGCAAATGTGCATTTCTCCCAGTACAGAGTTTCTTCTTGGGCATTTCGTACCTTATTCTATCAGGAAAAAGGGACGAGGATGACTATATAAATCATTACTGTGTATATAATATATATATATATATGTGTGTGTGTATGTTTTGTGAGAATGTGTATATTTTTATGGTTAATATCACTGACATAATAGTGCGTTTTTGTTGCTTTCAGAGGTTCTTCAAGCCATCTAAGGATCCCACTCTTTTCCATCCAGGTGATCTAATCTTCTTGAAAGCTCACACCGGTTGTTACTTGGAAGTTCAGGGAGAAGGGAGTCCTGTCCAAGCACGCTGGGAAGACTTGGGCGTTTGGCAAGGTCTGGAGCTTGCGAAGAAAGACACGGACCCACTGAGGGTCGGAGATATTTTATTTCTGAAGAGTCATACTGGGCTTTATGTCGACGTGCAGGGGGATGGGGTTCAAGCTCGCTGGGCGGATGAAGGGGATTGGCAAGCGCTGACCATCTCGCGGTGAGCCGTTTCCATTAAAGCTCGGAAGAAAGGAGCGACCAGAGTAGGTGGAGCAAGGACAGGGTCGTTGCAGCAAAGTTCCGTTTCTGGAGCTCCAGTGACTCCCATACTTTGTTTCATGCTAGAAAAGTTTGCCAGTAAAGCCTTGCTTTTGGCGCTTTTTTTGGCCCAAGCTCAAGGGTGTTCCTTGGGCCTGAGAAGCTCGTGCTTCGACAAAAGGACACGACGTAAAGACCAACGACGCTAGGTGAAAAGACCGGATTGTGCTCTTGAATAGTGGCAAACATGTTGCTGCCACTGCACTTGGGTGTCAATTCTTTCTGCTGTGCAAAACTGCAAAACTATATATATATGTGTGTGTGTGTTTCTTTTGAAGCGGAATTGCTTGGGCAGGTCAAGGGAAAGGCAAAGGCGGCAAAGGCGGCAAAGGTGGCAAAGGCAAAGGGAAGACCGGCAAGATGAGTGGCAAATCTGGTGGCAAGACCAGTAAGGGCACCACGAAAGGCCTGGTTCCAAGCCCTGGCAAGGGCCCTTCTTCCACAGCTCTCGAGGATCGGCGCGCCTTGGTGGAAGCCATTGGAAATCCAAGATGTTGACCTTCAGCCCCCCGTACCAAGCGAAAAGGCAAAATAGATGATAAAAGGCAAGAACGGAAGAAGTGTTACGTTTCTGTTGATTGTTGCGCTCATTGGTGTGGAGATTGTGTGTTAAAGTGACAGGAGCAAGGCCGCTACTAGGGGCTCCTGGCCTTACTACTCCCAGCAAGGACGCTACTAGGGGCTCCTGCCCTTAGTACTAGGAGCAAGGCCGCTACTAGGGGCTCCTGGCCTTACTACTAGGAGCAAGGACGCTACTAGGGGCTCCTGCCCTTAGTAATAGGAGCAAGGACGCTACTAGGGGCTCCTGGCCTTACTACTAGGAGC
>CAXAMN010023295.1:402837-417005 GCA_963970005.1 Durusdinium trenchii | reverse complement strand
TAGGAGCAAGGACGCTACTAGGGGCTCCTGGCCTTACTACTAGGAGCAAGCAGCAACTAGGGCTCCTGCATCGCTGCTAGGAGCAAGAAGCTACTAGGGGCTCCTGGCATCGCTACTTCGAGCAAGAAGCTACTAGGGGCTCCTGGCATCGCTACTAGGAGCAAGGACGCTAAAAGTGGGGCTCCTGGCCTTACTACTAGGAGCAAGGAAGCTACTAGGGGCTCCTGGCCTTACTACTAGAAGCAAGGACGCTACTAGGGGCTCCTGGCCTTCCTACTAGGAGCAAGAAGCTACTAGGGCTCCTGGCATCGCTATAGGAGAAAGAAGCTACACGGGCTCCTGGCATCTAGGGGCTCCTGGCCTTACTACTAGGAGCAAGGACGCTACTAGGGGCTCCTGCCCTTAGTACTAGGAGCAAGGAAGCTACTAGGGGCTCCTGGCCTTACTACTAGGAGCAAGGACGCTACTAGGACCTCCTGGCCTTAGCACTAGGAGCAAGGACGCTACTAGCGGCTCCTGGCCTTCCTACTAGGAGCAAGGACGCTACTGGGGGCTCCTGGCCTTGCTACTAGGAGCAAGGATGCTACTAGGGGCTCCTGGCCTTACTACTAGGAGCAAGGACGCTACTAAGGACTCCTGGCCTTCCTACTAAGAGCAAGGACCCTGGCCTTACTACAAGGAGCAAGGACGCTACTAGGGGCTCCTGGCCTTACTACTAGGAGCAAGCAGCTACTAGGGGCTCCTGCATCGCTGCTAGGAGCAAAAAGCTACTAGGGGCTTCTGGCCTTCCTACTAGGAGCAAGAAGCTACTAGGGGCTCCTGGCATCGCTACTACGACAAAGAAGCTACACGGGCTCCTGGCATCTAGGGGCTCCTGGCCTTACTACTAGGAGCAAGGACGCTACTAGGGGCTCCTGCCCTTAGTACTAGGAGCAAGGAAGCTACTAGGGGCTCCTGGCCTTACTACTAGGAGCAAGGACGCTACAGGAACTCCTGCTAGGAGGAAGGACGCTGCTAGGGGCTCCTGGCCTTCCTACTAGGAGCAAGGACGCTACTGGGGGCACCTGGCCTTGCTACTAGGAGCAAGGATGCTACTAGGGGCTCCTGGCCTTACTACTAGGAGCAAGGACGCTACTAAGGACTCCTGGCCTTCCTACTAGGAGCAAGGACGCTACTAGGAGCTCCTGGCCTTACTACTAGGAGCAAGGACGCTACTAGGGGCTCCTGGCCTTACTACTAGGAGCAAGGATGGGTTTGGTGTACTGGTTCCTGGCGATCTTTGGTGCTCCTCGGATCCTGGGTCCTTCCGGCTTTCAGGTGTGGATCCTGCAGCCCTTTGGCAGCACCAGTGCCGCGCACTCGCTGGGAACGGCCGTGGGATGAAAAGCACACAACAGATAGACTATGATAGACTGATAGACAGCCAGGAGCTACTAGTAGCTTCTTGCTCCGTTCGTAGCGATGCCCTTTGTTACTAGTAGCTTCTTGTTACCAGCACAGCGAGGAGCTACTCGTCACTCGAAAAGGACATAGAAGCTGAGCCTATGGACATGTTTGTTTTGGGAGTGCAGACGGTGTAGACACATTACTTTGAAGAAAACACTCTTGTATTTTCTTAGTTTTGATGTTTGCACAACCGTACAGCCAATGTTCATAATTTGCAATATAGCGGAGTAACGAGTATTCAGTATTCGACTCATCACGAAAGCTAGCACCAGCTAGCTGGAGTTGTTCTTGCTTTAGCAAGTGAGGGGCTGGAATCCTCGAGATCGCCACGTCACATGAAAACTTCATATGTAGAGGGGCCCCACCCAGCCCCCGCGGGTTTAACTCCCCCCTGGGACGCTTCTGGGCATGACACCTCTTGGACACCTCTTATGGCATCCACTTTGGTTGAACTCCTCCTTGGAGGTTTTGGGACGCGATGCAACAGATTCAACAGATTCACAAGCTAAGGTTGGCTGTGTCATTGCTGTTCGTGTGTCTTACATGTTCACAACGTTTTACCTCATGAGCGAGACCTTGTGAACCATCCCTCCAACAGCCCCATGCCTATGAAAAAAGATTTGCCTCACTCCGCTTGATGTCCCACCAGTCCTTTGTCACCGGACGGCGCTGTATGCTTCGCCTCCACTGACACGGATGCATCCCTGCCAGCTTTCGTCACCTACCCTTGGTTCAAGTGTGAGAGGTGGGGCCGTGGCTGGGGCTTGGATCATGCTCGGTTTTTGTCGCGCCCAATTCTCCCATGTGTATGCAACCAGGTGCCTATTACGCTTTCTGTTGCTTTCTCATGCTCCTCAGCTGCAGGATGGAAGGAGCTACACTTGGGAGCAGTTGAGAGCCTTTTATGTGCCTTGGTATGGCTTGGTCATTGAATTGCGCTGCTTTGCTGCCCAAAGTGGGCTCGGGCTGGAATGGCGTTGTATGCATTGTGATGATCTGGAAACGATGTTTGCGCCGTAGGCACTTAGAGCCAGTGAAGGCAACCGCCAGTATCTAAGGCGCCCACATACACCAAGAAGCAAACAGAGGCGCAGGGGGTCAAGTGACTTGTGTTTCAATGTTAGTGGCCAGTTTTCCTGAATGCGTAGCGAAGGGTTCTCGTTTAACTCTGGGGGTCTGGGGGTAGAGCCTTGTTCGCGACGCTTGGTCTCAGCGTTTGCAACCGTCCGCAATCGTTCGCAACCGTCCGCAACCGTTCGCAACCGTTCGCCGCCGTTCGCAGTAGGGCCGTGAGGCCCTGCCATTGGGGGAAGCTTTGGAGGGTTTCGGATGGAAACGTGACGCATCAGATTCGTGTGAAATAGCGTGGAGGCGTGTGGAAATATAAGATGTTGAAGTGTGGAGGGTGATTTCACTGCGCAGGCACAGCGTTTTGTGAGATCCGTTTGCGTTTCAGAGTGTTGCGTCGAAGCTCTGTTTTCGTGACAAGTCTCCGCTGAAATCGCGATTTTGGTGGATCTCAGAACGGGCCGAAACCATTCCAAACGTGTGGTGTGGTGCACATTTTGTTGAAGCTCACATGATAAGGGAATCGTGAGGTTGTGAGTTGTGGTAGAGGTGAATGTCGCTGTGACATAGGGATTGGCGTGTGAGTGGGTGTTGTTTGGAGGAGCTGGAATCGCGAAACTGCTTGGCAGGGCTGCTTGAGCTCCGATGGGTGCTTCCGCTTGACGGAGGAAGTCTCGTACGAAACGCTCGTTTGGCAGACTTTGACATGTGAGTTCTTGAGGAAGTCTCCTACGAAACGCTCGTTTTGGAGACTTGACGTGTGACTTTTGGAGGAAGTCTCGTACGAAACGCTCATTTTGCAGACTCGAAGCACGACTCGAAGCCTCGCCTGTGCCGGCGTGGCGCTGGTGAGCAGGATGATTGGTGGTATCGTGTGATATGTTTGCTTCTAGCGGACCGTGTGACGAAATTACGTTCGTGATGTCGCAGTGTGCCATGCGGATTTGCGCGGCCTTGGTGGAAAGTGCGTTTGCGCGGCGCCGTGCCACTGGTGAGCGGGATGATTGGTGGTATCATGTGATATGTTTGCTTCTAGTGTGTGGGCAGACCGTGTGGCGAAATTACGGTCGTGATGTTGCAGTGCCATTGCGACTAGCGCGGCCTTGGTGGGAAGTGTGTGTTGCGTGGCGCCGCGCCACTGGGAGCACGAAACATGCTGGTGTAAACGCGGCGATTCGCTGGTGAGCGGGATGATTGGTGGTATCAAGAGTGTCCCAAAAGAGTGCCCCCCGCAAGAGCTTCCTACAAGAGTGACACACAAGAGCGTCCTACAAGAGTGTCCCACAAGAGTGTCCTACAAGAGTGTCCCACAAGAGTGTCCCACAAGAGTGTCCTACAAGAGTGTCTCACAAGAGTGTCCCAGATAGAGTGTCCCACAAGAGCGTCCCACAAGAGTGTCCCGACAAGAGTGTCCCGCAACAGTGTCCCAGAAGAGTGACCCACACGAGTGTCCTATAAGAGTTTCCCACAAGAGTGTCCCGTAAGAGTGACGCGCAAGAGTGTCCTACAAGAGTGTCTCGTAAGAGTGTCCCGCAAGAGTTTCCTACACGAGTAACCCACAAGAGTATCCTACAAGAGTGTCCCGCAAGAGTGTCCCATAAGAGTGTCCACAAGAGTGTCCCGCCAGAGTGTCCTACAAGAGTGTCCCAAAAGAGTGTCTCGTAAGAGTGTCCCGCAAGAGTGTCCCACAAGAGTGTCCTACAAGAGTGTTCCACAAGAGTGTCCCACAAGAGTGACCCACAAGAGTGTGCTACAAGAGTGTCCCACAAGAGTGTCTCGTAAGAGTGTCCCGCAAGGGTTTCCTACACGAGTGTCCCACAAGAGTGTCCACAAGAGTGTCCCACAAGAGTGTCCTATGAGAGTGTCCTACAAGAGTGTCCCACAAGAGTGTCCCACAAGAGTTTCCTACAAGAGTGTCCCACAAGAGTGTCCCGCAAGAGTGTCCCAGAAGAGTGTCCCACAAGAATGTCCCGTAAGAGTGTCCTACAAGAGTTACCCACAAGAGTGTCCCACAAGAGTGTCCTACAAGAGTGTCATTTGGACACATGTAGGTTTGCATTCGGGTTCGTGGGTTCCACCTTGCTTTCTGCTAAGGCGTGTTTTTTTGAGATCTACATATAAGTCAGCCCATCAACCGACGCTTCCCATGGGTATTGATGAACTGGGATGTGTTCAACATGTGCCGCTTCGATTCGAGGTTTGCTCATGTCGAGAGAAAGTCAGCTTGAGAGTTTGCAAGGATACATTGGATGTGTTGCCACAGCCAGGCTTATTGGGATGCGTTGCGCCCCACTGGTTGGACGCAAGGCAAGGGAAAGGCCGCCCTAGCAATGCTGGAGGGCTCAGGTCATGTTGGCAAAGGCGAGTGTGGTTCCGGACTCGAGCGCCATCAGTCTCCAATTGCTCAACTCCAGATATGTAGCAGACATCACTGGAGATCATCATGGCTGAGGCTTGCAAAAGGTAAAGGCAAGGCAATGGGCTGAGCACTGGGAAACCAGCTGCAATTCGACCTGCCATTCACGCGTTGAGTTATGTTGGTTTTTGTGCAGCTATTGTACTACTGCTCCGTTTGATTGCACCAGGTATCATCATATGGTATCATCCTGTTGACATGTATGTTATGTTGGTGCTTTATTTTTAAATTTCTGAACAGGTCTTGGTCCACTGGTAAGGCCAAGGAATCACTGCCGCCTGGCCTCTGTAGTTCGGCAGCAGGGAAGAAAGCTGAGAGATCACGGCTCAAACGTGCCTGGTTTCGGCCAAATCCTACATTCAATTTTGCTGCTTGAATTCAGTTGCCAAGAGTGCGGATTGGGATACCAAGACAAATTCCTGTTGCTTTAACTTATATAAGACGTAGGTTCGTGGATGCACTTTTGGACCCAACCCACACTTGTGCTACTTGTGGCAGACCCGCAGCACCAACCAGCGATGAATGCGGAAAAGAAAGCCATCCGAGTGAACACCGGCCAGAGAATCAAGGAAATTTGAAGAGGTCGGTCATTAGCGGCTTTGTGTTTGCTGGTGGCATGCGCACGTTTGCGTGTGTTCTTTGCCATGACTGAATGACACGATACCTTTCTCCTGCAGGGACTACACCACTGCTGGCTGCGCATAAGAAAAGAGATGCCACCTTGAGCCTTGAGCAGATTGAGTTTATCGTTTTCCCAACCCACCAGTTTTCTATTCCCTTTGCCTGCGTTGCCCACAGCTTTTGGGCAAACCTTCGAGAATCAGCGCGACTTGCTTGCTTTGGCAGAGGTCTTTAGCTGAAAAAAAAAGCTGTGCGAAGCCCCACCTCCCGGTTCCACAAACGCCTGGGACACACCACATGACAGTTCCGCAGTCGACTGTTTGATGACTCTCCTGGCTCAAGAGTGAATTCGGAGCATGGGTACATTTCCAGGAGCGGCCCTGTTTGCGGGACAGTCAAGCATCCTACATCAAAAGAACACAATGAAAGAACTATCAACTCTGAGAGGAGTTTCAACCATGCTTCATCACGCCTCTAACTCAAATGCCGTCTAGATTCCCATTCATTGTATATACAAGCACTTGTTGTGTGACAGTTTAAGATCGTCCTCACCCCAAGTGCAACTTGTAACTGCTAGATTGCTAGATTAATCATTGTTGGTGCTTTGTACCGATAAAGATTCTCTAAAAAGGTATGTGGGGGGGGGTAGCTAGAGGCTTGTTCAGCTATTGTGACCAGAGGCCACTTATGCCAGAAATTAAGCTCCCCAGCCTGGTGGGGTCCTAGCAGACATATCCAAGATGCTGCGCTAGGACAATGCGGACCCGTGGCTTGCTGGTGGTGGCATTTTTGCCAGGCTCGTCTTTGTTTCTGAAACATTCCGAGTCAGACTCTGGGCAGCTACCCTTCCGGAGGAGTCTTCGCGGATGCGACAACGGGCACATCGACCTCTTCTAAGGTCTCTCGTCGACTGTCGGATGCGTCCTCTTCACGACTCCGTCACCTCTGTACCAGCTGTAGAACCTCGTGTGATTCCATGTGTATACATGCTTGAACTTGCTTGAATATGTACACCGCCGCGTGCCACATGATGCCACGATATTATTGACACCATGGCGCGTGAGAATCAGCACATGTTCAGAAGCATCAACGCCCAGGTGATTTGGGCCAGGCTGTACGGGTCAGGAAGCCAGGGATCTAGAGAAGTTCAATTACTCCCCTGCAGAGGTCCATGGAACCCCAAAACCACTGGCGTTGTAGAGCAGGGTCTTCCACCGGTCAATTCTCAGTATCAATGTGTTTTTCTTGTACAGATGAACTGATCAAAGGATGGAACAGTCGAGTCATATGAAAAAGAATCCATGCACCTAAACCATTTCGAGGTACGGCCCCAGCGGTTGCCAGTTGTCAAGCAGATGTTTGCTTTCCATGCAGGAAAACGGGCGTCCAAAATGACATAAACATCCAAGCCTTATGGCTTAAGCCACTCACCTCCGCAGAGTGGCTTCGTTGGCGATCCCACGGTGAACGTATAGAAGGGTGGATCGATGTGCGCTTGCAGATGGACCAATGGTCCAGGTGAAATATATACTGAGACAGCAGATGATACAGTCAATGATTTGCCAAAAAATGGCTGATGTTCCCTGGCACTTCGTGTCATTAATTTGTTGCTAGACAATGACAGACAATACACAGCCGCTGAATCTCGCGATGTCCACTGCTGTGCCGATGGGAGCAGACTGAACCTGCACGAGGAGGAGGGACATGACTGGATGAACATAAAAGGAGATCACAAATGTAGACACCGTGTGTTCCTCAAAATTGTAGACTGTGAGATTCATTTCAATGGCCGTTTGGATGTCTTTCGCATGAAGATTTTCCGTATGGACTGGCACGGTTGTATCAATCCTGGTTTCTGAAACGGGTCAAGGATCAACATAAGAATTCCTCAAGGTGCAGCGTGGACTGCAAGTGTTATCATGGATCTTGGTTGTGGTAAAACCTTCGCCTCGCCAAAGCTATGGGGTGTGCCTGGCACCGGTTTGTGACACGTGCTAGGAGCCCTTCAAAGTCTAATATTCCATACAAATCCACACATATGCACATACAGCGTGTGTTGACTTTTCAGTGTGTAATATATAACATTATATATATAATATCATTGTATTGTTTTTGACAACCTCCTAAATTCATAGAGTTTCGACTGTGGTGGGATGATGTTGTTTAAAGAATAATGGCAGTGTCAGAACATGTCAGATGTAGGGTGGTCTAGCTTTACAGTATGATCACCACGCGTGGCGCTTATTCATAGCCACACAGGTCTGTGAAAGAAGTGTCGTTCACCGAGGAGCCTCTTTGGTCCAAGTTTGGCAGTCGCCTTGGCATATTGACAGTTGGAGTTGTTTGTGTTGCAACTTTGTGCACTTGGCCATTTTCTTGCACAAAAGCAAGACCAAAATTGCTGCGCTCCTACACTACCAAACTCATGCAGGCAGACAACACTTGAAAAGGGTCAACATGTGCTTGTCCCAGGCAACGGCACAAATTGCATCCACCAACAGATTCAGCATTTGTAGGTCGTGGATGGTCCTGGATATAGTAGTTCTTTTGAATGTGCTTGAAGCTTCGCCGCGGCAAGATCAGGGCCAGAGTCGGGGCCAGTGGTTCTCTTGTTCCTAGATTTCCATAGATTTCCCATATCAAACGCTTTGGTGCAACGCCTGCCGCAGACCCCCGCGGCTCGAGTTTGTCCTGAACCAGAACAGGACGACTGTGAGACTCGCGATGAAACCAGCTTTGGTGGAGGAGGAGGAGGAAGATGTGCCCGATGCGGGCAGCATGAAATCATTCAGTGCAGGGAGCAAGAGCTTGCGCAATCACACCCAGCAGAGTCAAGCCAGCCATGCTACCATAGGTAGCCGAAAGGCCTGTGATGCAATCCAGGGTGTGGCTCCTGGTGTTGAAGAAGAAATGGTCGAAGTTGTTCTTCAATTTGGCTCGGAGGGAGAGAATGGCGAGGTGGCGAGGGAGAAATCCATGCACCTCCCCATGAGATGTAATTATTTTGAAGCTGCTGAAAGACTTCCGACCATGGCAGCTCGCCAGACTCATGCCACCCAATCAAGTTGGGGTGGTGATGATGATGATGATGGAGAGAAACGCCTAGAAAACCCTAAGTGTCTGACAGATGAAGGACAGATTCGGAGCAACAACAAGAACCCAACTCATTCCAGCTATGCCAGCATCCCCATTGGGCAATCCATGGAACAAGATGACCTGGAAGCATGGGACGACAATTGGGGGGGTGCCTTCGAAACCGCCCACTGAGCGGAAGCATCCCATTGAAGCCGCCCTGTCCAGGGAAGCCACCAAGTCAGAGAAGACTCCTTTGGCCGTTTCCCGTGGGATTTGGTCGCGGAATCGGCGGAAGTGCTGCTGCTGCTTCAGTCTGTCCTTCGGAACCTGAGACCTTGAATAAGGGCCCCATCATGAGCCCCCTTGAAAACAAACAAGACCAATCAAGGCTGCAAGCGAGAAGGGCCCAGGGGTTCAATCGCGGGATTGCTTTGGAATGTTTTGGGTTCCATCCAAAACATGGGAGCTACAAAGCAAGCCACTTGATAGAGTGGGACGATGCGGCAGTTGTTTGTGTGGAACGCCCCGCTCCACCATTTCAACCCTCACCCCATCCAAAACCAAGAACGTGCGTGGTCTTGGAAGCTGAGGAGTTTTGGCCGTGGCCACCGGCATCTTCTTGGGCCTTTTTTGGCCAAGAGATCCGACATGGAAGGTCACGAAGCTTCAAGTCGATGCAGGGGAGCTGGGCACACTGGTCACCGCCGTCTCGGGTGGCTCCGCAGAGCTGGTCACTTGGCGTTTTTTGCAGTCAGTCCCGCACTGAAAGTGGCAAACTGGAGTGCAGAAGTAGCTATACATGTAATCAATAATGTATGATAGTGACAGTGGATGTATCATGCTTACATATATAAGTGACATGATAAACTAACAGGACATACTCTAGCAGCTTTGACATCCCAACCTTTTGTATCAAGATATGAGGATGTATATATCTAATGAACAGCGAGTCACGCTGGAGCGGACGAGCGGAAGCCTGGAAGTGACCAGGTTGTTGGTGGAAAGGCTCCCTTTTCAACAGCTCTCAGCTGCCTGCCTCTGTTCGGGCCATCTTGACACACCTGTTCGATCACCATGGCCCAAGCTGTTCCAACCTGTTGGATCAACCAGTTGCAGAAGAAATTCTTGGACATGTGGACCCATCTTCTCCTTTTTTTGTGAGTCAAGGTTCAGTTTAAGTAGCTGCAAGCTTATCCATGTAGAACTATGTCTTCCCCACCTTGGGACTTTCAGCTCCACAGCACCGGGTTCTGCCAGGCACCCAAGAAGCTCATGTTCAAAGCGGAGGTTGAGGTGCAGAATCCTAACCTTTTGGGCGGTGACTGCGAAGAAGGGCAAGTTCAATTCACCTATCAAGGCGGTCAAATGGGTGTGGGGAAGCTGGATCCGGCTAGCGTGCCGGCACAGTCTTCAGTGGATCTCAATGCAGAGTTGACTTTAGACATCTCCTCTGAGTTTGCCACTTGGCTGAAGGCTGAAGAACCTTGGTGTCCACTTTCCGTTGCTTGTGTGTTTTTTTTTAGGCAGATGGATTCGGATGTGCCGTTGTTTGTTCGCACAAATCCTCTCAACCGGATGCAGCTAGATATTGTGCGACGCCTCAGGAGTCCGAGTTGCCCAACACAGCAGGGGAATTCCAAGGGCTTTTAGGCACCGCCTCAAGAAACAATCGCTTCATACTTTGACAATGGGTTTTCAGTTAACTCAGTTCCCACGAGAAAGTGGTGAGTAAACGGAAAGGCGAGAAAGTCAGTTCACTTGAAATGTTGAAAACTCTGTTGGTGCACATCTGCGGTAAGTCAGGCGGCTCACGAGCGGCAGAACGCTGCGGAGGTAAACCTCTTTAGGGAAATAGCGTGAAGAACCACCATGAAAACAAGGAACAGCGGGGAACAGTAGAGTGTTGTCACTCGCAGGTACACAGGGCTGATCAGGCCCTGCTTCCCACTCTCGCCCACAGCTTCGTTGCGTGTGGTAGGGCGAGAGTGCCACACGCTCCTGCAAATTTGAAAGGGTTTAACCTCCTAGAAACGGAGGGTGGCACGCACACACAGAAGGCCGCTTTGCGGCGCTCTCGCGCAGAACCTGAATAGGCACCTAAAAAGCCTTAGGAAAGAAAAAGAAAAACAGAAAGAGCAAAGCGAAAAGCGGAAAAAGTGATTACTTAGCACTTGACTGGGGCAGGGAAACGAGCCGCAAGAACCACCTAACAAGCCTGAAAGAAAACCTAGAAAACAAAGAAAGCGCAAGAGAGAAAGCGGGGGGCAGGGAGGGGTTGTATGTCCATGTGTGTGTGTGTCTGAATACTTAGCACTCTAGAGTTACCGATTACTTAGCGGATCCTAATTTGGTGCAATAGTTAGGGAGCGGACTTGAGTCTAAAACCGTCCGGGTAGAGTAGACTAGAACAGGGACAACAGAGGGAAAGGCACTGACACACAAGTGTGTCGAGTACCAATTCCCTTTGTTACCCTAATTAGGTGCGATTAGATGGGTGGTAGAGGGAACCGCGAAAGCTCTGAAAAGGCTCCGTAAGCCCGGCGGCGTCAAGTAAACTCGGCAGTTTTGCGGCAGTAGGTTCATGGGATGAAACACTTGTTCAAGAAGAGACTCCAACGCGTGCAGAAAAACGCGAAGTCAAACGTGATCCACGGTGGTTTCAGCGCCTCTTTGCGGGAGATCAAACCCTGCACCCAAGTGGGCTGGCAGAGCGGCACACACTTTGACAATGGGTTTTCAGTTAACTCAGTTCCCACGAGAAAATGGTGAGGGAACGGAAAGGCGAGAAAGTCAGTTCACTTGAAATGTTGAAAACTCTGTTGGTGCACATCTGCGGTAAGTCAGGCGGCTCACGAGCGGCAGAACGCTGCGGAGGGAAACCTGTTAGGGAAATAGCGTGAAGAACCACCATGAAAACAAGGAACAGCGGGGAACAGTAGAGTGTTGTCACTCGCAGATACACAGGGCTGATCAGGCCCTGCTTCCCACTCTCGCCCACAGCTTCGTTGCGTGTGGTAGGGCGAGAGTGCCACACGCTGCTGCAAATTTGAAAGGGTTTAACCTCCTAGAAACGGAGGGTGGCACACACACACACACAGCTGCGCCATTTGCCACACCCTTGAAGATCGTTGAACAATGCGATTCTCCAAAAAGAGCAGGTTCCGACCATTCCAACCAGTGTTCGAGCACCATGACTGCGGAGCCATCAGTTTTTTTTCAAAACTCGTCTCGTTCTCGTCTCGTGTTGGGGCCCAGGTGAAGAGCTTTCAATCGGAGCTTGAAGCCGATCGTTCCTTCCTGACCTTCAAAGCATATGCGCAGTCAAATGTGGCCAGCAGTCTTGGTATCCAGGTCCATTTGCGGGTGGCTTGTGACATCGATGTGTCCCTTTCCTTCCTGATGATGAGGGAGACCCAACACAGGGCAGTCACCGGGAGGGGATGTCGATACACCTTCTTTTAGCCTTTGGCCGCCACGTTTTCGGAGCTGACACTGCCCCCCAGGCAGGGTTCGGACTGACTGCTGCAAAACAAATTAACAGGCCACGGTCAGACAGATCTCCCATGATTCGATTTGAGCCTGGCTAGTAGCTTTGCAGCCTGAAAGCGTGGTTCTGAAGGGCCGCTGTGCACTGCCAGCTAAGCTGTCCTGGTGCCAGCGATGCACGTCTCAATGTGTCTCCATCAGTGAGTGTTATCACCACCAACATGCGGGGTGTTAACGCCCATTTTCTCCAGGCTACGAATGCCTGGTAGATATATATATATATATCAAGAAGATAGGAACAATCGCGATTGGTGATCAATGTTGATCTTGCTTTGCACAACTCGTTGGTCAATGGTTTTTTTGCCTCAACTCCAGCTGCTTTGACACTCGAAGTTTGGCTCTTTTGCCGCGCCCGGCTGAAACCCCTCAGCCATGGCATTTCGTTTGCTGCTCTTAGGTTGCATTTTCCTGGCACAAGCGGAGGAGGGAGACGAGGCACGAAGGAATAAGAGCATATAAGAGCAAGGTCTGTATGTGGGTTTTAAGAATCTGATATGTTGTAAGTTGTTTTTTTTGGCCTATTAGGCAATGTTTTCGCCATGTCCTGTCAAGAGAGGCTCCACCTAGCTGCCATTTGCTGCAAACTCATGTGGCCCTCAGCAGAACACAGCGCAGCAATGAAACACTGAGCAGCAGCAATGAAACACTGGCGGGCGTTTGCGTTCCCAAAGCTGACCTCACGGAGAAGGACGGTTTACTGTTTGTTCTTTAAAGTTGCAAGTCTTTGGGAAGTATGTTGGACTTTGGAATCTCGAGAGAACCGATTTCACGCTTGCTGGTTTCAGAAGTGTTGAGTGCTTCAAGACAACATAAGACAACTGATACAGTAACTGATCACGGTGAAGCCAGTGAAGTTTTGTCGTGCGCGCACCATTCCATTCCCGGAAGTTGCTTTCTTTCTCAGATGATTTTGCACAACATTCGCTACTATGCACGTTTCCATCACACACACATATCTTTATAAATATATATATATATGCTACACCCCATATATATTATATAGTGTGTGTGTGTTCTCACATGCAAAAAAGATGTTAACCTCTGAGATTATCAAGGATAGATCTGATCCAATCATGGACGTGTCAGCTCGATATGACCAAGATGGCTGGTGCGTGTTTGGTTCGGAGGGGAATTGGGCGAGAGATTGCGCAGTTGCCCGCCGCACGCGCAATGTCAACAACTTTGCTTTGGCGTTTCTCACTTGCAAGTGAGCTCATGTTACCCCGCGGTAACTTTTGTGTATCCGCTGACCTGAACAGGTGTCGTGTTTGTTTGTGAGAACTTGGTCAAGAAAGGTTTGAGCACTTCTACTCTCAGATCCTGAACAGTTCTTGGTCAATACCATTTACCCTGAAGCTTTTCGACGGTCGGACCCTTGTGATTCGTGATCACTATTACCCATTGGATGACTTGTACTGTTATGTGAACAACTGGTACGACCTACCGCGGGCTGAAGTTGTCAAGAATTTCACCTTCCTCGAAGAAGTCTCGGACAAGTGGTGCAAGCACTTGGAAAAGATTGTGCCCAATTTCTTTGGAATTTCCTTCAATGACCTGAAGAACGAGTCCTTGGTGGATGAGTCATTTTTGGAGAATTTGGAGAAGGATGGTGCCACTTCAGGGGATGTACCTGAGTGGGTGGTAAATGGCATGTACCTACATGCGGCAGGGAAATGCCTTTTGCGAGGACAGGGCCCATCGAGAGATCGTGCAGAGATTAGGTGACGGCTTTGAGAGAGGTTTTTAACTCACAAGACTTGTAGATCTATAATTCAGAGATCATCAGCAAACACTTCGGTGCCTGCGGCGGTCTTGTCCACCCAGGAGGGAACAAAGGAGCATTGTGTGACATCGCCAATTGCGCAGAACGTGCATGCTTCGGTGAGGACAGGAGCACACTCCTGTACACAACGCGTGGTGAGTGCACAAAGGTAGCATTCAAACAATAAGTAAAGCAATGTTTTTGGGCAAGGGCACATTGGACCATGGTCGCGCT
>CAXAMN010023295.1:350461-402827 GCA_963970005.1 Durusdinium trenchii | reverse complement strand
GTCTCATCCTGTAAGTCGGAGTATGTGTTGTTGTTTTTTTGGGGGGGCCAAGGGGGTAGACCCTAAGCACTAACTGCTAAGAAGTTGCTGCTAAGCTTAACCAGCTTCTTAGGCTAGGAGGCTAGCCCGAAAGGCCGGGGCTTAATGACTTGGTTCCTAGATTCTTTTGGACATTTGACTTGTATGGATGAACAGAAAGATGCAAGCTAGAGGGTTTGCAGCTCCACATCATTGTACGATAAGGTTTTGGGAGACATCATTGTCAAGCGCGCGTCATATATATATATATATTCAACTTATGTTGTTGGTCCTTCCTTTCTTTTCGCTCAAAACATGCGAGCTTGCTTGAGCGGAGCTCACTTCGAGCCTCCTTTCCAGGATTTGGCGGATCCAATTATGGATGTGTCAGCTCGATATGACCAAGATGGCTGGTGCGTGTTTGGTTCGGAGGCGAGTTGGGCGAGAGATTGCGCAGTTGCCCGCCGAACGCGCAATGTCAACAACTTTGCTTTGGCGTTTCTCACTTGCAAGTGGGCTCATGTTACCCCGCGGTAACTTTTGTGTTTCCACTGGCCCGATCAGGTGTCGTGTTTGTTTGTGAGAACTTGGTCGACGAAGGTACCCACTACTCTCAGATCCTGAACAGTTCTACATCAACGCCTTTTACCTTTCGGCTGTTCGACGGTCGGACTTTGGTTGTCCGTGATCACGTTGTCCCATGCGATGACCTGTACTGTTATGTGAACAACTGGTACGACCTACCGCGGGCTGAAGTTGTCAAGAATTTCACCTTCTTCGAAGAAGTCTCGGACAAGTGGTGCAAGCACTTGGAAGAGATTGTGCCTAATATCTTTGGAATATCCATGGCCCGCCCTTTTGAACGAGACTTTGGCCACAGAATCATTCTTAGTCGCTTTGCAGAAGGCTGGCTCCACTTCAAGGGGATGTACCTCAGTGGGTGGTGAACAACCTGCACTTCCATGCAGCCGCACAATGTCTCCTGCGAGGACGGGGCCGCAGGAGACGGTGCCGATTCCGCTTGGACAGGTGAGCAGGTGAAGGCTTTCCTCGCAGCGCCATGTCCGCTCGAACACCGCCCGAAGCGTTCGGCGTTTCTCACAGCCCTGCCCCTGAAGAGGAGAGAACACGGGAGCAGTGTGTGACATCGCCAACTGCGCAGAACGAGCATGCTTGGGCGAAGACAGGAATACACTCCTGTACACCATGCGCGGTCAGTGCAAAAAGGTAGCATTCAAATAGAGTTCATTTACCCCAGGCCTCTAGAGATGTTAGGCCCAAAAATGCCAATGGCGCGTGTGCGTGACGTTGCGCTCTTTGAAGGTTGAAGATTTTTCGAGTTCATGGACTCGACCTATTCGTACCTTGTACAATTGCTTTACGACCCACAAGGGGTGGTTAATGGACACCCCTTAACATCTAAGGGTCTATCAATAGAAGCCCCTGGCCCGGGTGTCCTGGTATATGTATATTCAATATTACAGGGTCATGAGTCATGTCCCATGTTCAAGGCCTCGAGGGTCAGAACTGGAGGGTCCAGGTGGTGTGTTGTTTTTTTGGGATGTTACCGCTTGTTTGAGTGGTGAGCCGTGTGATCTCCAAGTGGGGAGGGTGTGGAGGAGCATGCCTGCTAGACCAAACGGAGGAGCACGACAGATTGATTAGTTTCTGAAAGCAAGATTAACTGAGTCGATGATCGCTTCTGAGTCGACTTCTGATCTCTTCTGCCTCAGTGCCTCAAGTGCCTCGCCATGTTGGAACCCCGCAGCATTGGTGCCGTTGTGGTGCTTCGTTTTTGGGTGGTTGTTGTGAGCCTTGCGGAGATCGACGAGGCGTGACACGGTGCATTTTTTTGGAGGGAGTTTTAAATCATGGCATATCATGTAAGAGTGATAGACGAAAGACATCCTTTGTCGATTGTCGTTTGTTGCTTGGAATCGGTCGTTTAGATTCAGATCGTTAAACACATCGTTATACGGATGAGGAGGTAGTCAGTTTGTGTCCGCATAGTGGGGACACAACATGAGACACCCGATCTTACCCGATCATTCTAAGAATGGCTTGAAGTGTGCTGCTGGATTCAGCCTCCAGAAGCACACGTGGCACCATGCCTGCCACGACAGGCCCCCGCCAGCTGCCAGTTTCTGCAGACTCGTGTGAGCCTCAATGATAACTTGGTCGAGGCCAGCCACAACGAGACTATGACAGGCATATGTGTGCCATGGGCCAACCTCACCTGCGAGGAGTGGCTGCGCAGCTGGCTGGACCAATTCCTCGCAGACCTTCCTCCGGGGAATTGTCAGAATGGTCAGTGCCCATGATGCCGAGTTGGCATTCAGATTCACATGATGCCCAAAAGCCCAGATGATCCCGGGCCGTTGATTTGCAAGTCCAAAGATTAGCCACAGTGTCGTCCACGGGCACGGTGTTACCAGACGGAACTAGTCTAGTCAAGATGTTTGTGCGTCGCATTGTTGCAGAGTGACGTCTCCAACATATCTACAACTGTCAGTTAAATCAAGTGTGCCATGCACAGCCATGAAGATGTCTCCGCCAAGTCGCCTACTAAGAAGTATTTGTTGAACCGATGAAATTTTTTAACGACCGGTTCTGGTTCTGTGTGGTTCTCGCGACTCCCTGTCGACAGGACTTTGCAGATCCAATCCTGGATGTGTCAGCTCGATACCACGCAGATGGTTGGTGCGTTTTCGGCGAATTGGATCATTGGGTCCGTCAGTGCGCCATCAGCCGCCGCACTGGTCATGTAAAGAATGTTCTACTGACGTGTCTCACCTGCATGATGGGGGGTGCCTTAATTAAGTATTCCAGGGTATACCATTGGTATACCCTTACCTGTTGGAACAGTTAATTGAATTATATAGGAATATGTTTTAGACTTTTGCTAGACGTTGAAGTGCCCAGGAACACTAAGTGCATGCTTGTTACCGAAATATATTCCAGGACGGTTGAACCCTGCTGGAAATCCCTGGAATATTTGTTGCTGTAAAGCCCCAACCCTAAGGAATATTTTAAAATATTCCTGCAGGTAAGGTATCCACGGTATAGGGTATCTAAGGGACCCCCCATCCTGCAAGTGGGTACGCAAAACGAATGTTGTTTGTTGTATTTCCATGTGTTCTCCTGTTCGGTGGTGTCACTTTTAAAAGAGTTTGGTTCCGTTTCATCCTGGCCGCGCAGGCACGAGCCCTACTACGTGAAATTTTTGAACAGTTCTACATCAACGCCTTTTACCTTTCGGCTGTTCGACGGTCGGACTTTGGTGGTCCGTGATCACGATTTGCCATTGGATGACTTGTTTTGTTATGTGAATGGCCTCTACGACCTGCCACGTTCCAAAATTGTTAACAATTTCACCTTTCTCGAAGAAGTGTCCGAGAAATGGTGCAAGACTTTCGAGGAGACACTGCCTAATTATTTTGGCATATCCATGGCTGACAACGCCAACGAGTACCGCGAAAGTGAAGCTTTTTTATTGAACTTGCAGAAAAATGGTGCAACTTCAGGGGAGGTACCTCAGTGGGTGGTGAATAACCTGTACCTGCATGGAGCTGTGAAATGCGTTTTGCGAGGACGGGAAGGGAATAGGGGTTAGAGGGAAGAAGTAGGGGTTAGAGGGAAGCTCTGATCAAGAGCAAATGCTTTTATTTTGAGGTCGCTGAGAACGGCCCACGAGTCACACCAATAATGAAAAAGCGATGTCTCCAACGTGGGTGTCAAACTCCTTGTGAGAGTGCACATGTCGCCAGAGTAGAATGCCCAGACACAGGAGGAAATCGGAGTGGAACTCCTTGGAAGTATCTATTTAGATTCCATTCCAGGTGATTCAAGCTATGCTGGCTGCTGACCAAGAAATGCTTAGTACCTTTGTTAAGCTTGTCCAACATGATCGGGGTTGAGTTTGAGTGTCAAGTTTCTTTTTGACACATGTATACGAATGCGTGCAATGTATACTGTAACAATGTTTTTATGCACACATATATATATATATATATGCTATTGGTGGGCATGTGCACACTGTCCAATGTATTGAAGATGTTTGCGAGGGAGCTATCAACTTCCTTTTCTTTCTCAACCTATCGCGATCACATTAATTCAAGGGTCGAAAGGATCTCATTGTTGAGGCAAGTTAACTTTATTTAGCTTTTAACCAAACACATTTGGACGCTTGGTGGATTGACTTGTGGCAATCCACTGTTCGCACAACCGCTTCGAGCGAGCTCTCAGCAATCAAGTCCCATTCTGTCCTTCCAGGAGGCAACCGAGGAGCAGTGTGTGAACCCGCCAACTGTGCGGCACGTGCATGCTTTGGTGAGGACAAGAGCACTCTCCTGTACACAGCGCGGGGTGAGTGCGAGAGGGTAGTTTTCGATTAATTAAACATTGGCGAATGCAACGACCTCAGGACGTCAGTCCTATAGTGTCCTGTGTCCTGATGCGACCACGGATTAAGGCCCACGCCATTGCAAAAAGGTGCGCTCCAAATGGGGCATATGGGGATGGGTCAATATTTGGATAGCTTGATCTGACGTCGGTAGGTCAACCGGTCGGTCTGGTGCCAGCTCCCCACAGCCATATTAATATGACACTTGCACCTGATGGGGACGATGATCGCCATCCCTGACGGAACCTTGGCCAGGGGAGAATCCACGCCGTGGAGGATCTGAGTACCCGGACGGCAGCCGGTAGTGCATCGGAAGAACAAGAAGTTACATGAAGTTCCAGTACCCAGAAGGTGTATGAAGTGTTTCAGGAAGACTGTGAGGATCTGTGAGGTATCTTTGTTGTTGAAGATTGTTGATCAAGAGGATTGCCTGGCACCATTGGGAACCTGTGAAGAAGTCATTGTTGTGTCTTCTTTTTCGTTCGGGTTCCTGCAGCCTCGCGACGAAGAAAGAGAAAACAGCGGGTCCCCACTCCCGCGCGGCGCGGCTAAAAAGGAGCAGGCAGTGCAGGCAGCAACAGTCTTGCAAGGAAAGATGGGGGGACGACAGCAAGATCGAAATGAACATCAAGTGCTTCTTTCTTCGCAGGCCCGCGGTGCCCAACGGGGCAAGACAGGCTCGTTTGGAGTGACGCTGTTGGGAGCGACCACTGTTTGAAAGATGGGAGGTCAATAGCTCGGTGTTCTCGTGGCAGAAGTAAAAGCTCATAGTCAGCCTTTGATTAGAAACAATAAGCTACTAGTAACAAGTGCATCGCTTCTAGTAACAAGTGCCTTACTAGTAGTAACAAGAAGCTATTAGAAACAATAAGCTACTAGTAGTAACAAGAAGCTATTGAATCCTAGCTCCGGAGCAATTGCTCGTGCCAACGACTCCAGCAAAGTTTCCTCTGACTCTTTGAGCTGGCCTCTCCTGTGTGGTCAAGGTTTACGCAACTCTATCTAGTTGCAACGCCAAAAAACACAATCATTCTGCACGTTTTCACGACAGAATGGGTGGGTTGACCACTGGAATAAGGCTTTTTTCATAGGACAACTTGTCCTGCATTTGAGTTTGGGCATTTTGTAGAGGGGAAATCTGAGTGCACCTACAATACGCCAATTTGCAGACTTGTGATTCTGTAGACACAGCTGTGGTCATTCCCATTTATATAAGATGGTATTGATCCTGTGGTCATGTTTTGTTGCCGCAATTTGCTCTGACTTGCAAAACTTGCATCTCTACAGAATGTATCATGGACTGTTTTGGGTTATTCTTAATAAGTTTATGTTTTTCTTTACCCATCCTCCTGTTACAACCTCCCCATGTTGTAGATTGTGTCCCTGTCCCCAAGTGCCCTTGTACGGAGTGTTTTGTAGAGATTCGGTTCTTACATCCTCATTTGGAGGTCAACTTTTTGTGTTATAACTTATAACTACAAAATGCTTAGTAGCACAACTTATCCCGGGTAACTCACACGGGGGCCAAAAAGGAAGGTAAAGCTCCTGTAACTCGTGTACCATCCTACGAATCAAAAGGCATCAATGGACTCCTCAACAACACGCCAAAGTCTTTTCCACTCAGGATGACCTCACAGATAAGTTGGTCTCAGACTACGGGCTGCAAAATGAGGCTCCGAACCAATCGGAGGGGCCAGGAACTTGGAGTCGATGGCGGTTGGGAGTCGTTGGGAGTGGTCATTGTCCATCGGTCCTTGGAAACTTTGATCAATCACTCATTGGATTGTATCTAAGTTGCTGAAACAAGCTGAAGCCCTGGCAAAGATGATGATGCTGGTGGAAAGAAGTGAGGTTTGACACCTTTGGGCCCAAACTGCTCAGATCGGTTTGCAAGGGTATAACCTTGTTGTTCGCAATTTTTGCACCAACGTGCCATAAGATGTTAAAGCTCGAATGATGCCAAACGTCAGTCAGGTTCTTTAGTGGTTGGCCAAGCTATCAGCATGGAAGAGTCGGGCTGGCTCTTTTCTCTGACACCTATCAGGGAGAAGCATGACAAGTCTGAAGTTCTTTCTTTGTTCATCATGATTCAACCTAAATCTAACGTTATTCAAGAAATTCCATCTGTCCATGTAGGAAAGTCCTATAAGGCACCCGGTTTTGGTGGATGAGGTTGTGAGGAAGTCAACCTACTTCCCTGACTGCAATTGAGGAGTTGGCGATACATTGTATAACTACACGTAATCATGGCCCGATGCATTGACAGAGGGGCACAAGATGCACAGTTTGATCCTCTGAGCACCCCTACCTCCAACGTTTTGTGAACAATCTATTCGGATACTGACGGACACGTTTGCTGCCCTCATCTGCCCTCATTCTGACAGGACTTGCCCTTTCGTTCTGCAAAGGGCACCACAGTCCACTTGTTTTAAGGAAGCCAAAAAACAGCAACCCATGATAATGCTTGGGGGCACGGTTGCTCTTGATCTGGTGAGAGCGCTAATTTTGATTACCAGACATTTCACCAAAACTCATGGGCGCTCTGTGGGAAGCCGCAGGCCTTGGGGTTCATACAAGGAAAGCTTTCGGACCAAAACTGCCATTAACCGCGAGTATGCCGGAAGGACATGCATTATCCGTATGTGCTGTGCCACTTGAATAAGCCCAATGACATTGCTGCAGAACCCATGTCAATCAAGTTTTGCCCTTTTGGCTACACTGACAACTGAGCATTGATTGCAGTTTATGGGGGGCTCAACAGCACAGACTTATATACCCATACGAGGATTTGACGGCCTTATGTAGAGACATAAAGTAGGATCATATTTGCTCATGTTGGGTTCATGTGTCACAACATTCCAAAAATGAGCTTTCTTCAAATCAACTCTTTTTTGTTTTACGTCTAGGTTGTTTTGCTTCCGGCAGTTTGCCTGGCAAAAATGGCTGCAATTTGCAGAGGTGTTGAAGGTTTTGCGCGCATCTCCGGACATGACACCCAGCTGAAGTATACTCTTCAAATAACTATGTACTTATACTTTATACTAATCTGCCAGCAAAAAACGAAGTAAACATGAACAACACATTCAAAAAGCATGTCTCAAGCTAGCACAAGAAGTTGTTTAAATAATTCAAAATCTGTATATATATATATATATACGGAGAGAATGATGATCATTCAGGACCAGAGCCTTTGTTTCCGTCCAGAAGGCCAATTTGGAGCTGAACGTCAAGCTTTCTTCCAATTATTGTGGCTGTAGGCTGCACAACTTCTTGCTCGGATGCATCAAGGATCGTATAGTCACTAGGCATATACACAGGCCGAGGTGGGAAAATAAGTACATGATTAAAGAAAAAAACATCCAAGGTGCGGAATGCCAATTTGCCCCTTGCTTTCTAGGTCCGGGAGGGTCTGCAGTGAAGGTCGATTCGCGAGGGAGGTCTGCTCATTTTTGGACAGCTTCCAGGGAAGGCAGCTGACTCATGAGCTCATCCAGGTGCCAGGTGGCATCTCTAAAGCAATCGAACAAAAGACGCCTGGTGGGTGGCGTCTCAAACTTTGTGTGGCATCCATAGGTCAGGAAGGGTCCGCCTGGATCCATGCTATCATATACTATTAGTTCATTGAACGGAAAGCCATGAGCTTACCTTCCCCAAAAAAACTATATCAAATTCTATGGGCTTCCAGATCAAAGTGGAAGGTCAATTCATTGGAGATGTACTCACTTCGTCAAGCTTCCGTGCCGCGCGCTACTATACGTTATCACTATGCAGCATGCACTTTTTGTTGACTGCTTCACTGCTTCACTGTCATGATCCGGACATGGCAGCGGAGATGTAGAGTTGTCCGAGCTTGCTACCGACAATCCCCCTTGCTACCGACAATCCAATGTGGGTGGTTGACCACGCTTTTTTCATGTTATATTTCTCATTTAGCATAAGGAATGTATAAATCAGTCTTATAAAATGGATTTCACTGACAAAGGCTTGGCTCAGCCAAATTATAGCTTTAGCGTTGGATTACTTTGACAAGAATGGATGGTTGTACGCAGTTCTAAGATATTCTAAAATAGACTGTCATTTTAGATAACATATGTTTTTAAAATGGGGTGTGCCGACCTCTATTCTCGGTAGCAATGGGAATAATGACATGTTTGGTCTCCCTTCGTCACGTCGTTCGATTCGCCACTCCAGCCACGCCAAGCATGCTAAAGGCTCACTCTCAGGTAGCGGGAACAACTATTTGGCTTCTTGTTACTAATAGCAATAACCTCTCCCAATAGCGATGGCCTCCACCTAGTAGCGTCCCGGGAACATACGGGAGCGGTCTGGTTTACACCCCGGTAGGACGAACATTTTACGTTTCCCCCACGAGGAAACACTAGGTGTCATCAGTCGTATTGTTGTTGAGGGTTGTCAGACCTCCATGGTCAAAGTTGTATGGGATCAAATTCAGCATGTTACTGTGGGCCGCTGGCCAACCAGCATCGGAGCTTCTTCCATCTTCTTCCCACCAATCGGTCGTTTTTCTTCGATGACTGCCACTCGCGCAAAGGTCGGGACGAATCGCGAAGATCATTGTTTGCGTGATACTGGGAAGTTCGGCTGTGAGAAGCTGAGCCAATGGTAAGATGATGTCAGATGAGAATGAAGACTGAACTTTATTCTTACAGTTTGACGTGAAAGAAGGCAAGGGGCTTGGCAGTCTAGAGATTTGGGACACAGTCTGCGACTTGTGCAGTTGATTTGGGTGTGGCATGGAGATGGAAGATATGGAAGATACTTTCCAGTGGCACTCCACTCCACTGTGTGCCACAACGCAAAGAGTGCACATTAGGTGTGGTTCTGCCGCCAGAATTGGGGCCAGGTCGAATCAGCGTTGGCACCTCAGTGAACACTGAGACCATTCATGACCGTTCAAACTGAATCAACGCATCTCAGTCATCAAGTTGCGTGAGTTCAAAACACCCCAACATCAACACAATAGTATATAGCAAGGACGCTACTAGGAGCAAAGCTACTAGGAGCACGGACGCTACTAGGGGCTCCTGGCCTTACTGCTAGGAACACGAAGCTTCTAGGAGCAAGGGCATCGCTACTAGGGTCTCCTGGCATCGCTACTAGGAGCATTCTTACTACTAGGAACAAGAACGCTACTAGTTTTCTCCACTTTACCGGACTCTTACAGGCTGGCCGACCTCCGTGCGGGGTGGCCGCCTCAGTCAGCCGCGAGAGTATCAAGGCGAGTGTCCGGCCACGTTGGTCCGGCCGAGGTTCCGATACAGCGCCGTGTCCTCCTGTGACGGGGGCTTGCTGACGGTGGGCCACGAGCGAAAAGACGTGGGCAAAGAGAAAGGGATGCAAAAGGAACGAGATGTGTCAAGCAGTGCAGGAAAAATGATACAGTGGAGATAAGTAGCATATATGTATATATTATATTACAATATATATATACACATATTACTTAAGTCATATCGCACACACATACACACACACATATATATATAGTAGACGGAACAGACAATCAAGATCAGGTGAGGCTCACCTGGTGAGCAATGTCATTGAAAAATACGTGTGGCAGCATAGCGTATGGTAGTGCCCCTTTCAAGGGTGACAGTTAGTCAAGATGCCAACACTTGGGTTCACTTTAGAAAGCACCGAGAGGGATTCATTGCTCTTCAAGATGAGGCCGTCCGATTGTCATCAGAGGTGGATCCTGAAGAGCCCGCCAGACGTGCTCCCTTGGACGAGGACCGAGTGTGGGCAAGTGACAGCAAGAACTCATTGGCAAGGGTGGACAAGCAAAGGTTCTTGACCGGACAATTTTCTGCTGGTTTTGTGACGTTTTGTGGAAGCGTGATGTTCAAGATTCAACACTGACTAGGGTTTTGCTACTAGGGTTTTGCTGCTGGCCAGGCGGCTGGTCTGTACCCATTCCTCATAAGGTCGGGCCTGTGGCGATGAGTGATTGCCGTTGTCATTTGGCATGTGTTGATGGTCTAAAGCTGCCACACACTCCCCAAATTCCCAGACACTCCATGGGACTGGAATATTACATACATTGACCACCCCGTTCGCCTCCCGCAGGTTCAAGGAGACCCTCCAAAGGTGGGTTTTCGCCAGGCTGAGCCGGTGGGATCTTGATCCGGTCTCGGTCCTCGGTCGATTCGGATGGTGGAAGAAGCTGGAACCGGATGCTCCCGGACGGTGAAGGAAGAACAGGATGAGAAGTCCAAATATGAATCCAAATAAGATGCCATCGACGGGCCTTGAAAGATGCTACACCTGTACAATCTCACGGCGGGAAACCGTTTGATCACTTTTGGCCCTTCTGTTGTCCCTCGCTTTCAGCAATGTCTAGCTAGTTGACCAATGATGCTGCGCTCCTGGCAGGGGTCCAGACGTGCTCCTGGCATGTTCGTCTCGAGAGGAACTAAGGGATTTCGGAGTACAGTTGCCTTTTAGCACTGGCCCATGAACTACATACCGGCCTAATAAGAGTGCTAGTGCGGCTACAGCCTGAGTTTTTGTTGATCGTTTCGCCAAGACATGCAGGGCAGAACCGAAACGTGTTGCAAAATGGTCTCCATTCGTCTCCAGTCATGCACATGTTCACTCACATTTGTCCAGTCAAAGTTGACCTCTCATTTGCCAGGATGGCAGCGAAAAGGAGCCTGAAAGACGTCGAAGAGTGTTTGTTCTTTCGGACGTCGAACCCGGCTCGACCGGAGGTCGAACGATGGCGATTGGGAATGCTGTTCTCAGGAGGATCCATGTACCCCGGAGGAGAAACAAGGCTTATTGGGAGGCGCCACGGAGGGATCATGATTATGATGCTGTGCACCATGATTTCACAGGATTTGGTATCATATCAGTGCACTCGCAGAGGAACACAGAAAGTAGGGGCCCCCCTGCTTGTCATGATGTCACTTTCAGGTACCAATGCATGCTTGGCAAAACTCCAGCAATGACATCAACATAATTGCTGCAAGAGTTGCATGCCCAGTGAGACATAGTGTGGGACATATCTTTGTGTCCAGCATATCCCAACTTCGTTGTCCCGTGTATATTAAGCATCTCAAACTGTATAAGGTATTCAACACCATGTGCTCATGGAATATTAACAATGAGCTCTCGGCCTTGACCGTTTGCCTGACTGCGACCGTGTTCTCTCAGGCTTTAGGAGGGTGGACATGAGTCGGAAGGATTGGAGCAACAGTCATCCTAGCCCTCGATGCAGGCAACTTTGATGATGAGGAGGCTCCAGGGAAAATCACAGTAACACGTTGAGAAGGTACCACTTGCAGACCATGGGAACGCCCAGACTGATATTTGCCGCTACTTGCTTCGACTTGTTGCCACACTCAGTGCAATACCCGTTAACCGTTAGAGCTGCAGTATTGCTGACCAGCAAACTACACGCCGGGGGGCTGTGCTCGTCACCAGGGCCAGTCAGAGGTCTCAACCAATCACGCTTCACCTTTGTTCAACGGAGATGAGGAGATGTGCGCTTCTGTGAAGGGACAGCCAGGGTTTCAGCGAGAAACTCTAAAGGGGTCCCATCAGACCGATGCAAATATGCTTGTGTTTGTGACTATGTCAGTCAGACCTTGTTTTACATGTGGATCGTTCGAAAAAGCAACAGGAATTCGCTTCCTCCATTCTTCTCGCTGCGAGGATTCCATGGCAGCCATCATAAAGCTTCGACCTTCTGTGCATGACTCTGTTGGCACCTTGCCTGAAATGGGCTGCCACCACTAGTGGCGCCCAATACACAGACTCGCCAGACATCTTCCGTCTTCCTACCTCGAACGTTTGAAGAACCCTCGCATTTAGGCTGCCCAGGCCCTCAATAGATCCCTGATACAGTAGTTCACGAATGCCTTGAGCACGGCTTTGAAGGCTGCAGATTTTTCCGTTGCACTCGGCAGTTTGGCTTCCACATGTTTGACGTCATCCTGCAGCAGTGGCGGTCAGGTCACCTTCCGTCCGGTGGAGACGGTCCCGCCATCCCAACTTGACGGGTACATGTGTTTCAGACAGCTACCTCTCTCCCAGGTGATGAAGAAGAGGTGGATTCAGCAAGGTCGGGTTACACCGCTTTTTTGGTCGGTTGAGAGCGCATCCGGTTGAGTGTTTCCGTTTTTTTAGTGGTCACTGTTGGGGATCGTGAGGCCAATCATCGGCAGTGAGCGGGAAGAACTGCTCTCGCGTTGAGAAAGGCTAAAAGGTGGGGACTGTGCTGAAGCCACCAGAAAGAAGGGCCTCATCATGGCTGTTGCTTTGCTTTGGAATCTCCTGCAGGTGCGACACCCTGTTTCGACCGAGCTTGTTTCTTCTCTTCAGTGCCCATCAGGAATGAGATGTTCAATGACTTTCATGCATGAATGATATGCCGTGCCCTTCGGCTCGAGGTGGCCTGCCAATCAATCAACCAATTTGCAGGCAGCTTCGATGGAGATGCCTTCAACACTTCAACTTATGTACTTAGGCGACAGAAAAACATGAGCAGCTTGAAGTTTGCAGATGCAGCTCAGGAGGTTCAGGATTCGTTCAAAACTGTCACGGACATATTTATAGATATTAACAGCTAGAGGTTAATTGCTAAGGTTGTCAAATCAGGCCATGTGTTGTTGGTCTTGTGGGTGGTTATCTTGTTCACCAACGTTGTCGGCCGCGCAGCGCTGATGTTGTGGACCAATGGAGAGATGAACCAATGCAACTGCTTCGGTTGGGTTGAGGACGTCACCAAGGTTTGGCTTCCATCACCCTATTTGCATTGAGAACCGCCCTGGGCGGGACCGAGAGTAAAAGGATCGCCAAACCTTTGACACTAGGAAATGTGAAATGTCGTAGATGCAGACTGAAACACCAGTTTGAAACAAATCCCCTTTGATTCATTCAGCTTCACTTCCAATCAGTCATGCTGGGTAGCCACGGTCTCCAGGTGCTCTCACAGCTGGTTGGAGGGCAAGACAGTGCACTGCGACCTGCTATCCAATATCACTTTGATCATGCTGGACCACCAACTGCTATACCCCCCTACTGCTGGACTCTTGGCATCTCTTGGCCATATATTTTTCTGCCCATGAAAAACTAGTCAACTTCTCCGCCATGCTAACACGGAGTGCTTCAATTTCAAGCAAGGTAGCCAAGCAGAAGACCTTGACACTGGCAAGCAGCTTGGACCAAGAGGAGAGCCAACAAGTCCCGGCCCTCTATATACTATAATTAGTACGCTATAGTCCAGCATATTAAACAAATATTGTTTTAGACTAGTGAGACGAGATGCCGTTTGTGTTCCCATTTCCCGTTTCGCATGTTGAAACCACCACCGCCACGTTCCCGTTCCGCAGGTCGACGTCGAACTGGCCGAGTCCCGACGGGCCCGACGGGCCCGACGGGGACTGGGTCCGCTGTGAGAGCGAAGATGCGGAAGAGCTCGCGGAAGAAGAGGCCGTGAAGGGTGCGGTGCAGCGCCGGCGGGTTGGTTGGGGTGAGGTGGAAATCGCTTGAGGCGACTTGGTGAGGCGATGCTGCAGGAGTTGTCTTCAAGTGATCCACACATCCGCAGGGCAGGACATGCACTAGAATTAGCCACTCATACAGTCGACAAGAATGGTCATTGTGCAGCACAATTGTGCCCATGATTCGAAGGGTTGCATATGTTGACATATATTTTGACCAGCTTTGCATTGAGTATGTTGGCATACTTTGCGAATCTTTGCGACCTCGACCTACCAGTCAATCCTACTGCAGCCTCATCACATCTCCAAGTGTCACAAGATAGTGGCAATCAACGTCCGTGATGAAATGCGCCTTTTGCAATGTGGGTACTCGTGGTGATTTGCAGCCTTTGGTGGCCTTAGCCCTCGGCTTTCGTGCCAAAGGCACCTTGAAGCAATGGCAGTAGCAGTGGCATAAAACATATGGGGTTGTGGTTGTGGGTCAAAAAGACAGGTCAGAAAGAAAGGGTTGGGGGTCAGAATAAAAGGTTGTGGGTCAGAAACAAAAGTGTCTCATAATAAGGAGGTGGCTGGTTGTGAGCTGTGCAACTTGCGAGATTTGGTGTAGGTTTGTGGTCTTTTCCAGCTTCTCTAACCTAGGTTGGGAGGTGCTTCTGATCTCCGAGGAGCGAGGAAGAGCCTTGGCCGAGGAGTTCGGCTTGGAGTTTCGCGCCGTGGCTGGGGATTCATGCGGCATCGTTTTTGAGGAGGAGCACGCTGAGATGTTAGCCAAGGGCAAGCTGATGAAGATGATCCAGGAGCTGGCATTCTTGATTGGACTGTTTGAGCTGAGGCCCCTGGAAGGTGCAAATGTTTGAAATGGAGAGGCGAAGGCTGAGGGAAGTTGAGATGGAGCGGGCATGAATGTACCAAAGGCCCATCCACGGAACACGAAATCTGGCCTTTCTACGCCTTCCTTTCGAAAGGCAACGGAGAGAAACAAATCAACAATCCATGTTCTTTGGACGCGCTCACTCAAAAGCTTTTAACAAAAGAGCTAGTAGAAGGCCACCCAGCAAGTTCCAACATGTTCCAACAATATTGTCAATGAAAAGTACATGCCAAGGCTGCAGTCCACCAAATTGTGTGAATCACTTGCCAGGTTTTTTTGGGTTTGCTTTGCTTGAAAGTTGTGGCCTTTCCATGGACCATTCCAGGAGTCCGAGCGCCGCAAAAAGACGTGGTACGACCAGACGTTGAAAGACTGGGTGGAAACGACACGCGATGTGCACCTCCTTGTGTCCGGACCGCTCGCCTACACTGAAACCTATTGTATTGCAGAGAAGTTGGGTGTACCTTGGATCCCAGTGCTCTATGGGCCCTATTACCCGACAAGGGACTTTCCCAACCCTTTCGTGATGGAGTCGAACTGGTTTGGTTGGTTGAACCTTCTCTCCTTCAATTTCCTTTACTGGGCGTTATGGCAGCGGCAAGTTTCAGAAGTCAATGCCTTCCGAGCCGACCTAGGACTGGAGCCGTTTCCCTCATTCGCTCATCGGAGGGGCCTCTTCAGCATCATCGAAGAGAAGGAACTACTTGTGATTGGTGGTTTTCATGAAGTTGTCATCCCCACCCTGAAGGTTCCTGCAGATTGGCCATCACACTTCTTCTTCCCGAACTTCCTGTTTGTTCCCAGGACACCCAAAGAGTCCTTAGATCCCAAGTTGCAGGATTTCATGAGGAAATCTTCTGGAAAGTTGATCTACCTGGGCCTTGGTTCCATGCCAGCACCCCGACCGAACGAGCTGATGGAGCTCGCAGAAAAGATCGTGAACGCCCTGCAGGTGAAAGCAGTTCTGTGCGCAGGGTGGTCAAATGTCAAGACCTCGGAGGAGGAGGAGGAGATCTTGGTGGTCAAATCATGCCCCCATGATCTGCTTTTCCCAGCGTGCCAGGTCATCCTGCATCATGCAGGGGCTGGTACCTGTGCAGCAGCACTACGTTCTGGTGTTCCAAGTGTTTGCCTTCCAGTGATACTGGACCAGTTTCCCAATGCTAAGCAATTGGCCATGCTTGGAGTGGCACCTCCAGCTATTCCCTTCAAGGATGTGCCATCCTCACATGATGCAGTTCTTGAGGCTATGAGACGTGCGCTGGAGTCTGCAGAGATGAGGGACAAAGCTAAGGAGGTGGCACGAAAATTAGACGAGAGCGACGGAGCTACGCAATGTGTCGAGAAGATTTTGCAGACCTACTTCTCATGAGATCTATTGAAAGCTTTGTTCGCTTGCCGATGAGGCAGCGACAGCGGACCTGCAGAATCATGCGGAATCTGACAAGACTCGCCACATCTCGCCACGAGTGCGAAGCACTGCGGCTCGAAAAGGGCAATATCGATGTTGAGATACATGCAGTAGTCACGGGGTTGGCGAAGGGCATGATCGAAAGCTCATCAATTGGAGTGTTTTTGGGATGTTTGGGGTCAGGAATCAGTGGCCTATGCTTTGGCATGCTGATTTGTTTCGTTCCCAATGCAGCCCCGGTCCGAGTTCTTATGCAAGTGGCCTGAAAAGGTGACGCGGAAAGGTGCAGGGTTTGCAAGATTGAGAGGTGGTACTGTCGATTGACGGGGTTAAGTTTGTCACAATAATGTCTGAAAAAGTCAGATAAGTCCCACTTAGTCCTTATTGCAACCCTGAACCCCACTCTTCTTGTCGGGTTCCAAGACTGATCGGTAAGATGGTCGACTGATCCGAGTCATGAGTTGATACGCCACGTGGGCGTCTTCGGGACAGCGCGACGGCATGCGACGGCTAAGCCATGCTAAGCCCGGGAGAGGGAGAGTAGACAGAGAGAGAGAGGGGGGGTCCCTGGCGTGCCTGCCTTTTGACGGGTGAAGACTTCGGTGATGCCAATCGATCCCGTGACCAGGTCAGCGAGGATGAGCTACAGGCGGAACCGGCAGGCAAGGTGTTGCTCACCAGGAGTGGGTGGGCATTGCGCATGGAGCTGTTTTGCTTTGTTCATTACACCCCAGCTTCAGTCATTCGAGGTCAGGCATCCCCAAGTCGAATCCACTTCTCCACGTTCAACTTTTCATAGGGCGCGGCTCACCCTGGGCTTGTCTCGCATGGTGCACATGTCGTGACTCACGCAACTAAACGCCAAATTGTAGCGATGGGTTGAAGGAGGAGATGGTTTAGTCACTGGAACCCCTCAAGCTACCATGTGACTTGCAAACCACCAAGCAACCAGACCCAGG
This sequence comes from Durusdinium trenchii, assembly GCA_963970005.1. Classification (NCBI taxonomy): domain Eukaryota; class Dinophyceae; order Suessiales; family Symbiodiniaceae; genus Durusdinium; species Durusdinium trenchii. The sequence goes on along the minus strand of CAXAMN010023295.1, from coordinate 385,702 downwards.
AGAGGAGGCATCTCAGCTGAACCCAGTGGCGCCTACAATGTTTGCAGCTTGGCGCGTGGGACGAACCCGACAGACTAAGCCACCGGCAGTTTGTGTTGGCACGCGCACGCACACACAGGACCGCGCCGGGCGAGTTGGATGGATTTATGACCTTGGGACGGACTCTGCAAGTCGACAAGACAAACCACAAAACCCAATGCATTTTTAGTCACAAAGTGAGAAAAGTAGAACGTATGTTTCTTTGCGGTTTTTTTCTCTCTCTCTCTCTCTCTCTCTTTCCTCCTCCTGCTCCTTCTCCTTTACCTGCACCGGCTCCTTCTCCTTCTTTTCCTTCTTCCTTTTCTACTTGGCTCACGTTCCTACTTTTCCACCTGTACCGACATGAAGCTTTGGGATGTGTGTCTATTTCTGGGATGTTCCCCACCTTCGTCGACACATGGAGCGACGATGTCGCACTCACCGGTGCCACGGCTGGTGCCTGGATGCTCCACCGAGGCTATGCCGATTGGACTCAGCCCGTGCATCCCAAGACCCAGGAGCAGCGGCAGAGTTTGAGCTCAGCGCTGCAGAAATGCCCGCTTTTTCAAGGCATTGACGCTGAAGCCACTGGGATGCAGAAGTGGACAGTCTTCAACACCTCAAGATGCTGAACAGGTGAAACCTCCACAATCTTCCTGGCTGTTTTGTATGTTTGACAATCCCTTGAGAAAAAGGAACCGTGCTTGTTGCTGCATGCCCTTCTACGAAAGCATCAAGAGGCCGCGACAGAAGGGAAGCATAGAAATCATAGTATGCCCTGTGGCGGTGGATGTGCCACTATTGAGGAGGGTCCCAAATCCAGCCCCATCACGGTTTGTTTGTTATTCTTTTTTTCCGTGGCCCTGCCTCCTTCCTTAATGAAGTAGGTGTATACATGAGCATACTTAATTAAGCGAGGGAGTGGACACTCCTTATATAGGTAGCCTACTTTAAGTAAGGGAGTATGCCCAGGGCGACTAGTTAGTTTCTAGTAGCTGGACACAGCATAGCTCACGCTTCTTCAAGGAAGCACCCCCGTCTGAGGGATGGGGTGGCGGGGGGGAGCTTCCTTGAAGAAGCGCTCGCACTATATAATGATGTGGTTCCTAGATGTTTAGGGAAACTTAACACAACAAGTACTATCTTTGCCCTTGGAATGACCGCATCATAGCCGAGCATCGCTACCCTTGCTGCTCTGAAGAGCCAACTCATGCGAGAGCTGTATTTGGTGAGTGTATTAAATCACGTCTCTCCATCCACAAGGACTTATCCAAGTTGGTGGATGCGATGGAAATTCTGCGCAACTTGGCTGACTTGCGCAAGCCATCGCAAGACAAGTCAAGCTCCCAACCTAGCAATTCAATCCCCTCCGCTGGCACAATGTCTAGCATGAGGTGCAAGCAGGGGTGCAGTAGTTTGGGGTTGGCTGCCGGCTGCTAGCCCAGATCCTCAGGAGTGAAGGCAGACGAGAAGATCTACACCAAGGGTGAGAGTGGGACGATCCTTTTATGCAGTTTAGCTGATGTAGTGGCAAGTATGTGTGAGACATTCATATCTATATAATTCTATATAGTTCTATATGCAGAGAGAGAGAGAGGCAGAGCTCCAACAAAGCGATGGACTCTGACACCCCGCCCTGACTGGGAGCCCCCCGCGCCAAAAAGCTTTGCAATGCGCAAGCGATCGAGCTTGTCCTGACATCGTCCTTGACACGGTCTGATCAGCACGACAGGAGCGGGTATGTCTTGATCAGCGGAAGTGCTTGCGCTGAGACCGATGCCGAAGACAAGTCAAACTTGCTCAGGCCGAAGAACCATGGTTTCTTGCTTGCTTCTGGGATTGCAGGTTCCCGTCTTTGAGGGAGAGGAAGTCTTGGAATGAAGGTGATTCGTTGAACTGGAAGTGGAACATGATCCCTGCAAGTGTTATATAAGCTTTACTTCATTGTTCAACCTCTCGGTACATCTCCGCGATGCGCAGGCGATCCTCAACCTTGAATTTGTTGCTGCTTGGCCTATGAAGGTTGGCAGTCGGCATTCTTGTGTAAGAGATTGAAGCTTCCTCACTGAATGCAAATTAATTACATGTTTGGAAGCACTGGAAACGTGAGCCTGCCGGATAATAACTAAATGTTGTATATTGTTATATACTTATATAAATGTAAATTCTACCTCCGGCGGGACGTAATGTTGCAATTTGTGCGGCAGACCTGAGCTCACATGAGGTCCATGTTTTGTTTTGACAGGAAGGCTGACAATTACCTTCAACAACAATCAACCTCTCTCACTGGTCTTAAGTGGAAACCTCATTCCCTTACTCCCACGTCAACGTGCATTCAGCTTGATCCAGCCCATGCTTGTCTCATCTATGTTGACCACATCTATTTGCGGTTGTCCTTACAGGAGGGGCACAAAACCCGATGTGACCGGGTGGGTCGTTTGAGGATTTCTCCCGGCACCTTCTTCGGAGAGCACAGCATGCTTTGGGGGTTTTGCCGGCGAATGACCGTGGATGCTCTCGATGACTGCGTGCTCGGCCAGCTGGAGCGAGAAACGTGCGCTCGTACGGTGTTCGAGTCCGGGTTGCGAAAGCCAAAAAACAACCATGGTCCTGTTTGTTTGGCAGTTGTGAGACCTGACCTTCCAAGGTTCCCAGCTTTCCACACCAATGGCCAGTGGCCTCACCTTACCATGCCAGGTACGTGAATATTATCACTCGCTCCGCCATGGCTGCGAGAAGTTTGAGGGAGAAGTACCTGCGTCGAGCTCCTTGAAGCCAAGATGCCTGTGCTATTTATTGTATGCTGTTGTGACAGTTGCGTTCTCATCCAAACTTGTAAGATGTAGCAAGTCTTTCGGAAAGATCTGAGAGGCATTGTGGTGCTTTGGCTCAAAGGCAGGTATTCAGGTGTCCTGCGCTCTTAGCATCCTGGTCCTTCACGATGTCCGAAGACACGCCTTTAAGACCTGGACGTGTCACCATCAGTGGTGAGTCATTCAAGATGGATGGCCAAGAAGTAGTTTTGATGGGAGGAAACTATGTCATGAAGTCGAATCCGTTCTTTCCTCCGCTGGAGGTGATCAGAAGTGACGCCAAAGTTTTGGCCAAAGGAGCCACATCTATGGCGTATCAACCTCCGCCAGCGGCAGATGGGACTGCCCGCAAGGTGCTTCCGTGTGTCCGTTTGGGGACCATGATGGACGCAGCCATGCCATCCGGCACCAAGGAGATCGATGCGACGTTCAAGACAAAGCTAGAGGGATGCATTCAAGCATTCCGTGAGGAAGGTGTCTATGTTTTCTGCGATGTCCATACGGACTCGGTTTCCACCACAAGTGGAGGGGACGGAGTTCCATGGTGGGTCATTGCTGATTTCCAAGACCGGGCTGGTTGCTTCTTGGAGCAGTGCTGTTGTTGTTGCTGCTTCTCCTCCTGCACCTGCTGTCCAGAATGTTGTCGCACCTCTTACCTGACCAACTCTAGCCATCCATTGCAGCCATTTTGTGGAGCTCCCAACTGTCTTGTAAGCTGCTTTAAGCTTGGCATCACATCGTACGATGGTGACGCTGATCCTTGGAGAGCCCACTCCGTCGGTGGCAATGCCGGCGATCCGGCACACATGAACGTTGGCAACGCCAGCATGAGGCGCAACAACAGTGATGAGCACTGGCACTCCCTTTACATCACGGCACAGGTCCAGAATAGTGCCAAACGCATTTATGGCTCAGCACATAACAAGCAAGATAAGGAGATTTTCTTCGATCCCTACATGAAGTTTGTGAAGTACCTTTGCAGTCTGTGGGACAAGTATGACAATGTTGTTGCTGTCGAGCTTCTGAATGAGCCTCCGCTGGGTGGCTTACCGAACCTATGCTATTCCTTTATCATTTGGCGGCATGTGTCCGGCTTCTTTGGGGATGTGCTAGAGGTCCTGAATGCGGATCCATCCATCAAGTGTCCTATAGCTATTGCCAACTTTGGCAGTGCAGCTCCAGCCTCAGAATGCTTCTTCTCGTGCCTCTCTCTCGCAGGCTTTCCGAGTCACACGAAGAAGCAATACCACTTGCTGGCTCAGCAGAATCGCCTGATTTTCTCTTTCCACTATTACGTTCCTCCCCTCACTGCATCATTTCAACAGACCGTGGATGCCGCAAAACAGTTTGCCACTGACACTCTCCACGGTGCACCTTTATGGCTCAGTGAGTTCTTTGAGGATTGCCCTCAGAAGACTGCAGATCAAATGGCTATGGCGGTGGATCTAGGCATCAATGCGGTGACTTACTGGAACTATGCAGATACCGACTTTACCCAGCAACCTGGATGGTTCAAGTATCCCAGCGAAGTCCTCGGAGCCGGGACTGGGGAGCCCGTGAACACGGCGGGACAAATTGATCCCTTGGCCTTTGCCGAGCACTCGAAGACCGTGCTGGCGGGCATTCATTTTGGAGCCGATATCACGGGATCCGGTGGTGCTCAGAAATATGTCTTGGAGTTGGTACCTGCCAGAGCATCTTTGGACCAAAAAGATGTGGCAAAAGCATGGCCTAGCGGCTGCACACGGTTTCACAAAGCGCCAAGGCGTGTTTCGGCAGACCCTGCTCCAGCCTCGGTGTAAATCCAAGACGTCACAAGATGGGAATTGGTCTTAGTCAATGTTTTTGTGGCAGCAGGCACCATGGAACCTCATGATTTGGCTGCTGCATCACTGCATCCACTTGCAATGACGAGGTCGCCACCTGTGCACCTCGCATCCTCCCAGTTTCCAACAGGTTGAACAAAATTGGTGGCCGACGGGGTTCCCAACCTCGTCTTCTCTCGAGAATGGCCCTGGGGTTCTCGTCTCACACATGACATCCGTCGCCGACTCACCAGGAGCCCCTGCGAGTATTTTTGCGTAGGTGTGTCCTTTCTGTCCAGACCATTTGGCCATTGTTTGAGTTTCACTAAGGTTCCCATGTTTGAGACCTTCGATGATGAGCTTATTGCCAGGATCACCGACATTGTAGCTACTTGTCCCAAGCTATATTGATTGGTAGCCTATGGTGGCCTACACTTGTTGACCTCATAGACCAAAAATGTGTGCAATCACAGATGCCGGTGGAGCACGGAGAACTTAGCTCTAAGATGCTCTAGGTGTCCAAGTCGCCATTTGGCTCCGACCGCAGCTGTTGTGGAGAATTTATCCAAGGAGAAGCGAAAATATTCGAGCGGCTCCAAGATCATCGTCCAGGGCCAGAAAATCGTGCGTCGTGGGCAGAAACCAATCGAAGGGCAGACCGTGCCAGCGGAGCTCTACATTGTGCTGAGTCCTCTTGGCACCCTTGTGATCAATAGACAAATCGGTAGGGTGCGTCCTGTTACCAGTAACAGTTGGTCAAAGGCTATCACCATTTTTGAGAGAATGCCTCTATTAGGATATACCCAACAAATCAGACATAAAGAGAGATTTTGCCAGGTGGTGAATGTGCTGTGACAATCTGGGTGGACCAGGTGCGAAGCCGTGGGGTCGCCGTGCGGTGTCACCGTAAGATAGAGGCCCGAATCACCTCACGGTGGCTGCTGCTTGACACAGGTCGGCTCAGACAAGGCGGAGTTGGAAGAGCACGAGGTGAGAAGATATGGTCCAGGCACCAGATGGCGCAGTCGGATGTTTCCTGATGTTGATGTGGCCGGTGTGGCTGAACATATGAACAATTTACAATTATATAGTTTTCCTCTAGCTTGGGGTGAAACCATTCACTTTTCCAAACTTGGCATGGGGTGAGCTGGGGGTGAGGAAGGCATGAGAGAATCTGAGAGGCGCTCAATTTACTGTAATTGAAATTCTAGTCGTACCCATTTGTTGACACCTGGTGGGTCATTCCACAATGTTGGAACTGTTCGGGATGGAACCTGCGTTTTGACCCCTTACCCGAAGAACTAGATTTAGGTGGTGATCATATTTCTTCCCCATCAGGGGTTCAAATCCAACCTTTGGTTATTTTTGGTTTGAATCCTAGCGGGTTCTTATTTTCATGCATCCACTATGGAGAATTGCTGTTCCAAGCTAGTCAAAATCTTGGTGGATCATCATTTCAGCTTATGTAGTATGGCAAGCCACAGTCTATTGGCATGTTCCCTTCCTAACTTTTGTGGCTTTGATCCTTTCGTCCAATCCTTGTGGCCTCAAGTGCGAATGGGATGAGTTCCTATGGATACTCATTCCTTAGTAGTCCAGGCCTTGGCTGAGCTGCAGTGACAAAGTTCTGCTCACATTTGACACATCCTTTCCATTCAAAAGGCGCCTCCTTTCCAAAGACCAGTCACAATCATGTGATCCTGAGTTGCGAACCTGACTGGGGCCCCTTGTTGAAATAGATTTACATTTTAACAAGCTCATGGCTTTCCCTTGCCAAACTAAGAACATCCAAACTGACAAATTGACCCAAATGACGCACCTCCAGTATGGCAATTTGTTTATAGCTGCCTCTTCTAGAAACTCAATTAGGTGCAAGGCCTACAATACCTCGCAGCCACTGCCCTCGTACCTCGGGTGGCTGTGTTCTTTACACATCGTACAACCCTTGGAACACAAAGTTCTTCAAATGCGAGCGAACATCAACATGTTGGTTGCATGTTCCAAGGGAGGTTGCATGTTGGTTGCATGTGTTCCTTGTTACAATCCGGGAGGTTGCGCGCTCTTGAACTGTTGATGCACATTTCTACATGCACGCTGGCCGTGGTCCCTCCGACCCTTCCGGGGAGGTTGCTCGCTCGCTCGCACTCACTCTCTCTCTCTCTCTCGCTCTTTTTTTATGATTGATTATGAAAGTGGTTGTTCGAATTGAATATAACTTTGCATATTCATACAAAGTATCAGGCAATTGCTTGTTTGCAAAGAGACCTGCTTTGTGTCAAACACCCCTTTCGTCAGGGGAACGCTTTGGAGAGTTGGCCTTCATCAACCGGACAGATCGTGCAGCTTCAGTGACTGTGCCCTGGCATCGAGCGTTGTAGTTCGACACCAATAGACTGGTAACTCCAGATATTTTCTTTTGCACATCTCTAGGTCTTGGTCACCTTGTCAGGTTGCAGTAGCACTGAGGCTGTAACGGACACGGAGCTCTTATGTTTGGACCGGGACACCTTTGAGCGCTTGGAGGAATTGGAGCTGAAGCAACGTGAAAATTACGTACCTTGGTTGTTTCGCGCACGGTAACGATAGTCAATCAGAAGCTGTGATATTTCGCCCCATCTTCGGTGATTGCTGTTGAAAGCCTCGCCCACTATGTATTTGTTTTGGTTGACTGATGGCGTCTTGAAGCCTCTTCAGTCCATCCCCAGAGACTTGAGACATAACGAGAACATCACTGACTTCGGGCCTGTCCTGTCCCCGTATTTCCTGCGAGGCCTGTGATCCGCGCAAGGCCTTGGCTGACTTCTACAGCCCGGGTGACCAGCATGGCCCTGGTGGCGTTGCCCAAACTCCGGGGGAGACACAGTGGTTTGCAGTGTACCGCCCTACTAGTCGAGCCTTGACGAACGTCGTTTATGCCTGGACGATTACGTCATTCAATTAGTTGAGTAAGTTGGTTGCGTTATAATTTTGAGTGTTTGGATGTAGCGCATTTGATTCGTTCCTCTGCATATACATACTAGGAGACAGGTGACCCTTGCAAGACTGAATCTGATGATGAAGACTCCTGGTGCTGCAAAACCCTTCCAATTGAGGGTGTGATGTGTAACTATGTTGAACTATGACCCCCGGATTGTAATTCAGTCCTGACGGCTTCATGCCGGTAGACTGGGGCAAACTGATCCACGGCCATTTCACAAATAGGTGAAGAAGGTACGGTCGTCTCCACAAGAGTATGCAGTATAAGAAGAATATGGTGTTTATCAGGTGTTCTTTGTGCGTCCGTTGGCAGGCTGATTTTTTTGATGTATTTCGGAGTCCCATCAGTACAGTATGGGATAATCATAATATAACTTTAAAAAAATCCCTGTAAAGATGTCATCCATAAAATCTGTCCCCCCCAGGCTCCTGCATAAAACGGTTCTACGAACAACATGACACTGTTAAAGAGACTCCAAAAGTGGTGGGGCACTCAATTTATGGACAGCCCTTTTTGGGTGGACTCCTATCCATCTATGGAAAGGCAATCTGCCTATAATCTCAGATCAAGCGCTGTTTCAAGCGCTGTTTATGAAGCCCTCATTTTCCTTGCAAACATGACCCCTTATAAAGTGTTTCTTTTTGGAAATGTGTGCGCTTGAGCGTTTATCTTGACCCAATGAAGGTCTGGAAGGAGGGTGGGGTAAACCAAATTATGGTTGGGTCTATTTGAGGTGCGTACAAAGGTGTCATTTTGGTTGGTTTTGGTCGGTCTGGGCTCCCCATTCTATAGTGAGCTGGTGTCCATCCTGTTAGCTGGGGTAATCCACTCTATAGAGCAAAGAAGGTAGACTCCAACATTTTATTGCTATAGAATGTGGAGCCCGGACCGACCATGAGAATTTCATTGGATATTAAAATATATTATATATATATATGATGTTTTGGTTTCGCCTGCCTTCCCTGTTCGACTCATTGTGTGCAGCTTTGGAAAGCGTAGCCGGCGTAGCTTCGCGGCCAACGCGCTCAGTGAAGCCCAGGAGACGCGCTCGCAAAGATGCTGAATCAGACGGCCGTTGGAAAGGGGCTCAATGTGAAGCTTAGAGATGAGTAGAGTGCAAGCTGTTGAGGTTTACCCTGAAAGCAATTGGGGCCCTCCCCAAAGTTAAATGTGTCAAGAAACAGATCCAGTTTTACAAGAAGTGGTGTGCAGTTTGGCAAGCCATCGTCAGGGAAGTGAAGTGACCGGTAGAACATATTTATGTGTGCAGGATGGGAAGAAGATGAAATGAGTCCAGCGGCATTTTGTTTTTGTGTGCTGTTTTCGCTCAAGGAAAGGGAAGTCAGCCAAAAAGAACTATCTCTCTGGATTTGTTCCTTTCCTTCAAATCAGTGTGAATGAGCACAAGGAACAGATTGGGCCACCTCAAGATGATACTTGGATGCACCTCATGTTTCTTCACTTTTGTTGAGCTGGTTCGGCTACCTTAATCTTGTGGTTTCTTCGGAAACCTTGTGGGCCTCCCATGTCATATCCCCAACAAAATCCTGTGGCAGTGCAGGAGGCATCCGTGACCGTTTATTATCAGTCGCGGGAATCACAAGAAGCCGCACTGAAAGAACTTCAACGTGCAGAAGCGTGGAAAGAAATGTCCCCGGTCTATGAGGACAACTCATATCCAGGCGTTTACGGCTTGGTGATGTCTGAAGACCTCTTGCGTGAGGTCTACATCGATACTCCTGACATCCAGTTCCGTGCAGGTTGGGAGACGGGCCGTGCATCAGAGCCTGCTTTCATGGACATGAACCTACATGCCTTGCGATCAGAATCCTCTCCAAGAGTGGTTTTGTACCAGTATGATGCGACAAACGAACTGAATCCGCATGGCTTGCTGGTGGCTTATGCAGAGGAATATGAAGCGCGAGGTAAGCAGATCCGAAGCGTAAAGCCAGTGGTCTCCGATTTTGATACATTTACCATCGGTAGCATTGGAATGAGCTACGAGGCCTTACCGGATGAACAGCTCGATTTGATGGTTTGGAGCTTGCAGCAAGCCAAGGGGATTCTAAGCAAGCCGGGGAAGAAGTCCTGGAACTCCCGCTGGTTGGAAGTACTGCAAAAGGCCAACCAGGAGGGTTTCCATCCGTCCATTCCCCCGTATGGCTTTGGGGATCCCACTTCGTACAGGTTGATTGAGGAAGTGATCAAAGCGACAGCCATCTCTGGAGCTGTCCGACATGGAGCTGAATGTTTTAACTTCTATTTTCCCCAAGAGTTTGATGCAGAATACCTGGTGGTATGGCATGGGTTGCCTGGTAAGCCATGGGCTTACTATGACCCAGGTGCTTTGCAGAAATTCCTCATGGAGCGAATTGAGGAGGGCTTTTCTTTTCCAATCAATCCAGTTTGGCCTGTTCGCGATCCAGGCTGGTATGAGATCTTTTCGGCCCTCCTACGCCGTGAGGATGCCAAGAAATCTTTGAAGGCTTGGTTTCCCCCTCACCGAAGTGTGGTGGAGTGCATAGAGTCCATTCACGAAGCATTTCCACAAGGCTTCCAGACAGAAACCGCGACTTTGATGCAATCAGCGATTCCTCCGCCAAAATCATGGTAACACGCCCCCATACAGCCGCGCATAACATGATTTGCTAAAAGACATGTGCTTTTGCATGTTTTTGTTAGGTTGTTTTTGGAAGGTGTTTTTCCGTGGAATGACAACGAAGCGTTATTTTATTGACACTCATGTTAGGATTGTTTCTTTTCTGTTCAAGAGCGACTATGTGGGTACAACCTGTTACAACCACTGATACATTCGATCCCAGCACCGTCCGTTCTCGAACGAACGTCTTCCACCCCCCACCCATCCCCACCCGCTTTGCCCTGCGGCGTCATCTTAGTAGCGAACCCAAACGAATGTCATTAACTACTCCCCACTTCATCTTCCAACACGACAGCGCAACATTGCCATATAATTCGTCATTTTTCCCCAGAGTAGCCCTGAGGGATATGGAAATCACAAATTTCTACACAAAATGTGCATGCTCGAAACGGCAAAGCATACAGTGGTGAGGGGCATGACAACAAACACATAGATCGATTTGGGCCTTTGCGGGGTGGGCTCCGACGAGGTTTTATATGTTACTGGCTTGCGGTTTTATATACGGCGGGGGTGCTCGAACTTAACTCTGCCTGAAAGGATCTAATATCCTAAGATTGATTTCAATCTTTTCTTAAGCTTGGGTTTTGCTAAGCAAAGGCTGAGTGAGCAATATGAAGACTAAGGCTGAGAATGATGACCTGGAGCCTGAGGAGCGTGCAGACCTGCTCCGATTTCAAGCAAAGAGACGCTGGAGAAAGCTTCGAATGGCCACACGGATCTCGAGATCCTTCAGCAAAGAATCTAATTCCTCTAAATGAGGCCAATGCATTGGAACTTCACGGCAAGGGCTCCGAAAGAATGGTACTCCTGCAAATCATTTGAAATACATCCTGTATTCTGATCTGGATAACCTTGTGCCGTGACGTTCCACAACTAAAGAAGCCAACTTTGGTATCCAAAAGAGGTCCAAATTCAATTTGGCTAAATTGACATGTCCTTTCCATCAATTACGAAATCTATTGGTTCGAAAGACATAATCTATACTTTTGTATATGTTCTATATTAATATTTATATATAATCAACAATTTAAATAACAATACGACTTAGTATATTTATCTTAATGTATTTAAAATTGTCAAAAAAAAAGATATATATAGTGAATTCTAAATATATATATATATTTATATAATATATATTAAATATTATATATATGTATGTAACTAAAGTATTGTGATATTAACTATATATATAATATTATAATTTATTAAATATATATATATAATGTAATTGATGTATAATTAATGTATACTTTATTGTTTTTGCGTCCGCAGTTGTATGCGAGAAAGAGATCGCTGCGGAATTTCGGCTAAGGTGGTCGGAACGGTTTGGCCTCCCCTCGTTAGGAATCGTGAGGTATTGATGGGGGGAGGCATGATCGCTATGGATATTTTGAGGGCATATGGCTAGTCGTTGGACCTCACGGATGAGGGCATCGACTTGGTACTCTAAGATGGTCAGCCAAAGGAGGACACAGGATGGGTTATATACTCGTTGGGGCATGACAGGCATTCGTTACCTGAGGTGGCGCGTAAGAAGCTTCTTAAGGATACTTCTAGGTCCTTACATTCGAATACGAATGCAAGGACGATGCCGGCGATCCCCAGGGCCAGGGTGTTGTGAGATTGATATATAAAAAATATATATAACATAGTAGTATTGTAAATATATATATATACATTGTAATATTTGTTTGATACATATTTATATTCGATGAATATTCGATAACTAAATAAATTTCGATATATTTGATTAAGGAAATATTCGCCGATTATTAACTTATATTCGTTGCAAACATAACTCTATAAAATGGGGGATATATATGGTATTTTTCAGAATTATAGGGCGATTAGTACACGTGATCGCTTTTCGGCTCTTAGCCTCCACGCCTATGGCCAAGACGCTTTGCAACAAGTGCCGGCAAAGCGTTTGTTTGTTGAACGATTCGTGGTGTGTGGGCAGCGCTGCTCAGGAGAACAGTTTGGTGGAGCTCCGTGAGCGCTGGGGGTGTGCAGACCTCCGACGCGCCGCAAATGATCTGCTGGTTGACGCCGCCAGGCAGATTAAGATCCTCCGGTCGATTTCGCTGTGTGTGGAACCGGTCAAGTCCGAGGAGGGTGTAAGTAGCGGGGCTCGTGGCAAGTGTGCTGGTGCTACCCCCAAAGTTGCAGGCGCAGCCCGTGAGGCCTCAGGAGGAGGTGCGCGGCTCTGAGGCTGATCGTGAGCCGGATCCGGAAGAGAGCTACACTTACAGCTATTGCGAAGAAGAGGACGAGGTTGAAGAGGAGAAGTCTGAGTTGCAGGAGCTTGTGGTCAGTAAGAAACCTCCTCCACGTGAGCCACCATTCCCTCCACCTAATTGGAAGGTGAAGAAGGAATCAGAGGCTGCTGAAAGACCTAGTCGAGAAGCTAGGAGTTCGAGAGAGAAGGTCGAGAGAAGGTCCCAAAAGAGAAAATAAAGGAGAAGAGAGGTGAGAGGCGAGAGAGGCACAGAGGCCGCAGAGGAGGAGCCAAACATCAACAGGTTCAAAGGAGGAAAGATCCAAACGTGAGGTTGCACAGAAAAAGAGGGATTAGTGAGCTTCAACGGACAAGGGAGAAGGACGACTTCAGTGACATCCCACCCCCACCACCATGTCCGCGCTGAGCAATATCTTTCCACTATGGACAGAAGGAGAGTTGTTTGTGATGGAGGACGGAGAGAGGTGGCCGCTGTTGAACATTGGTCGAGGAGATTGCGTGGAGATCGAGCTCAAACACACCGATTGGGACCCTCCTTCAGAGGCTACAGCAGGGTTCCTTGTAATGAGCAGGTTTGTGACTGGAGACGGGGGAATGGGTTTGGTCGCTCATTCCGTCGGATGTACAGATCCTTCATTGAACAAGGAGTTATCTTCCATATTCAACAGGAAAGAAGGTTGCATCCATCTTTGCATCAGTACCCCGTGTACCGAGGCCGAAGAAGGTTATTTGCACTCCACCCGTGTGAGAGTGTACACCCGCGAGGGCTTCAATCCATCCTACTTCACTGCCTCACACCGCCGCCAGGTATCCAAGTGGCTAGGAGAAGTACCTGCTGGCAGCAACTTGGAGGAGTCAGAGGAAGAGGTGGAGGATCCGGGTTTGGACACAGGGCGTGGAGGTGCCTCAAGTCAGCCTTTGTCGAAAGAAGGTGCTGTAGAAGGTCGCAAAGCTGTTCTAAAAACCCCCAAACGCGCGTCGCGTCCCAGTGCGCTGCGTTCAGCCCCTGCTGCTGCTTTGAGAGCGCGGGGGAAAGGGGTGTCTGGAGGAGACAAACCGTCGGAGGATGGCCCCTTCGAAGATCGGCTCAACGCTGGTCCCGCCGACCGTGCGTTTTCGGACTTCCCATCAGATGTCCACAGAAGAGTTGAGGCGGAAGTTGGACATTGTTCGAAATCGACTTGGGGGCCCGGCTCGACGCTCCATCAAGGATTTGAAGAGAATTCGAGAGGAGGAAGATGGCGAGGAACGCTTGCCGGACGGAGACAGAGGTTCCGGCTCTGTGGAGGAGTTGAGGAGCCTGACGAGTGGAGCCAGTCTGAAAAAGAGGAGTCAGGTTGTGGATACAAGAGATTCTTCTTCGAGAGACATCTCGACGCAGCTACTCCGACAAGCTCAGCAGAGGTCAGAGGAGCGCACAGGGCACATGAGGTGCACGCGGCTAGTCGTTTTGTCATGGAGCATCCTCCTCCGTGGTGTCCTCAGATACGCATACAGGCTAGCCGCTCCGCTCCATTTCACTTTTCGAAGTTTTAGAGCAACACGTAGCGTGGGTTGCCTACTCCTTCTTACAAGCCGCAGTTGGTTTTACATCAGCCATTTGGTTACACGATGGGTTCTGGATTGCCCCATGCCCTACAGATGAAATCTTGCTAGAGTTGCACCATCACCTAAGCGCGGAATTTGGCTTTGCGGCCTCTGACCCGCCCCTGATGCGGTGTGACCCTCTCAGGCACAAGCGTGACCAGCTGCTTGCCCAGCTGGCTGCCCAAACTGCTTTCACAGGGCATATACCAGCTGGTGCCGAGGTGCTACATCCCCTACCTCCGTCGTTCGGCTTTGGCGCAAACGCCTCTATCAGGCAGCTAACGAAGAACATCAGGTAGCTCTTGAACAGCGACTTTCTAAACGGGCCAGAGTGGTGAACACTACTAAGAGAAGAAGGCTACTCTAGTCCCCCTAGGTGCTGGCCGCTGGTGTGAAGTGCGATGCACCAAGTGTCAGGAACCCTGAGTCCTCTCCTGAAGAGACTTCACCCCTTTTTAAGTGCCATTCCCCTCAAGGGGTGTCGGCATTGAAAAAGGTTGCAGGGTATCTGGCTCAAGGTCCAGCTTCTGCTCTTGTCACGTGGTCGTATGGGCTCAAGCAGTGCCAGCAGTGCATCCAGCTTACTGGCTGCACGACTGTCACTGAATCTGCGCCTAAAAGTGCTTTGGCCCTAGGTTGAGTGGCGGCTGGTGACCAAAGGGGGCTCGCACCTTAGTCCTGGTCCCCTCACCAGTCCGCCGCCATGCAACCAGTGGCTATTGGGCGGCATGGGCTGGACCTCACCCCATTTGCGCAGGACGCGGGAGAGAGACCAGAAGCAGGAGAGAGGAGACAGAGCAGAGATTGAACCAAGTGGCAAAGACCTCAGGGTCAGGAGATCGAGGAGGAAGACCACCAGGAGATCGTCGAGGTCGGAGCAGTTCAAGGAAAAAGAAGAAGAAGAAGAAGAAAAGAAAGGCAAAGAGAAGAAGGGAAACAAGAAGCGTCGCCTGGTAAATGGCACCATCATCAGCTCCGACGGATCAAGCTCCCCCCCCAAGTGGCGATTCAGAAGAGGAGGATTCTTCGTCAGAAGCGGGCTTCGAAGCACCGTTAAAGCGCAGGTCAAAAGAAAGCCCTGGAGCTGTCCTTCGTCTTCTCGTCGTCCAGCGAGCGCAAGAGGTATAGTCGAAGTTGCAAAGGATGGGAGCCGAGCAATAACAGAGGGCGTGAAGATTACTACGTACTTCAACCTTCATGTTCGCCCGCAGTTCTCGCAGCATCGAGCGGCCATGCGCGACCTCTATCTGGTGAGTCAGGTGATCGACACGATTTGATCAGGGTCCATAGCCCGTGCAGCGGACCTTTGCGCTGGCCACTTCCTTGCAGCGCACCAAGCGCTGCTGGACAACACGTGGAGCCAGGCGAGGTATTTAGAGGTCGCGAATCAAGACGACCAGCAGGCAACATCGGCGGCAATACTTTTAGAAGCTCGCAAGCATGCCAAAGCGAGCCTCAAGGTGGAGACCGTCGAAGCTTGGCATCGAGGTTGGGGCAAAGGATGGTACGGTGCGCCAAAGGAGGTTGGTCGAACGAAAAACGAAAAGGCAAGAGCAAGAAAGGAGGAAAGCAAAAAGACAAAGGCTCGTGGACAGATCGTGAAGGCAAGGGCAAGGCGAAGTGGAAGGACACACAGGACAAGGCGGACAAGGAGGAGAAGTGAAGAGTGTCGCGGCGACAGTAAGTCCTCCTAGGCTTGACGGGGGCTTGGCGCCAGAGTTTGAAGAGAAGGGTTTGACATTGAGGAGGCTGCAACCGAGTTTAGAGGCATTTGAGACTTCTGGCAATTCGGTTGGGGCCCCATCCACAGGCATGAGCATTGAAGGCCATACAGAGGACCTTGAAATTCGACTGCGGACCACCCCTTGAGTTTGAAAAAGTTGGGTCCGAGCTCGTGAGTGCCAAGGTTGATTATGGGGGGATAGAGATTGGTAGATGTGAAAAGTTGACTCTAGAACAAATCTTGCCTGCTCTCCCCCCGCTTGGACGTGGTGGATCTGTTCAATTGATTGAACACGTTTCAGAAGGTACCAAAAGAATTTTGGAGGCACCTGAAAAGTTGTTAAAGGGAAGCTTTGATCATCCTCGCCCCAAGGTCCCTGGGTCTGTCCATTTTGGAGGAGGTGAAAAACGAAAGGTTTGTGACAAACTCATTAGGAGGGGCATTTGTCAATGGATCAAATCTTCGGAGGTGGTGTCGGTTGAAGGGACCTAGGTCCTGAACGGTTTGTTTGGGGTCAAGAAACCCTCGACATTGGCGGACGGCAGACCCATTCTCAGGGTTATTATGAACTTAAAAGCCACGAACTCGGTGATGCATCAGATTAGAGGGGCCGTTGAGGGCCTCCCAGCAATCACGGCATGGCAAGCAGCAGTGCTTGAGACAGATGAAGAGTTGAGATTCGGGCAATCAGAAATTTCATCCGCGTTCTACCTCTTCGAATTGTCTCGTTGTTGGTTGCCCTACTTGGCCTTTGCAATTTCCTACAGAGGAGAGGAATTAGGGTTTAGAACCTTCGGTTTCATACCAGTTGGCCTGCCGGGTGCTCCCTATGGGGATGCACTCCTCTGTTTCCCTCATGCAAGAAGTATCAGAAGAAGTTTTGTGGCAGGCTGGACTTGGAAGAACGGCGCAGATCAGAAGAGGTCATCCAGTGCCTCGCATCCTTGTGGAGACCGCTCGGTTGTCGCTTGAACAGGATAGATATTTCTGGCAGGTGTACTTAGATAATTTCATGGGGGGTGAAAACGCGTCACGGATAAACCTGGGTCCGTAGGGAAACAAATTCATCAGCTGGTTGAAACTACCTGGAAAGAGAAGGGTATACTTTCATCGGAGAAGAAGCGGGTTGTCGATTCCGTTGAAGTTGAGGAACTAGGTGCTTTGTTGCAAGGAGAATTAGGTATTTTGGGTGGCTCCCCCAGGCGTTTTTGCAAGTTGATCCAAGCTACCTTGTGGATGTTGGGGCAAAAGCACCTTTCACAGAAGATGGCTCAGGTGGTGGCAGGAAGGTGGATTCACGTGTTCCAATTCCGTCGTCCTGCTATGAGTTTTCTTGATAAGTGTTGGGGCTTTGTGAACAAAGGAGGTGATGGTTTGGCACTTCACACCAAGCGGGAGTTCTTCCTTCTCCTAGGAGCGGTTCCTCTCATTCACACCTTCCTGGGTTCAGACGTTGACGATAGGATCTGGTGCAGCGACGCCTCCGAGAAAGGAGGGGCGGTACTTGGATGACCGGCCCTTCTTGTAAGTATGTGGCCAACTTGTTATCCAGATGGCTAACATGCAACTGACATGCAACTAGCTTGGCGGATATAGCCAGCTGAACTTAGCGAAGGTACTAAGTTGAACCTGGCGCACTTGGCAAGTAGACTTAGCAAACCCGCTAAGTAGACTTAGCAGTGTCCGCTAAGTGGACTTAGCGCGTCGACTAAGTGGACTTAGGGCACTTGCCCATGTTGTCTAATATGATTCTAAGTTGTCCAAGGATGGCTGTGAAAAGCAACCTTTCAAAAAAAAAATCTATCCTATTTCCGGGTTTGTGCTCGCTAAATTGTTTGTTTTTTTCTCCGCGTGGACTTGAGCATGTGGGTCTACCAAAGTAAACTCAAAAAATGTTTTGCGGTGGGTTTGTGACAGTAAGCAGGGCGAACTCTTAGTAGTGCGTGTGTCTTCTTTGAAGAGCTCGTTTTCAGACCTGTCAGTTCTTGGTGGCAAGAACTCTATACAAACACATGATCAAATGCAAGGTCTCAGTAATGCTTTGGACAAAGAACTTTGTTTAGTGGGTGGACCACGACCCGTTTGTTCGTAAGATTAAAATTTTTGTTCTCTTTTGCAACGGTGTTTTGACTTGGCCTCGTAGCACAGAAACTACAGTTGGCAATGTTTGACGCTGGCTGGAAGTACTTTGTGGGCACGGATCCGGGCCAGGCGCTCAGCGCGCAGATGCGCAGACACTTTGCTATAGGGAGTATGCATGGTCGTTGACGCAGTCTGATGGCAGTGACAAGCGTACTGATGGTAGTTGTTGATGGCAGTGTTCTTTCTTTTATTGCGCAAGGTTTTGCGCAGCTGGTTGAACATCACATCAACAGCATGGTTGTGGGGACATGTTTTTTTGGGGTGTTTGCTGCACCTTTGTGTTGTGGCTTTCTGAAAGGAAGGTATCAACATCTCATTGCTTTCACATAGATGTGCAATGCTTGAGGCTTTTGCGCAGGAGCCGTGCAGGCGAGTCACCTCCAAGTCTCATGTTGTGTGGGCAGTCAATTATTGCATTATACTGTAATTATGCCATTGTATTCGATGACAGCCTGCAGTACACTTGGAACCATTGTGACTATAGAGGTCATCGCAAGATAAGCAGGGCTTATATATAGGGCTCGCTTTGCTTTGCAGGGCTTATATAGGGCTCGCTCCTGTTGCTTGCTGCTTCTGTCAGCATCAAAGCTTTACAGGCAGAGTAAACGCGAATGTTCGGAGGCCTGGTCGAGAATGCCAGTTCGGCTGGCGCAGCATTGTTTTCGACCGCAGTGATGTTTCTCTTGCGCTTGCGCTGGTAGCCCTGCAAATGGATCTTTCGTTCCACGTTTGAATGTTCCTTTTCTGTGGGGACGAATGGTCAAATTCAATATGGATAGGTGGCCAAACCACTCAACTTGGGTGGCCAGGTCAGAGCATGCCATAGGGGTTCTCGCATTGTTTTTTGTCGCAGGGCACTCTTTGCTCGCTATATTTACAGCCTTCGGCATGCCGCCGGCCACCAGCTCGAGCCCGCATTGGCAGGCAGCTTAATGATACAATACCCTGCTCAATCATACTTGTTGGTGCATTGGAGGTGCACATTTGGCTGGGTGAGTTTGTTGATGTTTATTTCAAGGTTGTTTGACCATGAAATGGAACAAATCCGAATCAGAGGTTGTTTATTCTGATCCAGCGATCCGAACCGGCATGTCTCAGTCGAATCACCTAAGAGGAACCAAGTGAAACCAACACAAGCAATGCGAACCAAGACTATCCACAAAACATGACCTTGAAAACGATTCTTCTTCCAAACTACTTGGCCGTGTGCGTGTTTTCCTTTTCAGATCTTTTTTTCGACCATCTCGAGGGATTGCGACACGCACCAGATATTCTTTTTTCACACACAGAAGGCTTCAAAGCGACCGAAGAATTTCTAGATCTGGCAGGATTTGTCGTTTTTTTTCTCCAAACCGTTTGAAATGAAAGACCCAGAATGACATCGAACAACAATACCCTGCTCAGTCAGACTTGTGGGTGCATTGGAGTTGCACATTTTGCTGGGAGAGATTGTTGCTGTGGATTTCAAGCGAAGTCGTTTTACAATGAAATGGAACGAATCCGAATCAGAGGTTGTCTATTCTGATCCAGCGATCGACATGTCTCAGTCCAATGGTTGTCTATTCTGATCCAGCGACCTACTACCTACTACCTACGACCCATGACCTACGACCTACGACCTACTACCTACTACTTACTACCTACTACCTACTACCTGCGACCTACGACCTACGACCTATGACCTACTACCTACTACCTACTACCTACTACGTACCACCTACTACCTACTACGTCCACCTAAGGGGGGGGGGGGGGGGGAGGGGTAAGTTCCCCCAGAAGTGGCAGTTGGATAACTGGACCTGATCGAAACACCAAGCAGTCAAACACGTGCGGTCGGTGTGCGAGCTGCGGCGAAGCACACCTTTTCTATGGCAGTGAATGCAGTATTGGGCTGCTAAGTCTTTAGCCAAATGAATTATGTCGAAAGCGGACTGAAGAGCTACAGACTAGTGTATGTACAAGAACAGGTGCTACACAAGTATAGCGTAGACACGCGTAGGGGGACCTAGGACCCTACTAAACACAGGGGGAGGGGGGGGGGCGTCAGGCTGTCGAAAATCTCGCGCGGAGAGACAATACTCAAGCAATACTGACCAAAACAATCCACAAAACACGCCGGCAGGCCGGCGGATTTGTCATGGCGTCAGTAGCGTGGGAGATGACATTTGGGGGTGCCACGACCAGTTTAAACTGTGTCCATGGTCGTTGCAACAGCCAGTGGACTCGGGTGCCGCCGATGCAGGAGGAGCGTTTGGCGAACAATGAGTCAACGATGTATTTAGGGAACTCAGGCGTTTACATGCCTTTCAAACACGTGGACTCCTTCCAAAACGGGTACCAGCGCTGGATGAATGTAAAGAGCCAAAGGGTGTGTTTCATCCGGCCCACACCGACCCACGTGATTGGTGTTCATTGCGGGTATGAGGTGAAGGCAGACCGCCAAGTGGAACTATCGGCGTATACTTTGATGAATCGGGAGTTGGTGTGGACCAAGGCCTTTGATCCTGACCTGAGTCTTGAAGGACACAAGATTCACCATCATGTTCGCAAGAGTTTGTTGAAGTCCAAGAGGATCCACACGAGCCAGCACCTGCCTGTCTTTGAGACTGAATCCAACTCACCGATCAACTTCAACACCAAGTACATCAATCCATCGAAAGGCTTCAAGGTTTCCCACCGTGTGAGGGGCAAGACACCATTGTCACGCATGCCCATTTTGAGGAAGCTGAAGCACAAATCGCTTGTCCAGCAGTGACCCGACTAGACCCTGACTCTTTGAGTACAGAGACTCGATGACACATGGGCAGTTTTGTAAAGAATATGGATCTCAGAGGCATTTTGCTAGCAAAGCTGAAGTATGAAGCTCCTTTCGAAAGAGTGCATGTGAGTTAAAACAGATGTACTCAATGAACTTGGAATTTTTGAGAGGCCTGTGTAGAGTCTAGAGGTATTCCCTGTGGTGCGTGACTTTTTACCATTGCAATTGAATTCGACACTTTGTTTTTTGCAGGTGTGACGACAATGGCGTGATCAAGCATCACCGCAGGGAAGCGCAGATGTTCTCGCATGGATGCTGTGGATGGAGTTGTTTCCAATTTATAAACTTGAATGAGCGTCTTTTCAGACACAGTGACTTGAATCAGAATCTTTTCAGACGCAATGACTTCAACCGACACTAGTTGGATCATTGGTATTCTATGTGTAGTTGCAGGGCATGCGTTATTCACATGCTCGCTGCAGTTTGGAAACTGCCTACAACAGGGCAATCATTCTGCTCGTTGAATCAGGCAAAGCTTTCTTGCAGGATGATCACCAGATTCCTTTTCTTGCAGGTGGTTCCTCCCAAGTATTGGTGGCTTCTTGTTGAGCTTGTTGTGTGCTTCTTCCAAGAAGGCCTTGTGCAGAACGTGAGTACTTAGGAAAGAGAGAGCCAACCAAATCTCATGGCTAAGGAGATGAGTATGGTAGTCAAAGCTTGAAACCGTTCAGTAAAGATCAAATGCATGGCTGGCATATACATGAGAGGGAGGTAGCAAACTCTTTGAGAGGTGCCTTCATTCAACAAATATGTTGAAGTTGAAGCGCAACATAACGACATCCTGCCAAACAATTGTTGTGGTCATATTGCAGTTGCCTTTTGGCGCTTCATTTTGCAGTTGTAGCAAAAGCTTTCAGCGCAACCGGGCATCAGAGCCTGCGTGGCAGCTCAGCAATTGCGCAGTCATGAAGATGTGGTTGTGTCTCTTCTTGTAGGAATGTCAAGTGTTTCTTTGATTCAGGCATTCTGACGTGTTGTTTTCCAGTGGACAAACAACGGTGCTTGTGCCTGTGTGAGATGAGAATGTGAGTCAAGGGATTGTTTTTATTGACCGTGCTAGCTCAAGCTTCTATAGAAGCTACCAAACACTTTTGGATCGCAAGCACTTTTTGGTGGCACCATGGCTTTGCCTCCCCATGTTGAAAAGTTTGTGGCAGGGGCGTTGGAGGAAACGTCCAAAAGCGGTGGAATTGTGCAGGGAGTCCGAAAGGTGCTCGACTTTTTGCAAGCAGAAGGTCTTAGTGTACTCCCAACGGATCCACTGCAGCGCCATCGGCGTTCACAACATGAACCGTGACGGTTTGGGAGTATCCTGGGCTGATTCCCACAGGCTGGTATCGGAAATATCTCAACTTGGCTTTGTCCCCGAAGAGTGCAAGCCAGTTTGCGTCGAGCTCAAACCCGACGACGCGGTGGTCAGAAGCTTCAACCACAAGCTTCAGAAGGAAGCTGGTGGGAAGCTCGGGGATCCTTCCTCCACGGCATGGATTAAGTTTGCGTCATTGAGCTGCAGCCACACGAACATCTCATAGTGACCCTGATTTGACGATGGGAGGTCTTTTGACCATTGATCGGCTGAGTGCCAAGGACCCTGCGTTTGGCAAAGCAGTCAGGGAAGGGCTAGATTGGACAGTTGTCAGAGTATTCAGGTCAGAGACCTTAATCTGCTTTTGTTGGGCCGGACTAATTTCACAGGCAGTGATGTTCGAGTGGTTTCTGGGGACTTGGTCAATCCGAGAGCGTTTCCAAGACAATCTATCTCCGCGTCTTGGTGGATCTGGGAGCGTTGTTTCCCGATGAAGTGGCCCCGTCCGCAGCACATAAACCAGCTCGAACTTCGGTCCATCTTGATGAGCGTACTTAGAGGAATTAGAAGTGAGCAGTGGGTCGAGAAGCGCGTGTTTCATTTGAGCGACTCTTATGTGTCAATTAGCGTTGCTTCTAAAGGGCGTTCAAGTAGTCGGATGTTGAATCGGCTTCTCAAAGTGTTGAATGCACATCTCCTACTCTATGGAGTGTCCCTCATCCTAGCCCATGTAGAGTCCACCGAAAACCCTACAGATGCCGAGAGTCGCCGTTAAAGTGCTTCAGAAAAGAACCCGCAGAGAGCGGAAGGAGGCTCGAAAAGGCGTAGCTTTGAGAGACGCAGGTATCTCTGACAAAACCGCGCTGCCTACTTTGTGGCTTTGATTTTGCTCCTGCCGTTCATTGAGGATGTTCAGAACGAAGCTGAATTGGACAGTGCATGTGCCGAATGGGTTGAGTTGGCATGGGAAGATGGTGAAAGCCTCTATGTGGTTGGCAATGCCATCTCAGGGCTACACTTCTTCGAGCCCTTGACTCGTCGACGAATTCCTAGTGCATGGGAGCTTTTTGCAAATTGGAAGAAGCTTGAATGGCCCGCTAGGGCCCTTCCTTTGACACGTGATATTGTACTGAGCATGGCATATTATGCTCTGTGTCACGATGACATTGTGTTCGCTAGCCTGCTCTCCCTGGGCTTCTTCACACTGCTTCGGACCGGCGAGTTGCTGAACCTGAAGGGTCGCGATTTGTTGGTTAACAAAAATCAGTTGGTTGTATCACTAACAGATACAAAGTCTGGCAGGAGGAACGCCTCTGATGAGATGGTGACGACAGATGACCAGTTCGTTCTTCTTTTGATTTCAACATTGTATGATCTACTTGTTTGCTACGCGGCGCTGGACAAGCCCCTATGGGGTTTTAGTGGTCAGGCGTTCCGCTCCCATTTCGACTCCTACCTTCGCCGCTTTAAGATCCAACATCTAGGGTTCAGACCCTACTCCCTACGAAGGGGAGGGGCGACCTGGCTTGTGCAGTCGACTGGCAGCATGGAGCTTGCATTGTTGAAGGACGTTGGACGAGTCATCGTGTCGCTAGGATGTACATCTCCGACGGCGTTTCTAAGTTGCCTGATTTGATCCTCCCGGGGCGCACCAAACAGTTGTTGAAGGCCTGGCATCCACTTCTTCAAGGTCCAAAGACACGTCGCCAAAGTGCCGGAAGGGGGGACCGTGGATAGGCGACGTTCGTTGAGCTTTTTCTTCGCTCTGCATGGGAGCGATTGAGTTGTTAAATCAAAGAGTTGTAAAAGATGCCTGCGTGGGGTATCTACTAGACCTGCCTGCATGGGGCAGAGTGTTTGACCAAGAACGGTCGAAGAGTAACTGGAAAGAATAGTCCAAGAAGGACATTCCAGTACGGGCTCCTTGGAACGCCCACACCAGTCGCGATCAGAAAAGTGTGCTGAGAGTCCGTAAACATTTGATGGACATTCCAGGGAGGTTGGCCGCCTTCGTTTTATAGAATATATGTATTTCTCTTCATTTAATAGTAGATTTCAAGGACATGATGATATGTTGGCCACCCCCCCCCAATTTATACAGAAGGAATTTTCTTCGGATCCTCTTCTGAAATTATAGACGAGAGGGGATTGGATAGACCATTTTATACATATAAGATCAGGTATAACACCCCTACCCCTAATTGCCAAGTATATATTAAACTATTCATCTTTTTATAGAATATCTATTTTCTATTTACTATTAATGAAATATAGTTTGTTGAATCTTTTTGAAAAATAGAACAAAAATTCGAGATATCCGATCATTTATGATATCCGTTTTTTGATTACCTGTAAAAATAATCATTCAGGATGTAGAAAGTATATTGCAATATATAACTGCAGACAAATATTTAAATCACTAATAGTGTTTCCAAAATGAACAAATCATGTATTTAAAGAATCGAATTTAGAATATCCAACACAAACATATTTAGAATAAAGATTACAAACACTCTTAGATCAAATGAAGATAATATATTTAGAACTTCATATATATATATATACACGTACACACCAAATATGCCACCGCTCTTAGGTTAGAGACCATCGCTGTTGGGTTGGAGGCCATCTAGGAGGCCCCATCGCTCCCAGAATCACAAGTATTCCATCTCAATGTCCAAAACACATGTTTTAAATATGTTCTAAGTGTATGTGTTGGATGAAATTCTTAGTGTAGTTGCGAGGGCCTGGAATATTTTTATTCTAGAATTCAAATATCTATTGGCATATATTTTTAGAATATCGTAACCTATACACTTAGAATTTACCGCCTATGATTTTTGAATATACGATCTATAAAGAAATATCTTGTAATATATACGTTAATTATAATGAACAGATCGATATAAAATCAATAGATAAAATCACTAACCCAAATGATCAATTGATCGTAAACCTTTTATAGAACGGAATCCGAATTCCTCGGGAAAATTAGTGTTAAGCATATGACACTCATTTTATGATCACCATAAATAGCTTTATTGATTTATGACTTCAAGTATGCAGATATTCATTATATATTCGGACATATATATAGAGTCAGAGGGGTGGCCATGGGGCCTGGGCTTTTGGCTTTCTGTATTTGTAGACAACTTTTCACAAATACAATCAAACCCACAAAAAACACTGAATAATTTGCAGTGAAAGACAAAATGATAGAAAAAACAAAAAGCCTTGGGAAACAAAAAATAACAATTCTCAGAAACTCTTAGCTGGACCCCCCCTTTCCTCAAGACTTCTCCAGATTTTTTCCCAAGGTTTGATTGTTTTTTGTTTTTCCTAGGTTGTTATTGGTTTTCTCAATGTTTTTTTGCTTTCCTATTTAGGATAATCTGTGTTATTACTATTTCGTTCAACCTTCAAGCATGTGAGCCTAAGTCTCACCTAAAGGCATATGTTCTTTGCTCTTACAATGAAAGCGTCTGAGCCCAACACTCCCTTTGTCCTTATCGAAATCTCCATGTAGAAGTCTGCGCATTAACTTCTGATTGGTACCAATGCGGTTGCCAATTGCATGTCCAATCAGCTTGACATGAAAACCAACACCCAGGCCCCATGACCACCCGCTCTCTATAGAACATTTCTATTTTCGTAATCGTTGACATAAAAATATCCTTAGTACAAATGATATAATATTTTGCATATAGATAAAGTTTCTGTTTTCTGCCATGTATTTCATGGTTTTGAACTACACTTATTTTTTTTCCTGACAACCAGTACCTATTCTTAAGCTAAAGTTCATCGTTATAGATCTCGACTCCTTTGCGTCAGGAATAAGTCTATTTCCCTGGGATATATGTTTATTATTGAAAAGGAGTTAATCCTCTATCATTTAACTAATATATTACAATATCCGTTTTAATTACCAACTCCGATTGATAGTTTCAATTAGTGCAGGAAGATATTGACTAAATAGATTTAGTGTTTTACAGGATGCACTATATAAAAACATCAAAATCATTGAATATGTCGGGTTGAACATGAAGATGAAATATATAAAATTGTTATCACTTAATTTTAATATTGACATATTTATTTAAATATTAATGAATGATTGATATTATATTTGTTTTGAATTAATATACTAAATAGACCTTTTCTATAATAGATTGCAATACATTCATCCAAATTCATTTTCAAGTATACCTCCGTTTATATCCTTCAATCCCATAAACTCTGTATAAATGATATATTGGATCGATCCAGAGGCCCCAAATGGCAATGGGCGACAAAAATTAAATCCACGTAATGAAGATCTTGGATAAAATAAGTTGAGTTTTGTGCAAATAATCGGTATACTTGATCATTCATAAAATTAGTTTAAAGATAAGTTTAAAGATTAATATATATATATAATAATTGCCTTGAGGTATTTATTACGATCTTCTTCGAATTAAACCCTTGTAATTACAATTACTAAAGAACAAAATCATAATTACGTTCTATTCCAGGGATACTGAATGATTCATATATTTTGTAGTTTATTCTTTCTAATCAACTAAAAAAGTGAATAATAATTATCCAGGCAAGAAACCCCAAACAGTGTGCGTGAGGTCTATAAGCAGAAAGTGTAGAGATCTAGACGCATAGGGGTCCAGAGAGGTGATGTGGTGATGAGTGAGTGAGTGAGTGAGTGAGTGAGTGAGTGAGTGAGTGAGTGAGTGAGTGAGTGAGTGAGTGAGTGAGTGTGTGTGTGTGTGAGTGTGTGAGTGTGTGAGTGTGTGAGTGTGTGAGTGAGTGAGTGAGTGAGTGAGTGAGTGAGTGAGAGTGAGTGAGTGAGTGAGTGAGTGAGTGAGTGAGAGAGTGAGAGTGAGAGTGAGAGTGAGAGTGAGAGTGAGAGTGAGAGTGAGAGTGAGAGTGAGAGTGAGTGAGAGAGAGTGAGAGTGGGAGAGTGCGTGCGAGTGTGAGTCTCTCACTCTCACTCTTACTCTCACACTCTCACACTCTCTCACTCACACTCATTCACTCTCACTCACACTCTACACTCCCTCACAACTCACTCTCACTCTGAGAGTGGGAGAGTGGTGCGTGTAAGTGCGAGTGTGGGTGAGAGTGAGTGAGAGTGAGTAGTGAGAGTGAGTGTGGGTGAGAGTGAGTGAGAGGGAGAGTGAGTGTGAGTGAGTGAAGGTGGGTGTGAGTGAGTGTGTGTGTGAGAGAGTGAGTGAGAGTGGGAGAGTGAGCGAGAGCGAGAGCGAGGGTGAGAGCGAGAGTAAGAGTGAGAGTGGGAGTGGGAGTGAGAGCGAGTGGGTGAGTGAGAGTGAGGGTGAGCGTGAGAGTGAGTGAGAGTGGGAGTGAAGGTGAATGAATACGATGCGTATGAGTGGGAATATATATAAATATAAATAAATGAATTTATGCGATTATATATATGTGTGTCGGCATTTGTATATCGAGGATTATATAATATAATATTTGCGAAATATTATTAGATCGATATTTGAAAAAGCATTTTGTTTAAACAAAATATAAAAAATTATATATTTATGTTGAATTTCATATTTTGGAAATCGTTCGTTATTTTTAATAATATTTTAATTTTTTAATTGTAAATTCTTATTATTAATTAAATAGTCTTGTTATTATTTAGATTAAATTATTGTTATTCATTAATATTATTAATGGAATATTTTGTATTTTTTAGCGATGATTTTAATTTTTTATATTAATTGGAAAAGGAAATTTAATGATATTTATTTATAAATAATAAATTATAATTTAGAGATATTTATTATTAATAACAATTTTTATATATTGCGAAATTTGAATTATTTTAATATAATTATATCGAGAATTAAAAAATATTGTATTTGCTACAAAATCTTCAAATAAATTATATACAAAAAATATAATATATCGTATCTATTACGAAATTTGACTTCTTCGACGATCACCACCGTATCCAAAATATTATACCTGCTACGAAAATTACAATTCGATGGAAATTAATTCCGATTTTTTGCATTTATCATGCAATGTCGATTTTGAAGCATCAAAATACGAGATCTCTTTTGCGTCTACCACGAAAAATCATCGTCTTGTGCGAAAATGCACAATCGCTAGAAACACCCGCCGCCGGCCCCCAGATTTAGCGAAACTAAACAATCGAAAGAGAAATATGAAAAGAGTAGGAATAAAAATGAATTAATCGGATACGACCATATGCTTTAACGATCTAAAAATATTTCTATATTTTATAGTTAATAATATATAAATAATATTGATTTCTTTATTTTAAATAATATTGATTTCTCTATTTTAAATATTATTGTAATATTATAATATATAATATTTTTTATATTTTATTCAAAATATTATTATTATATATAAATTTCAATATTGTTACATTTTCATTTAGCATTTAGCGAATGCTAGATTTGCCCATGTTGGGCCGCGGGTTATTTTCAATACCTGGCTGCTTCGAGAGCAGCTGAAAGCCTCTGTATGTACGAATTCAAGATCAAAATCTGAATGCATTGCAATGTTTTCAGGGTCGATTGGCCTACAACGGCGGATATAGAAATAAATTCCATCGAAGGCATTGATCGATTCCAAAGTTGGCTGTGATGAACAACCGGATCCAGCCACAAAAGGTAGATGCGAAAATTCATCCGTACGGGGCATACAAGAAGGCTATTCAAAATCATTTGCAATCAATTGGGTGCCTGAGTGAAAGAATATTGCTCTGCAATGCCCCTCCGTAGGGCATTGCCCAAGATGAATAATTTTTGCAATTACATTGAATGGCTCCCAAACAACTGTCATTCCTGTCGAGGTGGAGAAAATCAGCAGGCGGAGCTGAGTGGAAGGCCAGGGCCTTGCGCCTAAACCTGCATATGACACATAGGGTATGTGGAGGTTTTGGCCAGCTGAGGATGTGCAATCGGCGGGAGGGCCAGCATCTGTTTGATGGTCAAGGGTGCAGGAATTTTCTTGATGGTGGGGATATCCGATCTATTAATTAAAATTAGCTTGTGCATATTTGGATCCATGGTTTTCCAATTTCCAATTCGTATTGTATAAAGAAATTCATATGATACGAGCCACATATATACAGACGACAAGGCATTGAGGAGGGTCGATTTGGCTCCAGCGGCATCTATTCAATCTCCATTGGGTCAGGCTGTGCAATGACATCGATTTGAATCGTGGACAATGCAATGTCACAGGGTGCAGGGATCCTTGCATGATCAGGGTCGGCCAAGCCTTTCATCATGACAGGCATGCATGGAAAATGCGCAGGATTGTATATCTGGACAATCAATATATTGATCTGGAATAGAACCCCACATTGATGGGTGCGGACATCACGGCAAATAGTATTGTAAAGGACATAAATTCATGAATCGATACCAAGGTTGGCTAGGTCCCTGACTTGAGTTCGACAGTGCGCACCATAGCTAAGAAATTGGGAATGCATTTCATTGTAATATTTACGAATTGTTATGGTTGAAATAGCACTATGACAAAAGGCACCATGATATGCAAGCTCTGTGGTCAATGGCTTATTTAGTGGGATGCCTGGCATATAACGATAGTGTAAATATATGTGCAAATCAGGGCGGTTATTGATGGGCACAATGCTGACCTTGACCGGAGTGAATTGCAAGAAAATTCGATGATTGATATGATCACGTAGTCGATATAATATATATCTGCGAATATTTTGGCATAATGGACGTATGTGCGAAAAGCATTCGAAGCATCACGAAAAATATTGAACAAGTGAACAAATCTTCAACATGGCATAATATTTGATGATATTCTTTCATATGATGTTTCCACTTCCCAACCTGAGTGAAGGTCCTATTGCATTCAGGATATTTTAGGTTTCCAATCCATGCATAGGAATCCGTATTCGTTTCGGGAGTGGGAATGTAGCAAATAGGATATTCTGGGGGCAAGGTTGTCACATCATCAATGGACGTATTCATGGCTTCGTGCAGGAATTGGGATTGGATGGGGCTCAAATTATGGATCAATCTTGAGAAATGTTTTTACAAAACCATCCAGGGCGGATCAATCAATTTGGAGTCTATCAAAGAAAATCGTCGCGTTTTCTCGAATGATATGGACAGGGGAATTAGCCATAATGCGATGATATCGATTGATCATGTTAATCATTTGTTGGACTCCTTTGGAAGTGATCCCCATCGCAAAAATTCCATAGAGTACCGTGGCAAGGACATATTGACGATAAAGCCGAAGACACAATATCAAAGGATGATGTTTATCTATGAGCCACCTGTGGAGGATACGAAAATACATCTGGGCGGCCTGCACTCGACGATGAACAATATCATTTTCCCAAGCCCTGTAGCTAACTATGACTCTTAAATACGATATTTTGCAAACGAGCGGAATGACAAGTGGCATGTCTGGAAGGTGCAGAACAGGGCCAATGGAGGGTCAACTACATCATCTACGATGGAACAAGGGCATTTGATTTCCAACGAATCTCATGAGAGCCACACTTTTGCTAATAATGATTCGGAATCCAGTGGTCTGCAATCATCTAGGCAAATCTGCAAGATCATACAGGGCTTCCAGGCCTGTATGCACTGCATTGATCAGCCATCGAAAATGGATATCATCAATAAAAATAACAATATGTTGCCTAATCCAATCAATGGTATGTAAAGATAAAAAATTGGGAAGGAAAAGACAAATGCATAAAATCCACAGCATGTGGGCGTCTTTGGCACCCTGTTTGCTGCCCCGATTGGCCCGGATCCGGCCGCGGAGTTCTTTGTGTGGCAAGCAATAGTCGTATGGGAGCAGCCATGAAAAATCAGATCTCTAAGATCTGGTGATATGTCAAGTACCTGCAAAGTTCTGGTGACATGGGCTCGGCCAACAATATCAAAATCTTTTTCAAGATCCAGGGAAATCTGCAGGCCACCCACAAACCCATGGGGGTCAGGATCTTTATGATGAAGAATACATTGGTCTCTCACCCGACGATAATGATCAGAAATTGAAATTATCAATAGATAATCCTTGGTGCCACAGGCGTGCAGATATGCATAAAATGGCATGCGACGAAGCAATAGGAATGCAATGACATAATATAATTGATCATGTAATCCAATCAAGGCCTTGTTCATGGGATATTGGAGGCAGATGGGGCGAATGGCCTCAGGTTTATTGGGTGAATTTCTGTGATTTATATAATAGGAAAATCCATCCAATTGATCAATATTCTGGAGGGCAATTCATGTCCCGGCACCAAAACTCACAAACATCATGAAGGACGAGCTCTAAGGCAAAGTGCTTCCAAAGGATGGCAGGTATGCCATCAGGTGCTAAGGCTCCGGTGATGGGCAGTCTACGAAGCTGGTCACAAAGTTGAGCTTCAGTGAATGGCAATGTCACAAGTGCCGGTGGCTTGGATGGGGAATAGCTCGAATCCTCATACAGAGTGCCAAAGTATACAACAATGCGATTCAATTCCTCTTGAGGCGTTTGTGTGAGATTGGGCCAAATCATGTTTGTATTGAGCAATGAGGCTCCGTGCAGTTGCATCAAATTCGTTCCAAAGGGTGTTTGTCTAAGAAATTCGCGTCGAAGCTTGAAGCGGTCAATCGGCTAAGGACAGGAATTGGCAGCAGATTTGGCATATCAATGGGGAACAAACAAATTGAATGACCGATGGACAGGACCTGAAACATCCTGAATGCGTTCAAACCTGCTATATACCAGCGGATGCATCTGCCTCCATCGTATTTGATGTTCACGAATTTGAGGCCGAGGGTAGGTGACGAAAGCTAGCAGGGATGCATCCGTATTGGTGGGACATCAAGCGGAGTGAGGCAAATGCTCATGAGGTAAAATGATGTGAACATATAAGTCATACAAACAACAATGATACAGCCAACCTTAGAATTGAAGTCCCCGATAATTAAGGAAGCGTGGCTGGATTTTGCCACACTGTTCGATGCATCCGATGTATTCACGAACCTGTGAGTTTGTTGAATCTGTTGCACCGTATCCCGGAGGAGTTAAGCCAAAGTGGATGCCATAAGAGATGCCCGAGAGGTGTCCCAGAGGCGTCCGAGGGGGGAGTTGGACACAATATGAAATTTTCACGTGATGCGGCGATCCCGAGGATTCCAGCCCCTCACTTGCTAAAGCAAAGACAACTCCAGCTAGCTGGTGCTAGCTTTCCTGATGAATATGAAATCAATTCTAGAGGCATATAATCCGTGCAGAAAAAAAATGATGATATATTTATTTATAGTGCAAAGCAACTAATTTAAGTCGGCAATCAGCAAAAAAAAAAAAATGCTTATCACTCTGCGGGGCCTAGTCAGAGGTATAAATATGCGGTGCACCCATGGTCAAGGAATATTAAAAATTGTTATTATAAATATCATATAACATAATGAAATATATCGTATTGCATTAACAAATCAATACGAGATCGTATAATATTCCATATATGTTAATATACCCAAAAGAAATCATAAATCCTCTTCAAGATCAGCCGCAAGTGGAACAATCTTCCGGGCAAGATGGCCTAGTATGCAATTTAAATCGATTGCACGATGTTTTTCCTAACCATCAAGAAGTGAAAATTTCGAGAATTAATATTATGGATGTAAATCCATTTCGACATATGTCATTAATTGCAAAAATGTCGCGGTCACAAATAAAAACATAGGAAATCTCGTCGAGTAAAAAAAAAATCTCCATAATATTCAATAGAATCTTTCCTAACCGCCCTTCGTTAAATACAATATCAAATATATTAAATCCTATTGTAGATTTGCATAACAATAATTTGTTTTTTTTCGTGCAATATAACATAATAACATTTACAAAAGATATATTTCGAAATATAATTTAAGCCAAATCTTAATAAATTTTATATTTATAATATATATCGAAAAATTCAATTATAATCTTTAAATTTCGGATTAAATCCTTCAATTACAAAATATAAATAAAATAAATACCGAAATATTCCCCCCATAATTTCATCCTATAAATATTCTATTCCACAATTATATTTAAGTAAATATTTATCCATGTATTTTCTATATTTTCATAAATATATCAAATTCATCATTCTATTAAATATCAATTTAAAGAATATTTATTTTATAATATATATTTATCTATATATATAATATTGTTAAAAAATATATTGTTATATATATTTATATTTATAATATTGATATTTGATGTCATTGCGATTTTCGCAACATCCTTTTCTCAGCCTTCTTCGGCCAAAACAATCTACTAGTTGTGACATATTTGGAAATCAACGACCTTGATTATCGGCAGGAATCAATGCATTCAAACATATTGAGTTGTTTCATATCAAATTTCTTGTGTGACATTATATGTAACATGTTTCTGCAATCAATTTGTGAGGTCTGTGCCACTCGCAGTCCTATTCCCATGCTTCGCGCCTGCCTGTGCGACTGTTCGGAATTGACATCTGCTGGCAACCTACTAGCGATGGACTTCAACCTAACAGGAATGGCCGCCAACCTAACAGGAATGGCCTCCAACCTCATAGGAATGGTCTTCAACCTATATAATAGCGATGGCTTCCAACCTACTGGGAATGGCCTCCAACCTAATAGCGATGGCCTCCAACATGGACATGCTGTGCATGGAAACGAATCCTTAGTATCCTTAGGGCCCAAGCAGTTGAAACCTTAAAACATGTCGTTTCTCTTGAGAGCTGTCAAGCTCCTGTGTAACGCGCAATAAGAAACCAAACCAGCCATAACATCGGTCACCTCCTGTCTCCATCAAGGCAAACGCCTTTGCCACAGCCAACGGCCTTGGATGGAATTTCGTGAGATCGTCTGGGTCTCAACCGTCCCACACTAGGAGCAAGAAGCTACTAGGGGGTCCTGGCATCGCTACTAGGAGCAAGGACGCTACTAGGGGCTCCTGGCCTTACTACCAGAAGCAAAAAGCTCCTGGCCTTACTACTATGAGACTGAATCCGTCGAAAGCAAATCCGTGTCTTCCACATCCTCCGACCCAACTCTGAGTCCTGGCAGTGCATTGGCACGCTGGCTGCACGCGCGGAGCCGTGTCACAGGTGCCGGTGTTGCCTGTCAAGAACCCAATCTTCAGCACTAATTCTGATGGAAGCAACAACTTGAGCACACTTAAACTCTTGAACCGTGAAATTCTGATGAGGCGTATTGCAAGAAACCAACTGGATGTCCGACTTCAAATATGTGGACGATTCATGATGATTTCGCATTTGGAGCAATGCACCAACTCCAAAAGGAAGGGAACGAGAACTCCAACGACTCCAATACGGTGCCTCCTTTGGACGACTTTGCCGGGCTGTTGCAGAGCCAGACAGCTGGCAGGTGTGCCTAGTCGGCCGAGCAAAACATCGCACGCTTGAGGAAGCCTTTCGACTTAAATCGAAGAAACCCGCCAGAATTTGTATGAACAATAGATGAACAATCAGAACATGGCATCAACATAAATCAACAAGAACATAAAGGCCCCCATAAAAAGGGACCTTATTGAGAGGAATTTCCTGACCTTTGGAGACCAAGTCCCTCAGGCTCTGGCTTCATGGCCCGCCTGACACATCCAACACATGTTCCGTAATCGAAGTCCCGATTTTGGAAGGTCACCGTTTTACTTCGGTGGTTTTGTTGCATGTTAAACAACTCTTTAATACCCGTGAGCGGACTTTTGCACTTAGGATTCTGCCGAAGATAGCATCTTGCACTTCGCTACGACTCCAACAATAAGGATTAAGAACGAAAGAAGGTCACCGTGGTCACCTTCCAAAAATCACGCTCTGCAACTTCTCAAATACTTCCTCAAATGTTTTGATGCCTTTGCTTCAATCTTCTTCGCTGCATTTCGGCAAAGCTCCTGTCACACCCGAACTCAACGGGAGGCCAAATGACTCTTGACTGATGTCAATAAAGTCAAAAAGTAAAAAGCATGTATGGAAGAACGTGTTAATGAACCATGGGTTGCAATCATTCTTTTGGTACTTCCTTCGTTTCCAAAGAAAGAATCAGTAATTCGGGCTGAGACGTGCAAACTGTGTAGACACTTTTTGGGCCGGATGCAGGGGCCAAGTCTCAGCAAGGATTTAC
>CAXAMN010023295.1:335760-350451 GCA_963970005.1 Durusdinium trenchii | reverse complement strand
CTTTTTGGGCCGGATGCAGGGGCCAAGTCTCAGCAAGGATTTACTCTCCTGCACGCAGAGGTTCCCGCTTGCACAGGAAAGAACAGTGCAGTACCAGTGCCTCTCAGATGATCTGTGGGAGCTAGGAAGCCCCTCCATAGGCCAAAAGCCAGAAGTCTTCACTCCAGGAGGTCTTCGCTCTCCAGACTGAAAGTCTCCGCGGTACACTGGGCAATCATCTATGCGCAAGGGTTGGTCACGGTGCATCCTGCTGCCGTCAGTGCGACAGCGGCCAAAGAAAGCGCATCCTTGGCCTTGACCTTGACTCCATTGGAGTCGATTTCATAATCGCAGCAACCGTTGTCAGAAATGCACTTGAAACCTGCATCTGCACTTGTGCAATCAGTGATCGGGTTGGATGCACTACAGGTAGTCATTCCATCCTCGTTGCAGCCGCAGCCTTGCAATGCAACACCAAGCATAGCAAAGATGAAGAAGAGTCCCTTCATTGCAGTGACCTTCATGCTCTGCCTGGATGGAGATATCAGAAGCGCAACGAAAGGAGGCAGAGTTGCAGGACAGTGCTTCGTCTGAGCCAAATATCGCAAAACAGTAGTGTATAAGTTGGTCTTTTGAATTTGGAAAGTATAAATGAGTGAAGTTTGTGCTGAATCACTTGCGCCAAAATTATTCTCAGGGGGGTGCCTTCATTCTAGTCTAGAAACCTATGAAGTCTGTGACTGCCTGCGAAAGGTTGAAACAACACCACAGGTTGCAGGTCTGAAGACAGAGTGTCTGACGCTGGCAGCCCCAATTCTTTTCGTTGAAGCCAAGAGGGGGTACCTGGTGGGGTGCGAGCCGCGATGAGCAGCGTCCCGAAGCCACAGCACCGAGATCGATGGAAGCTCCACCCACCGTTGTCACCGCAAGAAGCGAGAAACAAACAACGCACTTTCAAGCAAAAAAGGCATCCATGGCAGGCCATCGCTCTTGGGTTGGAGGCCATCGCTCCCAAGGTTGGAGGCCATTGCACTAATCTGATGTCTAGAACTGCAACACGGCCTGCAGCCCCGGTGTGAAGGGCTTCCATGGCGTAGAACCTGACTGTTCTGTCATCCTCTATTGCTCCATATCCCCCGATCCGATGCATGCACATGCATGTCAAACTGCTACTACATGCTCAAGTTTCCCAAAAAAGATCAGGAACCTAAATCATTAGTGCGAGCATGAGCTATCCTGCGTCCAGTTACTAGAAGCTTACTTAAGCTACTAGCTAACTCTTCCTAGCAGCCTACCCCCCCTAATGTGCTTTTTTTTTGTTTGGTCTCCTTAGTCTAGTGGATTCTAATGCCATTAAATGGACTACCTTCGGGGTTCCGGGGCATCTTGCTCCAACATGCGCTATACTTATACTACCGTTGAAGCCGTTTGCCGCCGTTGCTCGTTCTGTGGCCTGTCTCGTTCTGTGCCAGAGCCATCCAGATCGCGCCCAAAAAGGATGTCGTCGACCACTGACCTGGGACGCCCAGCTGCGCACGCTGTCAGAAGGCTGGCAGGGATCTGGTATGTTTCCTTCGACCCATACCTTTCCGAACAAGTCACACGACTTTTGCCAAGTTTTGAAGACCTTTTGTGAAGTTCGGTGGTTATCACAAGAAGGTATGATGTCCACAAAAGCGTGGCCATGGCCATACCAAAAACAAGGGCTACAACCGCTACATCCAACCTCCGATTCTCTCGTCCTTTCGGCTACAACCGCTTGGGACATCCTCACCCCACAGCTGGACAGTTCAATGGATGTTTTATGATGTTTCTTCCCACCGATGTGCGACATCTCTCGGCGTTCCAGCTTGCTCACAGGTCCCGGGAACTTCCTGCGAAGAGAACGGAAGGCTGTAGTTTTCTGTTCAAATGAGGTCACCACAACCATCTGTTTTCATATGTTTTCTTATTGACAAAACGAACCTTGGACATCCTTGGACTATGGCTGCGTGGAGCCTTCTAAGGCACCGCTCCGAAAAGAGCCACAGTTCGCACACCATACATTGCAATTCCTAGACATTGCAAAGCATCACCTCCCGACTCCCGACTGACAATTTGAGACCCCTAAGAACAAACTTAACTTCTCCACAAACTTAACTTATTCAATATCAAAGTTGATCTTCGCTTTCCCATCAGCATCTGCACTCTTTGAGTCCATCTTAAAGCAGTGGGTGTTGTTTTTGATGTTCCCGGAGTATGTGAAGATTACAGTAAGTAGTAGCATGTGCAAAGGGTCTGCTTCCCAGTACATAAATGTACATCAACTGGACACCTTAAAAAGAATGAGTCCGGCTGCTCTTCGGAATCACTCCACAACGAACCGTCGCAACCATTTTGCAACAAAACGTCGCATCCATCGCATCCATCTTCGGCTTCGCATGGCTTCGCCTTCGTCCACCCGGCACGATCGGCATGGTGCGAGGATCCTCGATCCTTAGTTCGCCCGTCCACAGCGGGCGACCGTGAGTCTGAGAAGCTCCTTAAGTAGCTTCTTGTTCCGTTCGTAGCTACTTGCTCCTATTAGTAGTACGGCCAGAGCCCCTAGTAGCGTCCTTGCTCCTAGTAGCGATGCCAGGAGCCCCTAGTAGCTACTTGCTCCTCAACGCCTCATCATTCGGGAGACGTCTGTGTTGAGCAAAGTCCATGTGTTGAGTTTGCCATTTTCACCAAAGACAGTAGACCTGCCAAGCCTTCGCATGCGATTGGATGTCTTGTTTCCCTCCCACAAATCGGCCTCTTGGCCCTCAACATCCTACCCACAGGTATCCACCGGTGATGTTTTGGTACGATGTTTGCAAGCTGAGCAAAACTTGAACGAGTCTCACATTTTGCTTGCAAAAGCTACGGGCACCGTGCAGCGCGGCAACCACCGGGAGGCCACTCGACTCGTCGGTCACTGTGGATCAGAACAATTAAAATCATGTTAACCATATAAAGCTACATGGATGCCAAGCGTTTCTTCTCTCAAAAACCTGGTAGGTTCATATGTTGCCCAAACTAAAACTATCTACTGTATATAACTCTTCCGATCTCTTTTAGAGCCTGGGCCTCCAAAGGTTCTGCAGAAGAACATCAATCCCTGCAATGCGTCCCGTTCCACAGCCATCTTGACCAGTCACGGACCCCAAGGGTCGCCCATCTTGCGGGGCTTCTGCCTCGTCTCCGTCGAGAAGCTTTGGAAGAGCTTGGGAGGTGTTTATCATGACTTTTTTTATATAATGTTTATTTTCCTACTTCCCCCCACAAACATTTAAGTACATGTAAAGACTCATGTTATGACACCATGCTGATGAGACTCGAGACAGTCTGGAGACTTGAACTCCACAGAAGAGTTTTTCGTCGGGTCACAGGCGACCACAACGGGTGCGCCCAAGCGCCCACTGAGGATCCACACTGTTTGCACCGAAGTTGATCCTTCCAAGATGGTCTTCCGGCAGCATCCTGAGAACCGAGTCAGCGCCGAGTCAGCCCAACGAGAGGTGGACCGGTGGCGCCGAACAAGCCACGCCCGGGCGGGCTGTGAACCTCACATCTGAGACCCGTGAGGCCCGTGAGCTGAAAAAGAATGATCTTTGGAGGTTGAGAGGAGCTACAGTCCAAGGATGTCCAAGCCATTTTGCTCTGTCCATATGTATCTTTTGTGGTAAATTCTCCAATTCTCAACCGTTTTGATGTGATCCTGTTTGTCTCACAGCAGTGCTGCGCTGTCGCTGTATTTATAAGTCTTTCTGCTGGCTTGAAACTCTACATCAGGTCTTTTTGCTTATAATTGTATGATATGATATGATATTTATTTATTGTATGCGATTGATCTTGTACAGTACCCATTGAAGTGCTGCCCTGGCCTGGAACATTGCCTTGAAGTGCTGCGTATCAAACTGGTCATCATTGCTTTGGTCCAGGTCGTGGTTGAACACCACCTTCAGCCAGCTTTGCGTGCACGTTACGCATGGTGGCAAAGCAGCGAACCCACCGTGACGCATCGCGAACGCCCCGCTTTCGAACGCACCTGATCAACCACCGACTTGGCGTGGATGTTGAAGGGATACAAACGAACCCCTCGTCTGCTTCGGGCCTCGTGTTCGATCAACGCGTTGGCAGGAGCAAACGGAAGTGATCTGGATAACATGCAAGCTTCTGATTGTAGAAATTGCAGGCAACGGCTGCCAATCTACTCCAGTTAGATTCACAACGTCGTAGGTAGTTTCGCATGTCATCCTTGGACACTCAGCATGAAACAGTAATCTGGGTTGTTCAGCCGTCCAGCAACAGTTGGGATAAAAGGGCTAAAACATGTTTAAACAAAAAAGGACATGTTAAAACAAACTGCTCCTCAGTTGTGCTTGGATTCCATGAGAGAAGCACCCTCCACCACATATCGTGCTTGACAATACGTTCACTGGGGCCATCCACTGCAGCCAACAGAAGTTCAACTTCTGGATCTTCCTGTAGTAACAATGTTCGCTACTAGGAACAAGTGCCTCGCTAGTAGTAACAGGTGCCTTACTAGTAGTAACAAGAAGCTAGTATTACAATTCCACTTTGGCACTGCATCTTCGTCCAGTTGCTGAAATGCAAAACAATATGTCCAGCTGCCCAAGCGGTTGGTTGTCCAACCGGAAATCGAACATCGGCGAACATTGGCAAGCACATGATGAAACAGGTGTACAATCGGTATTCCTGGTCCCAGCCTTTGCAGCGTGTTTCCTGATTTTCAGGTCCTATCATACTATCCACTTTTATTCTAGGCAAGTTGAACAAGTGGTGAAAGCCCAAAAAGCTCCTGTCTATGAACTCACTCTGTCTATGCCTCTGTTTTCAGTCCGATGGTCCCACATGGCCCATGGCCTCATCCAGGTCCGGAGTGGGTGACGCCTGAGAAACTGAGCGGACCGACGCTGGGAGCGTTCCAGCGCAGCACAGCACTTGTGTACACTGAGATCGTGCACGTGACGAGTCTATTCGTGCATGCACGTGTGTTTAAGAAACACAGAAAGACCTAGACTGGAGGATTGTTTCATGATGTTTCATGTAGAGTAGATCACTGTAAACTGGAGGGAAGCTCTGAACCGTATTCCTTGTCTATTTGAAGAGTGTCAAAAAGGTTCCAAGTATGCCAAAGTCCTCATGGACTGTTGTGGGTATGCCCAGATTCTGTTGTGGGCAATGTGCATTGGACTTGTTAAACATTCATTACATGTCCTCTTACCACTGACACGTGGGGGTTTGGACAAACTGTTTCATACTGTTTCTAGCTACATTATATTCCATTATTAGGTACCATCAATACACCAAACCCTAGAAATTCTATGAAATTCTCAAGCATTGGGTGGCGGCATCATCCAAATCCCATCCAAATTCATCCAACTATAACTATGTGTTTGGCACGTTTCCCACATTTTCCCACCAGGTCCCCAAACCCTGGCCGCCACTCCGCGGGCATCTGGCCGTGCGGCGCGGCGATCGCAGTCGCTCGTCGCTGCAAATGGACGGTCCAACAGATCAACATGGATATATAGTTCTGAGGTTCTCAACGAGGAAATAACCATCAATCAATGGGGATACCAATGGGATATCAATCTCAATCAAGGAGTCGTCATGCCTAGTAGTGTCCCACGCTGTCTTCAATACTGTGCCAGTGTATTCTCGGGAAGTGGTTGCAGCACGTTGTATTCCACCCACAAAGTACGCAACTTTCGCAAACGACCGAATCTTCTTGCGACACAATGTCCCACGCAGACACCCACCTCGGGGTGTCAAGCAGCGTGATGCCCCTGACATGATTGGCTCGGAAGAGTTACAAATACCACTACCACCGAATACCACCAACCGATTTGTGATCCCTGTCACCTCCAAGCTCCACCAGTTCCAAACGGGTGCAAAAAGCTTTAATTTTCCATGGCTTTCAACATCCAAGACGTCGTTCGACCCAAACAATGTGGTGCCTGAAGCACGGCTGCTGGACCGTTGGACCTCAAGACCCAGGTGCTCATGGTTTCTTGTAAGGAGCAAGGGAATGCAAGGAATAGGTAAGTTGTCATGGAACTGCTAGCTTTCAAAGAAAGCACATTCTTGCTTTTGACTATTCATGCTATCATCCTCACATATCGTGGCTATCCCTTACAACTCCTGCAACTAGACTAGACTACACCCCTTTCTTGTTTCCAAGAGTTTTTTTTGGTAATGTCGACATAGGATTAATCAACCCCCCCTTCAAGGTCAACAAGGTTTGAGATTGGAGGTTTTGGAGACCACATCCCCTTAATAAAAGTGATGACCTGATGATGGATGATGAGACGATGATGACCTGATGATGACCAAAAGATATTGAATACTAAAAAGGTAATACATAATAAATTAATACTGTAGAACACCAATTATGTTTTTCTGGCGGAGCTGGGCTTGATTGATAGGGGGGGTTTCTGGCAAGGAACACAAATTATCAGGGGGAGGTTGCAGGGTTTTAGTTAGTTTAGTATTGGAGGCTCCAGCTGGCCTTGATTACTCGGGGGGGTTGGTTAATCCTAGGTTGACATTAGGCTTGTGACGTCCGTTCCCCAATTCTAGCAAACACATCTGATAGAACATTGAAGCTTAGTCGGGCTTCACTTCATTTATCAGGTTTGTTCGCTACATTCGGGTATTAGCAAGACCAACCTGGCTTCGGAGCCCCGTGGCCAAGTGGGCTCGTTTCGCAAAATGTCTGTCCTACAAAGGGACATGGGAGACAAGTTTGTTGTCTTGTAAATTTTGCTTGGAATAGGCTGACTCTTTTGATATCTCGTCTCTACACCTCCAGTATGTCTTGATCAGGTCCTCCCATATGGGACACTTAAGCAACCAAGCGTCATCATCGGAGATTTGGTACCTGGGCACAAAGCGGGCATTGGTTGATCTTGATTTCCAATGTCCAAAGGACTCAAAAGGGATCGGTCGCGCCTCCCTGTCTCTGCCACATAGGCCATCCAAAGGGCAAAAAAACAAATGAGAAAGGAGAGGACACTGGTGACTTGACATAGCACGTGTTTGTCTTCCATCCTGGAGACGCTCCAAATTGGTCCATGCTTGCTCTTCTTTTCATGTGCTATGCTCAGTGATGTTGTTTGCCATCACAACCAAGCCAATGGCTGAGATGAATGTGCGTGTTGAGTGACAAATTAAGCACGTTGCACAATGCACCGTGCATTCTTAATTCTTGTGAAAGAAACAACAAATCGCGCACAAAAAACACTTAACAGACAAAACACACGCCTGAAACAGCCTTGCGTGGCCTAGCTACCCCTGTTGCTGCATGCATATATAGCATGTGTAGAAATACATGGAAACACATGCGAAACTAACACCACTCTCGCTTGATGAGCCTCCCTCCCACCCTCAAAAGTTCGTCAATTGGCTCATAAACATTCTTTTATCCCACCCGCACTGTATGCGGCCTGGCCATTCCAATGAGCTTCCAGGCAAAGGCCGGGATTTTAGTGTCCAAAGCTTGCGCTTCACACGGTCTGAACACAAAACAAGAATCGTGGATTGGCCACGTACGAAAGCGGCTTCACGGCAGGCACCATGCCAAATGAATGTTGCTATTTGTTTCATGAAGCTGGCAGTCATGAAGCCTCTGTCTAAATCTGTGATACAATCTTTGCACATCTGGACACTCCTGGGCATCTGCAAGTGACAGCAAGTCTGTCATCGCACGCATGTCATTTAAGATTTAAGGTCGCATTAGCGGCAGGTCCACGTCGTCAAAAGACCGACGTTGCTCTTGGTGACAAGAAAGTACGTGTCCAAAGAGAACGACATACATGCCAGTGGCAATATCACTATATCTACACCATACACAGTGACTAAATAGAAAAGAACAACTACTTTGAGATACTTTGAGTACAGTATTTGAATGGACCAAAGCACCAAGGGCGAGCTACATTATCGGGCAGTGGATGCTCTCTGGAAAGGAATCACAAAGTATTATACAACATTATACAACTACTATATAGAAATGTGACACCATCCATTTGCCTGTGCAATAACACATCCCGAGCTTTGCGGGGCAGAGTGACACTGTCAGCTAAGGCGCGAGCAGAATGTTCACACGCAAGAACCGTATTGGATCTCTTTGTCTACTTGGAGATCTAATCAAAGAAGATCGGTGCCTTTTCAGGCTTGTGGCGTCTCAGCTGCACTCACCCTGGATTTCAAGCTGCGCAAACGCAGCTGCAATGGCCTGGCCTCCTAGTGCAGTTCAACATGCAACTGCTCAGAGAATGCTACCATGTCTTTCTCTTACAGTAATTTGTTGTTCCTTTCTTTAGTTTCCCGTCATCAGGGAGCTTCCGGTTTCTTCCAATTCCAGTTACAGTTCCAGCACGGTTTAATGCTCCTTTTCTTGTCTTTCGATAATCCTGATCACTGGAAAAACACCTTGAGAATAATTTGACAATGCGGGGTAGGGTAGACTAATTGTATAAGCCGTTGTTAGGGGATACTCAACAAAAATAATAATCTGA
The DNA here is from genome assembly GCA_963970005.1 of Durusdinium trenchii. NCBI lineage: Eukaryota > Dinophyceae > Suessiales > Symbiodiniaceae > Durusdinium > Durusdinium trenchii. The sequence continues at coordinate 341,926 of CAXAMN010023295.1, read as the reverse complement.
TTGACTAGTCGCAAGCTTCCAGAAAGTACTGGAGGTAAACTTAACTAATTGGCCCCCCCTGCTTGAGCCCTGCAAAGTTCGAACAAAGAGGAATCACGGACAAATTAACAACTGACCCCCCTGCACAAGTGACATATCATGAGGAATATATTGTCAGTTATTGTCAGCTGACTTTTTCCCAATCTTTTTGTGTAGGTGTTTTGTTTGACCTGCTTAAAGGACCCTGCAAACAAATTAGGACCTATTTGGGACACGAATGACAAATGAATTCGAGACTAAGGAGAGTCCCTCAATAAACTTGGGCAATGAAAAACCACAGAAGCAAACCCGTCCTCTTGAATGACTGACAGGGGATACATCCATCACCGCCGCTGCTGGGCCTGCCAGCCGATGGCCCAAGAAACTAGAGTGTTGAATATGATGATGCATCCAATACTAATGGCGATGGCCTCCAACCTAATAGCGATGGCATCCAATACTACGATCTGAAGAGCTACTGACCTTTAGAGCATTAGGTTTTGGCTTCTGGCTTGTCCGATGGTAACCCCCAAAGCCTATACAGAGTGTTCCGAAATGCTGCAGTTCAAAGACTTCTGATATCATCATATAAACGCTTGGTCGAACACCCTGCCCATGTGGATTTGTCTGAAAACGGGTGCCTTCGCCATGGCGTTGAGCAGTGAACTGGGACCTGACGTTTTCGTGGACCGCGAACTGAAGCAGCTTACAGGGTGAACCAAAATGATGCTTTGCAATGTGGGTTTGTCTTGGAACTTGGAACGGAAGAAATGGTAAGCATCCGGATTGGGCACGGAATCAACGGATAGATTTGATTGGCAATTTTACACCTCTGCTTCGAAGCGGACGAAGGGGGTCATGCCCAAACATATCAAAGAAGTCAAAGAAGAGTTTCTTTGAGACCTATTATATAGTATCGCAAGAATGCACACGTGTACGCACAAGCAATCATGACATCCCGGCGATACGCACATCGCCACATGCCGTCCTGGCCTGCAGTCTTGGCTTTGGGCTGCACTTTGGCCACCGCCGATCGCGGCGACGAGGGCGGTATGACCCCGGCGCCTGCGGCGCCCGGAGCCCCGGCGCGCGCCTTGGGGCTCGGTGCCTTCGGCGTGGCTGGGCGGCTAGGTGTGGCCGAGCGGCTGGGTGCGCTGGGCGTGGCCGCCTTGGGTGTGGCTGCCTTGGGCGTCTGGGGCGGTGTGGTGCTACGGGGCTTGGCTTCGGCCTTGGGGCTGGGCGCACTCCTGGAGATTTGAGGCATACCATTCAATTCGCAGCAGTCTGTGGATTCTTTAGAACACTTTCTGGCCATGCCCTGTACAATCGCCAAACGCGCAAAAGTAACAACAACAGGATCAATAGGTAACACATGAAATGAGCATCTGCAATGCTGAAGTGTCAAAAACTCTTCTGCAACTTAGGGCGCATCAAATCCAGTCCTAGGGTCCTAGGTCCTAGGCCCTATAGGCCTATACTTCTCGTCTCGTGGCCAAAAGTTTCCACAAATTAAAACTGCAATAAATAGACTTTGTAAGTGAACTCAAACATGGAAGTCTGTCCACGCTCCTGGGAGTGCGAGCACCTGCAGCGTTCTCAATCAACAAAGCCTAGATTGAAATCACCGAAAAGCACCCTTTGCTCACCCAAAATACTCACTGCCAGAATTTGGAAGGCAATCTGCAATCTGCTTGGCACCAAGTTGGCACCAAGGACACAAGATTGTTCACTTGACGCAAGAAAAACTGTGAAACAGTCTCAGGCCTGGTGGTGTAGCACCACCGCCTGGCACACTTCCACCAGCTGCACCTGGTACTAGTCGAGCTCGATTCAGAAATTAATGTCAAAGGCGGAGTTACAAAGGCGTTCTAAGACATTCTATGGGACAATCCGAAACACACACACACACATAAACACAAAGTCAGAGATAGTACTAGTGCCTGTAAGACTGACTCACCTGGACATGCTTCTGTCTCTGCATTGCTTACGGCACTGGCAATTCGAGTCATGATTTTGCGGATATTGCACTCATGTTTTTGCGGATATTGCACACCAATATCTCTTGTGAATCTGCAAAGGTGTCTCCAACACCAAGCCAGCAATTGAACCACCACACACAGTCTCTCATATGTCAGGTGTCATCTCAAGTGGTGGCCACGGGAGCCGTGACAAGTTCAGGCCTTGCAGTGCACGTGGTGGGGTGCGAGCCATGCGCGATGTCGCAGAGCCTCGCGGCTTCCGCCCTTCGTGACAAGATGTTCTCAGCCCTTTGACCTCAAAGCTTAGTTTCGTTGCTTAATTATATAGTTCCTTTGGTTTCTCAGCCAAGAAATGCACATGACATATCATGACATCTTGTTTTCCATCGTCTTGCTCATCGTCTTGCTTCCATCTCTTCACCCGGCTGCTCATGTATCCATGAAGGATCCCCTGGCCTGCTGAGCCCATCGCCTTCGCCTCAGGGTTCAATGACTCCTGTGGCTGGAAAATGGTTGGAGATACAATATACGCTTGCAATTGGCTTAGGGTAACATCGGTGGCGAGATGGCCCAAATCATTGTGGAAACAAGTACAGTAAGAACACCCAATAATGACACCAACGTTCGCTGAACAAACAGACACCAACCGACCGTTCGTCGGAGTCGCTTGACTTCGCTGGATCCCCGGCCAGCGGCACAAATGCTTGGCCCTGTTTCGCCAAGACCTGCACATCTTTGAGCACCGAGAAACTGAAAAAGCTCCTAGTAGCGTTCTTGTTCCTAGTAGTAAGGCCAGGAGCCCCTAGTAGCGTCCCTGCTCCTAGTAGCGATGCCCTTTGCTCCTAGTAGCCTCCTAGTAGCCTACTAGAAACTGACAACTGAAAAGGTCTCCAACATTGAAAACTGGAAAACCCATCATACAATCCATAAAATCCACGAACATTGAACATTCATTAGATGTCCATTATCTCAACAGTCTTGAAACCACAATCAGGGGGTCCCAAGAGGAGATGTTGATTCTCACTCATGATAACACAAACCGCTGATTTTATGAGGTTGAAGATGAAAGATCAACACGGAAAGCGTGTGCTTCTTTTCCAGATCACTGAGATCCACTGGGCCCGAATTTTGGCGACCTTATCAAGCCCAAAGTGCCTATTTCAGCAGTGCAAACACCCAACCAACAGTTTAGGAGCAAGGACACTACTAGGGGCTCCTGGCCTTACTACTAGGAGCAAGGACGCTACTAGGGGCTCCTGGCCTTCCTACTAGTAGCAAGGACGCTACTGGGGCTCCTGGCCTTACTACTTGGAGCAAGGACGCTACTACGGGCTCCTGGCCTTACTACTAGGAGCAAGAAGCTACTAGGGGCTCCTGGCCTTATTGAACATTTCACCCAACTAAAACGTTCAAACGCTTGGAGATGTGCTTTGGACCTGAGCATCTCCTCTTCTCCGCATCTGGTGGTTTCAGAAAAACACCAAAACACCCCGGGATTAACACCAAGGAACAACAAGCTGGGCGGACCTGAAACTACTAGCTGGGTGGACCCGAAATTCCATAATTGTTATGATCTTTATGTATATCTCGCTGGGTCCGGTCATGGAAAAACGCGACTCAATGAGGTCATTATGACCAGGTTTTACTTGGTCCTATGGCTAGAGTAAATCTATACATTCATATCGTCTAGACATCTGTTCTGATAGATGTGACAGGAAACACACACGTCAACACATCTAAGAATTCCGTGTTTAGTTTTGAGATCTTTTTAATGATCTTATAATCAGTCCCTAGTATTCCTAGTATTCATTAGTATTCCAAGTATCCATTTATGATCTTTTGTTCAGTCCCTTTGCATCGCCTCCCAAGCCTCCCCTGATCGTCACACTAGCGACTCGCTCACCTGATCACCGCGGATCTGAACTTGGACATTCTTTTCCCCGATCTGATACCTCCAGTCTGGTCGGAGGGCCGGTGGCAAATCTTAAAGACATTGGGGTGCCCCCATCAACGAATGGGGAAACTGCTAGCCCATCCCCCAACGGGCCCAATCAAGCTTCAGTGACAGTGAAGAAGGACCACGTCACATTTACAATGTCGCACGGTATTGCGCTCATCTCAAATCATTTCGATGGTGCTCCGAAACTTTCAGCATGTCACCATCCCCTGCTGAATTGTGACACTGTCAAGTTTGGAGGCAGTTTCTTGTGTGCATAGCAGTGTCATTTGACCTACAAGTAGGTCCCCCACGCATTCGCACCTATCCTCACCACCTCCAGCATAGAGCCCGCTTTTCGGACGGCCTGTCGTTGCATCTTCGGAGGCGCAAAAAAACCGTTGCGCTGCGGATCCCAAGCTCGAGGAGTGTACAAGCGATCGGTGCTTGTGCCTCACAGTGCGTTTGTTTGGGAGTTGATGAAGCCACAGCACATCTTTTTGCACCCCATGTTTTGTTATATATTACTTACTGTATTATATTATGGAGTGTGAAAATCATTGGTCGGTGCCTACGCAAGGAGCCTACGCAAGGAAGGAGCCCAACACCACCACAGTTTTTGCGCTCTAAGACTCGGTGTAGCGATGCCCTGGCTCCGTTGCGTCTGGTTTAGCGTCCTTGCTCCGTTCGTAGCGATGATGCCCGAAATGCTCCGTTCGTTTCGCGCCTTGCTCCTAGTAGTAATGCCAGGAGCTACTATAGCGTCCTTCATTTTTTGGGTGTTTAGTTTTGATATGTCTTGATACAGCCGGTCCGTCCAATCGAGGTGTCCATATTTGAAAGAAAGAACGATGTCTTGATACAAATCTTGCTATGCCACTTGTAGAAAATCCAAGACTCTAGCCAAAAAGATCCTCCCTGTTCGTTGCAGCATATACGTCCAGACCCCAGCGTATCCTCGGGGCCCGAGCCACTTTTTTTTCCCGTCATGCCAGGATGGATTCACCGACAGTCTGTACACAGCTCTTGCCTTGTCGCTTTGGAAAAAGCCAGTCGTACGGGTTTTCCAACCCCGTAATCTGTTCAACTGCGAGGTGCCAAAAATAAAACACATCAAGATCAAGAATAATGTTCAAGATGAAACTGTCTGTTCAAATCATCGCGCCTCGTCATGCATATATTAAAAACCGGCTGGCAAGAAACGTTGTCGGGCTGCTAGCCTTTGGAAGACATCTCCGGAAAATACCTTTCGACATTTGTGGCTCAAAGTAGGAAAACCCCCCCAACTCTGCTGCATCTGGGCTTGGACTTTGTCCGGATGTGGCGTGCTTCAGCGGTGTCGGGGAGTCTCCCTCCTTTGAGACAGGGCCAAGCCCCGTGAAGGGTATCTGATTGGTCCGAGGATTGAGTGGGTTCTCGGCTGCAGCGCTCTACCTTTCCTCTACGCGACTTGTGGCAAGCAGGTTGCCCAAAGAACACCCGTTCTGCTTTTTGTCAAGAGAATCAGGTTCAGAAAGTCATCAGCAAAACTCCTGCGACACTGGACTTTTGCATGCATCTGATCCTCAGTACCACCTTAATCAGTTGTATCCATGGAACCTTTAAATGTCTCATAATGTCTCCTATGTCACCTATGCCTACCACAAGTCGCTTCAGCCATGGCGGATTGGCCCAGAATCGCTGGCCACGCCATGGCCGCGAGTGTAAGCGGATCGGTCCACTGTGCCCTGTGTACTTCACCTGAAGATGAAAGAGTGTCCTGAGTCCTGGGTCCCTCTTAATGAAGCTACCCTCAAAGGGTGAGAGATCAACAAAAAATTCTAACGTATCAAAAAAAAATATTCTACACGCATCAACAAAAAACAAATACTGACTCAAAAAATATTCCAAAAAGCAACAGTACTATGATAGCAGCAGTATCGTAGTGGTAGTCGTAGTGTTTCGTAGCAGGTGCAGTACTTTGTGGACCTTGCAATGCACACTTCGTGGCAGGTGCAGGACTTTGTGGATGTTGAAGTGCAGAGTTGGTGGCCAGTGGCAGGCGCAGGACTTTTTGTGGGCCTTGAAGCGCAGATTTCGTGGCAGGTGTAGTACTTTGTGGCCCTTGGAGTGCAGATTTCGTGGCAGGCGCAGGACTTTGTGGACCTTGAAGTGCAGATTTCGTGGCAGGTGCAGTACTTTGTGGCCCTTGGAGTGCAGATTTCGTGGCAGACGCAGGACTTTGTGGACCTTG
>CAXAMN010023295.1:317073-335750 GCA_963970005.1 Durusdinium trenchii | reverse complement strand
CCTTGGAGTGCAGATTTCGTGGCAGACGCAGGACTTTGTGGACCTTGAAGAGGAGATTTCGTGGCAGGTGCGGGACTTTGTGGATGTGGAAGTGCAGAGTTGGTGGCCGGTGCAGGACTTTGTGGGCCTTGGAGTGCAGATTTCGTGGCAGGCGCAGGTCTTTTTGATGTGGAAGTGTAGAGTTGGTGGCAGGTGCAGGACTTTGTGGCCCTTGGAGTGCAGATTTGGTGGCAGGCGCAAGACTTTGTGGACCTTGAAGTGCAGATTTCGTTGCAGGTGTAGTACTTTGTGGATGATCTGCAGATAGACAGATAGAAAGATTAATTGATCGATAGATACATAGATAGATAGATAGATAGAGAGATAGAGGAGGCACACTTGCTTGGTGCACCGGGGAGTTCACCTTAAAATATTGATTTCGTGGCAGGCGCGGGTGTCGGGGATGACGTGCAGATTTCATGGCGCGGGGGGGGGTTGGGGGGGGGCGCAGCGCCACCCCCAGCAGCACACCAGATCCAAAGGTGAGCAGCTCGTGCTTGCTTGCTTGCTTGTTTGGCTTCGTCTCTGCAAAGCAAACAAAAGGAAAAGCAAAAGCAAAAAAGATAAAGGAGAACAGCTGCGAAAAAGAAAGAAAGAAAGAAAGACGAAGGACCAGAGGACCAAGGGACTAGCGGACCAGTGGACCAGCGGACTGCAGGGGACCAGCGGACCAGGGGACCAGAGGACCAGGGGACGGACCAGAGGACCGGCCACCTACACGACTGGGAATTCCAAGGGGATTTCATCGCGCAACGAATATTTTTTATTGATTCAGTAAATATCTATTTTTGATTCGGTAAATATATATGTTTTTTTGATTCGATAAATATATTTTTTGATACCTATGCCACCCTCAAAGCTCTGAAGTCTGGGAAGGAAGGGAAGGACTCTCTTCTAATCAAGTTTCATCACAAACAGGTTTCTATTGTACTCATTGTCCATCATTGTCCACAGCCTGGTTGCAGAAGAGCCACTACGACCACCTAGGACCTAGGAGTCTAGGTGAGTCTAACAAAAACAAGTCTTGTCCGATCTTCCCGCCCTAGAAAAGCGCCATTATATAAATTATAGATATCACAGTCAATAGAACCACGGCAATTTGTTGATTAAATGACTAGTAGTCGGTTGATTTTGCCTCCCAACAACCACATACCTGTGTTCTGTGATGATCCCGCCTGCCTCCTCAAGCCCTGTTTTGAACACAATGCTTGACCCACGGAGAGAAAACGCCGTGAGGATCCTCCAAGCCAAAGTTTCAAGGTATGTTGGAGGCCATCGCTAGTAGGTTGGAGGCCGTCGCTACTAGGATGGAGGCCATCGCGACTAGGGTGGAGGCTATTTTCTTCTAGGTCGGAGGCCATCCTATTAGGTTTGAGGCCCTCGCTATTGGAACCTCAACTTGTCCGTCTCAAAACGAGTGGGCGTTGCCATTGGCACCCATCCAATTGAGCTAGGTTGCAGCCTACTCCGGAATCGGAGAAAGCACGGGGCCAAGTGATCCTCAGGAATACAAGCGATGTTTGCGTGGAAATGAGTGCTGGTACCAACAAACGGTAACAAAACGTTGTCCTGTTGAAACATCTCAACAAACTGCTATCCTTCATCTTATACTCAGTCACGAGAACATGCAGTCAGCTCGAGACAATCGTACATCATGAGGAAGCACTTACCTATTGTCCCATAGGAGTCCTATGGATACAGTAATTCTTGGGCATTGACCTCAGGTCGCAATCACTCGCTGACTTTCATCAGCATCACATTCTCGCTCACCACACGTTCTTGTCTCAATTCTTCCAGTGTCGACCAAGGCACGGCGTCGTTTCACGATGGAAGGCCTGACCAGCTGAGCTTGCAATTGTGTCAGCCTGAGCAGCAGTGCAAAGAAATTGCACATAATAGTAGCGTCCTCTTGTTCCTAGTAAGGCCAGGAGCTACGTTCGGTTTCGTCCGAACGCTCCGTTCGGAGTCGCGATGCTCCCGACTGACCGGGACTCGTCCGGCGAATCGAAAGGACGCGTCGGGACACGGGACTCGGAGTCTCACCATCTGCCCGAGGGGATTGGGACTTTGAAGCACAACATATAAGCGGAAGCTGCTGAGATGAATCTTCGGACCCCTAACCTGCCAACCTGGTCATGAGTTGAAAGGAAGCAAACTAGCTTGTCCTTTTTTCTCGGGTGTGAAGCTGTTGCTTAGAAACGTAGAATCTAAGGAACATAGGTTTTGGATTGCTTTGGTTCTGGAGTTTTGCATATTACAGCCCAAGACTAATCATGGTTTGTTTGTCAATTTATTGAACCTACAGGGTAGGTTGGTGAGTAAGATGTGCTTAGTGGTCACATCCATCATTCAACCACACACCGTCCCAGCCCTGCGATCTCCGCCCCTGAGCTGCCGGTCTTGAAGCCGCGCAGGGCCAAACGCTGGCGAGCCGCTAGACCAGCCTATGAAAAGACCACGGAAAACCAGTCAAGTGGTACGATTTGTAGCCCAGCAAGCCAAATCAGTGAATAAACTTGAATTCAGCTTCATGATCCATCTGTAATCTATCCAGCTACAGTAATTATCACTTCTCTTAATCATCGCCGTGATGAATTGAAGATTCATAGATACTTATGAACCGTTTGTCTCCCATACATGGAAAACATATCCTGCCTTTTGCACCTCCTGTCCAGCATGGTCTCGCATGGCAGTTGATACAGCCTGCACCTGCACTGAGAGAAGACAGTGTTGAGATCCGTGCGGCAAGGAATATTGGAGCACAAAGAGTTGAACATACAAACTGGAACTGTACTTATTATAGTTATATATATACTGTATATATATATAAGTATTAGTAGGACAGTAGGAGGCTCCGCAAAGACAAAGCCCAATAAGGACCGTCCTTTTTTCAGCTTCTTCTTAGTGGCTGTTGGGAAAAGCAAAGCTCGCACTCAGCCCCGCGCCACATCAAGCCACCTTGGTTCATAAAGCACCATGAACTATAGCAGTAATGCCAGAAGCCACTAGTAGGGTCCTTGCTACTAGTAGTAATGCCCTTGTTACTAGTAGCGATGCCCTTGTTGTTAGAAAAACACCTGGTTCATCCTGAGTATGCAGTTCACTTCGCAACTTAGATTTCTCCAGCCTTCACATGCAGCAGCATTGTTTTGCAGTCTTGCACGTGCTTAATAGATCTTGCACCTAGTGAGCTGTGAATGACTCCCCAAACTATCGGACTATTGCAAGCAGAACCTATGATAGCAGGGTGCCTGGAAGGGAGCTTGTTAAACAAAATATGAAAAATCTAAGGGCTCTTCAATAAGGGCCCTTGAATAAGGACTCTTTCAAAGGGCGCCTTACCCGTCCATGTGTTTTTTCTCTTTTGTCAATGAAAACAGTCAAGCAGCCCCTGACACCCGAGCCTTGTTTGAGGAAACGTTTGTTTGAAACAGACAAGGAGCAGCTGCACATTGGAGGTCAAGGTGGTAGCCAGCTCTCTTAAAACCCAGCATCCAGCCTCTTGTACCTGTGGTGAACGCCGCAAATGCTGTGCTAGAGGAGTTGATGACATCATTCTTTTTTGACCAAACACATAAAATGGAAATGGAAAAGGAAACGGGCAAACTACATCCCACATATCCTTGTAAACAAGAAGATTCCCACAAAATGGACATTCAAAAACCATACCCTCTAAATTCGAGTAGCACTGTAGCCGACTGCAACATCGGATTCACTAGTGAGACTTCCTCGCGGACTCGCCCTCCCCGGTCGCCTTCGGATTTGCCAAACGCATTGCGCGCAAGACGGCAGGCAGAGCACCCTGACGAGCCATCTCTTGCCTGGGGCCCGAGGTGCCGCGCACTCAATCCACAGTGGAAAGCGATCGCTCCGTTCGTAGCGATGCCAAGAGCTACGTTCGTAGCGTCCTTGCTCCTAGTAGCACGGCCAGGAGCCCTTAGTAGCTTCTTGTTCCTAGTAGCTTCTTTATGGCAATGTATTTGTATGGCCATGGGTCTGGTGAACTTTGAGCCTCCTGCCTCAAAGTGTCTTTTGCATCAGAGCACAGAATCGCCAACAATTTCAACATCACAAGCTCAAAGTGACACAGTGACAACTACATGTAACATCATGTAACTATACATATGCACCTGCACATAAAAAGAAGTAAGAAAACACATCGTGACACATGCATGGTTCAAGAGTGTGTGTCCCCCTACCAACAAGACAGAAACCCTGTTGGAAGATTTGGAAGCATGAACGTCATTGTCTAATACAAACCCAAGCTTGTTTACTGAACATGGTCAATTGTGGAGTCAAACCCATCAGTTGCCAAGAGTCTGCAGCGGACCTCAGTGATGCAAAAGTTGGCAAAAACTCCCAAAGGCCCAGCGGATAACATTGGGAGCTGCGCTAAGGCTATCTCTGCGGGAAATCAAGTGTTGTGATCACCAACATATTCAATCAAATCAGAAAGTACAATGATCACATCCAAATCCTAATGGTATTTCGAGTAGCACTTCTGTGCACAAAGGCAGAACAGCGCCCAGCAGCACGCACATTGCACTGTTGCATCCTGGCTGGTGCAACATCCGGTGTCCACGCGTGGTTGAACCAAGCCCCGGTCAAACGCCAGTCAGCCCAGGGTCATGTCTACGCAGGGGTCTAGCCAGCAGCTACGTCAGTGGAAAAGACACACACACAAACGACACACTCGGTTTGCCAAGCATTGTCCAAAAGAAGTGGTACCAGTAGGAAGCTTTGGAGGTTGGAGGACACTGAGATCCAAATACACACGCAAAAACATATACTGCATATTTAAACTTAAACACAAGAACACATGAAAGCGCTTTCAACCGACTCGATGAACGCTCCGAACGTGCCGTCTTCAGTTCCCCAGCCCTCGTGACGCCTTGTTGTGGCGGGCCATCCCTTGTAGCACTCGTTGTCCGGCTCCAAGGGAGATCTGAGTACAATCAGCGGATCCACGGTTTCAAAACAGTCTTGTATGTTCAATGTATATATATATATATAAATAATTTATCGGTAGCATTCTTTGCGTAGTTTCTGCAGAAAAGACCTGTCAAAACCTCCCAACGATATAATCAAGTTTCCACCGGTACCCAAGCTCTGGAAATCACCTGGAATCATGGTAGCGGATCTGATTGCATTCCACGGACTTCACCCAGGCCATGGACTGAACAAACAACTCTTCGTTCCAAGATATTCCAAGCTGCCAGGTGAGCTTGGTACTTGCTGCTGCAGGCGCACGTATTCCGCAGCACCCCACAGGCAGCGACCTGCTGGCTAGCGGGCGTAGCGACATGTGCCTAGAATCAAAGTGGACCCTATGGACAAAAGAAACGAGTTGTGTGAGAGCAAGCTGCCAAGTTTGGAAGGAAAAGTGTTCGTCGAAGAACATATTGTCAAACATCTTTAAAACCTTGGAGCAACGTTGGATACGCCATGGCAGCCTGTACCCGCGCCACTGATAAATGTTTCTTCATAGCATCCAGGACGACCTGCAAGCCGTCGTCCTGCAGTGTGCAATCACTCAATGGACTCAAACCATATAATTAGTAACATGCAGCGGCGTTGGGCTGCGGCTATGGCTCAAAACAAAGTCTCGCCCACCGACCGAATCCAGATGATTGACCAAATCAATGACATGAATGCCAGAGGATGTCGGTACTTGCGCAGAAACGACACATGACGACCACGACGACGAAGCTGGACCCGAAACGGTGCCGAGAGGAACTTTGAGGAATCCCCCACCCTGGCTCCTTAAGCTGCTCCCGCGCGGAAGCCTCCGAAACAGCGAGCTCCTGATGGTCAGTCCGCCATGCAGGATTCCTGATGATGGTGATATGATGGTGATAGCCATGAGAGTGATCTCGCTTTCAACAATTTTTGTTGTCCTTTTCCTGCGCAGATTGACTGATTTGACAGACGCAGACGCGTCTGCGTACACTTCTCCTTCAAGGCCTTACAGCAATTCTCTTGCACCTCCCAGCTTTGGCTGTGGCGCATAGCCTCAGAGGGCCGAACGAAGTGTTGGGATGAGGGCGATGAGCCGGAAGATCCGTATCAGTGTGTCTTGAAGCATGGAGACCGTATTGGTCTCATATAGATCATATAGATTACTGCTGGAACTGACATGGACTATCATGCACTGTCATTGTATAGTTGGAGGCTCCTTGGAGGCATTGTAGTAGTATAGTCCAGTTGAAGGTCTTTCCATGTTAAAAACAACAACATCTTCCAACGCCTTCCAGTCTCAATCCAACCTTACCTGAGGTCCGCACTGTTACTAGCAACCTGACACCATCTGCAGCCATCACTTGCTCTCGACCTGCAAGGCGACACACACACACACACACACGATCCGAGGCCTCCCAAGCGGATTTCCTCTGCCAAGGATCCGTCTGGCAACGAGTGAGTCTGCAAAATTCTGAACAGATTCTGCAGGAATTAATGTTTCATATTGCACGGTTTTGCACACAAAAGCAGTCCACAACCAACATGTTCAAAGACCAAACACGAGTACCGTGCTTTCGTTGTGAGCCACTGAAAGCACTTGGCCTTTGGCATTTCGTGTAACCATGGTGAGCAGCCCACTTGCCACAGCTGCATCCTGCACTTCTTGTCAGAGTGGCGTTAGATAGGACATGATACGTCTTGGATCCAGAATCCAGGCGACAGAATATCTTCTGCTTTACACAAAACCAGATCTGTGATGACCTTTCACTTCTCTCTGAGATAATATGGAGACGATGGAGCTGAGTACTGGAACAAAGCCAAGTATACATTGACGCTGGAAGAATAAGTGTCAATTCATGAACTACTGTTGGATGATCCATCGGTCCTGTTGTAAACAGTCCAATACCACCTTCACACCTTCCATGTCGACAAGGCGTGGAAGATTGCTTGGATCAGCCATCAGCCTCAGACTGTTTGGGGCCAGGATGGGCCAGGTCATCACGCGGCCAAATATTAGGGGCCGGATTAAAAAAAGCACCTCTGACGTTTCGTTTGGACTCCGGATGCAGCCACTACTTTGCAACTTTTGCTTTGAGATGCAGGCTGCTCAAGCGCTAAGAGAATGGGACGTCGTTCGCGCTCCCAAGCCTTGTCCTTTAGGGCCTGGCGAATGTCATCTTCTGTTACTTGTTCAGCACATGACACACCCTATCCAACACATCTGTGATCATCTGTGTCTTGTTTACCGGGATCCCATTGTTGTCTGATGAAACTTGACGATACGGCCCACCATCAACTGCAGAAGATTCTACCGCCCTTCATCTTGCATGGTTGTCAATCATCAACTGTCCTTGACAACTTTCCAATGACATGTTCACAGCCAACCTCAAGAGCCTTTGCCACTGTTGAGCAATCACAGCTTGGCTCGCTGGGAGTCTCCTATGGGCTCGTGGTCCGCCACGAAGAGCATCTACAGTGTACAGTGTACAGTCCGCGCGGTTCTTGGGATACTCGCCGTTTATCTGTTTGTGCACGGAAAAAGAGATGTCCCAACATGAACGCTAAACTGTCAACACTTTGGAATGGAATGCGCTTATTACATCTCACATCATCCCACTACCTAATGCCCATTGCCCAATTGTGTTTTGATGCTGGCAGCAAGTCTTGGCACCCGACTTGACAAAAAAGCGCCCACATCAAAGTTGGGATGCTTTGTTCAAGGCTACACAAATGGACCAAGCAAGGTGCATCGCTACTAGTATCAAGAAGCTATTAGGTTGGAGGCCATCACTACTAGTAACAAGAAGCTACTAGTATCCACCTTTTGCAGTCAAGTTGGGACCCCTCCTGTTCCGTCTCATCAATCCAGTCAATTCCCTGCGCAGGGCGCAAGGACATATCCTGCCTGGGCAGAGTGAGGAGTTTGTTCCGGCGTTGAAAGATTCTGGAAGCTTCAAACGGTCCAAGATTCGCTTAAACCACAATCTTGTTCAACGAAACAATGTCATTTTGTAGGATTTGGAGGGATCATCGAAGACTCACCGGCGATGGAGGCTTAGCCGTGATGCTGGAGGCTCAGCAGCGGGGTCACCGAAGGCTTTCGGGCCAGCTTCCTGGAGCGACAGTGACCAGGAAGCCGCTTGTTCAGTCGACCGAAGTCAACTCATTACTTGGGGAACGGCCCCTGTGTTGCCGTTCGGGGTCCTTTTTTGGTGGCCGTGTTCCAGGTGCCCATATGAAAGACCAGTCGCAAAAAGGACCAAGCAATTCTCACATGGCGAAAAGGTTGACCAAAAATCACCACCCCTTGGATGAGTTCAGGTAGGGTCACCAATGTAACATGATGTGAACAACAGCCACTAAAGTAGAACACCTAGGAAACGGGCGATGACAAATGCCTGTGAAACTGGTCATTTGCCGAGTTGGTGCTCACAGTGCTCACCGTATAACTGCATACATGAAGGATCTGGTCCCATCTGGTCTCCTTGAGCGGCTGCCTCGGCCCAAGTAAACGCTTGGGACATCAGTGCCTCAAAGGAAAAGGGGTGCAAAAGGATTCTGGACGGGACACAAATCATCATGATCCCAAAATCTATGGGCGAAGGGAACAATACAATGAACCTTAATTGGATTCAATTGGGTCATGTCATGCCGTCATACCCGTACTGTTCTGGCTCAGACCTCTTTTCAAAAGTGTACTGTGCAGCTTTAAAGACTCGCATCGGTCCCTTCCTGCGCTCAAATCTCTCCTCTCCCTTTGATGCATCTCAGTCGCACGTCGCCATTGATCCCTTCGCCAAGCAGGTCCTAGACCGGAAGAATGGCGGTCTTCAAACAAAACCGAGGCTCTGAGTCTCCAGGATAGGCCGTACTTCAACAGCGGGAGCACGCCTCACGGCCTCTGCCTCCACCCCGTCCTCATGAGCGCGCGGGCGCTGCGGTGAGGCTTTGTCCGCCGTTGGGCGGAGGTCCATGGAGTCTTTGTGGGGACCTCAGGTCGAAGGCGTCGGCGTTGCCACGGGAAGACCCAGTCTATGGAAGTCGATGGACATACGTAAGTCTGCTTCCCACAGGAAGCAACGAATTCATGACGGACCATGATGGAGCAGATGCTTTGTTCGTGAAGAAGAATGGTTGCGGATGGTTGCGGCATCAACATGCAGCAAAGTATATAATGAAATGGAGGGTCTAAATTCCTGTCGTTTCACATATATATATAGTTCAAAGAGCTTAGCCTGTAGTTCTCAGTGAGGCTTTCAGAGGCAAAGGAGGAAACCAAGAGTTTGCCCAGGAATGCAAACTCAAGCTAAGCTTTGAGTCTTGACCAAGAGGAGCACTTACGTAAGTTTCTTGGAACAGGTTCCACCAACGGGCCTGGTGAAAGCCATGCGGATGAGGATGTGAAAGCTTCTTCGTGTTTTCACGCTTCCTGTCAGGCAATAGAACGAAGCCGAAACATAGCAACAAACAAGATATGGCGTACACAAGTTGATTCAGCTGAGAACAAGGATAACATCCCTGGCAGTCTCTGGCACTTTTAGATGCTTCATGTGTTGTCCCTTCAAGACTTCTTTGTGTTCCAAGTTGGGCAAATACAAGATGTGAAATATGCCGGGCTCCTGCCCCCAATAATTACTGTTCTTGGCCAACAAAATGACCTCTGTCATGGGAGCCGCGTACTTGTTCTCTGTCTTTAAGAGTGGGACCACGAGAGTGAGAAAAACCACTAAAGTTGAGTGTCTTTGATCCTGCACCGCTTTCGCAAAGCCCTAGCGCAAACATTGCATGAGGGGGCATGGGAGTTGCTAGCAGGCTACAGGCCCTTGTGGGGGTGCATTGGTGAAATTGTAGTCCAAAAAAGCATGTCACTACATATATATATATAATCTATATCTCCAGAAGGGGTGGCCATGGGGCCTGGGTTTTGGAATTGTGTACTTTTAAGACAATTTTACAAGTGCAATCAAAGCCACCAAAAGCACTGAACAGTTTTTTTTTTTTAAATGACATATATATATATAATTACACTGAATATGTTATCTTCAAATTTGCATGTTTGGACTCTCAGAAGCATCCATGAATACGTCCTCTGCAAGCGGCGGTTTCGATCCAGGGCCCGCTGGAACTTGGCCGTGCCATGGGCCCCGTGGGCCTCGAACGAGTTCGACTCGAGCTCGAACGAGTGTCGTACGGAAAGGAATGCATTGCACTAACATGTACATGGCTCTTCATAAAACGTGTCTTCTTTATGTGAAAGAACTAACTATCAAAAGACCACAAAATGATCTTGGTTAAAAGGATACACTACATGAAGTGTGACAAGACTGCACAGCGCAGGGCCTCATTGGAGGCACCACCAGGCAGATTTGGATCTGTCCCCGCTTCGGACATTCCTATGTCCGACTAATGCTCCATGAGTACAGCTGCGGTCCGAAGAAGAACACCAGCTGCGCTTCAAATGCACTTGATTGAGGCCCCTGAACTCCGGCTGGTGCCAGGTAAAGGTCAAACGTCTGAAACCAAACCAGGCACAAGTCAAGGAAGTGAAGCAAATTGTTTGATCAACGATACTTCAAGCAAGCGATTCAACATTTTACGGTCCATGTTTGGGTGGTTGTATGGCCAACTCAGCGTTGGCTGATGTTTTCTATCTGGAGCTGAAGTGCTCTTCCAGGCCTCTGTGACTAAGCGAGCCTCCTTCTGCTCTGCTGTCTCCTGCCGGGTGGACAAGCTGTGCGCTTGGAGAGCCTGACTGACGAATGTTAGGTTCCAAGGATAAACAATGATAAACATGGCTACAGTCCACAGCTACATGCATCATCATAAACGAAAGCCCTTCAGCAACCACAGACTAGTCAAAAAAACACCATTACGCCAGGCGTCTATGTCCAAACGGCCGGCAAAGTGTTCAGGCCTCCTCAGCATTGGCCTCTGGACGATCACCTGTTTGTCCCACCCTCTGGGACCCTCTGAACACTCTCAGATGATTGGTTTCGCTCTGCCTGTACAAACCCAACCCGTGAGACGAGTCACTAGGGTGTATGTAAGTGAAACATCGTGACTCGTAGAATTTCCAGCATCCCGGATGTTGATCAACATGTTGATGTCAACACAGGATTAAGTACCTTCCTATGAGTATCTATATATACAGAATTGTATGGATTATGTTTTCGGTCCCAGACGGGTTTCGAACGAAAAGACTTGTTTCTTTCTTTGTCTGTTCTCTGCCGCTGGACGGGGCTGATCTGACTCCACTCCTTTCACACCGCGTCTCTTGGGACCGAATCTTCATGTCCGCCTGGCTCTGAGGCTCGAGAGCTTCGGGTCCTGGCTAGTCTGCCCAAAGCATGGAAGAAGGGAACTCACAAGGGAACTAAGAAGGGAATTCGGAATCTTAAAAGAAAAAACATGGGATGCACTCTGCAGGGCTCTGCCAAGAGATCCCTAGATTTCTTTTGTCCTTTTCGACAGTCGAGTGACTCCGTGATCGAATCTTTCAGTCGAGTGACTCCGACGGCCTTTCCGGGGCCGGATGTGGCAGCCTGGACGAACACGTCATGTGATGAGAACATGAAGAAGGGCATCGCTACTAGGAACAAGTAAGCTACTAGGGGCTCCTGGCATCGCTACTAGTAACAAGTGCCTTACTAGTAGTAACAAGAAGCTACTAGGGGCTCCTGGCCTTACTACACTAGGAACAAAGGGCATCGCTACTAGAAACAAAGGGCATCGCTACTAAGTAACAAAGGGCATCGCTACTATTTAACAAGAACGCTACTAGGGGCTCCTGGCCTTACTACTAGGAGCAAGAAGCTACTAGGGGCTATGTGGTTCATGTTCACACGTGTTTCTTCGCTCACTTCTGCTTCTGTGTCTGTGTCTGGACCGTCAAGACTGCTTGATGTCATCATTGGAGGCAACCACTAGTTTCAATTTCAAAAAAGCAGCTGGACCGTCAACCACCGAGTCCTTAATGGTGACTGCTTTAAGAAAAGAATATGCTTCTTATCGGTGTTCTCTTTCTTTCTCTCACTGTTCCCTTTGTCTCGATGCTGCACCTGTCCTCAGTACTTCTAAATTAGAATTTCATTGTTGACAACAAAGTCATGAAGGCTGTTTCAAGAAACACATATTATCCCTTTCTTTCTCTTTTCATTTCTCTGTTTCGATGTTCTCAATTTCATTGAATTTCGTGATTGGTTGTGTTGACTGCAAGCTTCAAGTTTGGTGATCACTTGGCAGAATAAGTTCACGTGGTGTTTGCTCTTGACATCTTCTGACGTTTTTCAATGGTTAGCTTCTTACATGAACGATGCTTTCAGGATCTTGAAGGCTTTGGCTAAAAATAAACGAACAACTTAAGTCACCAACACGGCCTTTGCTTCGACGGATTCCGCTCCGACGGGGTCCCTCCGAGCACTCGGACGGAGCGTTGGCGGGCGATTCGGGATCCTCGGCTAAGACGATTCGGCGCCCCGTTCGTAGCGTCCTTGTTCTGTCTGGGATGAGCCATAGGCCACCCATCGTCTTCTGTTCTGTTACTCGAACATAGAGCACTTATCTGACATGTAGTACTTGTAGTATACAGCTCCCAAACCACCTGATGTCACTGAGCAGGTTTGTTGCTCTTGTAATTTATCATTGTCCACCTGGACCGACTTTAGTTGCGCTCCCGGTGCTCCCTACTGAGCTGCCAGGCCATGTCAGCAGCTGTCTCTGCCCTGCATCAGCTTCATGCTGTCCGACGTCCCATCGTCTTCAAGTCTTGGAGCAAAACCACGTGAACTAACTACGATATACTACTACGATCGCATTCCAGGTTTTGACATACTGAATCATCCAAGTTTGTCAAAAGCTAAACAAGCCAACGGCTTCTCGCTGCAAGGGGGGTCACATTTGGGTAGGGGTCATGAAGGGGTGGGATGACCTAGGGGTGTTTCTCCTTTCTTTCCGTTTCAGAGTTTCAGGGTTCGGTTCGCCGGCGTCTTCTCTGCCTGATGCTCTCGCAGCTGGCACGCTCGTTGACGGATACCTTTCAACAAAATGTTCGGATTGTCTCTGGAATGGTTTGAGACCCGACCAAAGATGGTCAGAATATGTCAGAATCTTCATTTACATTCGTTTACTGTCCCTCTACTGATTGCTGTTCCATTGGAACAGGCAGTGTTCGGTGTTTGTGCTGCTTTAGGGGGTTTTCTAGCTTTGCGCCCGGTCTTGAACCAGAATCAATTGATAGGAAACACTTCCACAGTGCAAGCTCTAGGGGCATGCCCGATGATACATAGCTGTATAATTATAGCTGTTGTGACACTGCCAGCATTGAGTAACCCCACTACTTTCATCTACTTTCTAAACTGCTATGATTGAGTCCTGTAAAGACACAGCAGGAGCTAGCTGCTTTTCAACAAAGAAAGGAATCAGTGACAACTATTTCTACGAAAGACGGTGTCGGTCAGCCCCCCGCGTAAACTTTTACCCGTGTGAAGTGTGCGAGAAAGTGCTAAATACATCTAAATACATCTAAATACTGGACTTACTAGACTTAGCTAGCAAGTAGCTATGCTCGCAGTGCTTTCCTAAAGTTTCTCAAGGAGCCAAGGTACATGGACACAGGCAATCCAGGCAGTAAAGACCAGCGAGAGCAGTGAGGAGTCCTCGAAGCTGAAGGTTCACGAACAGCAATAAGCTTTGGAATTTTCAGACAAAGCTTTGTTAAATCCTGACAAGCAAAGGCCACCAAATGCCACCAGTCAGCAAGCAGTGTAGTTGTCTAACACAAACACATGCACAGCAACGATATGCAAGGGTGCTGTGCGGTCAGAGCTTGCCTGGAGCGGAATGTAGCGCTGGATGATGCGCAGTGTCCTCTGGTCAAACTGCTAGTGTTGAAGTCCATTGCGGATTGTCAAGACAAACTGTGAAGAAAAAGGCAAAGCAGTAGCGTTCGGATGCTATGCTCGGTGGAGGCCATCGCTACGAACGTGGCAAGAAGTGATGGCCGTTTGAGCATCGCTAAACATGGCCAACATGGCCGTAGAACCCGGTCGAACGGTTGCCAGTCCTGTGAGCAAATCCACAGTGAGTGCACCAAAAGGAGAAGGACCTACAAGTACAAAATGGCTTGTCGGGCAGGATGAGATCAGATTGGGTGCTGGAAAACATGAAACAAGCCACCCAAAATCAATGCCAGATCGACCCAGGCCTATCTAGTCCCTCCGCTCACCAGTTCGGTTAAATCTCCTCTCAACAAAGGTAGAAAACGTCAATCTGCTGGTGGCTGGTAACTGATTTGCTCTCTTTTCTAAAGAGAAGGCCCTCTGACATCCGCGGATCGAAGCAGTAAAAAAGAAAGTGTCATGTGAAGCGTTCTTACTAGTAGTAACAAGAAGCTATTAGTTTCCTTGATTGTGCCTGGTTGTCCTTCAGCCAATCACCCGCTTCGGCGCTCGGAGCCCGGGCAGCTTCACCAGGTCGGTGTTGCTGAAGCCACCTCCGGCCGAGCTCAGCGCCAGGCTGCCACGCATGGTACGGCCCAACACCTGCAAAAACAGCAGCCGACGCGGAACCCGCGTTGGCGGGTGAACGGACTGCGCCCCCGGCTCCAAGCTCCGCATTCCGTAGAAGGGCGCTGTTTGGAATGGTGAGGTTTGGATGTGAATTCCTGTTTGAAATTTGGGTTCCAACACCTTCAAGGTCTGAAATAGTCCTCTGGGTCGTCTTGAACCCAGAAACAATGATCAATGTGCATGCACGAATTTTGAGTGCAATGCTTGGCACACAAAAAGCTATTTAAATATGGAGCATACATGGCACGTAGGCACAAAGCCTACCCCAGCCTTGTCCATTTCATTGGACTGTAGGTTCAAAGCCTAGCGCCAGCACTTGGAGGCAAGGTGCCGTTCGGCAGCTCAGCTGTGACTGCAGTCTGGAGACTGTCGCTGCAGGTACAGTCTCCACAGTATTGAACCATTAGACCGCCCGAAGTTCACTTCCCATCACTTTTCAAGTCAGTGCTCTCAAAGTCGCGCCTGCCAAAGGTAGAAGTACCTGCCGTTTCGCGGCCCACCGTCGCCGTTTCGCGGCCCTCGAATGCGTCGGACGGGCCATTGGGACTCGTCGGCTGGACGGCGGACTCGCGAAGGGCACTCCGCGAGTTCAAAGGGTTTGGCCACTCGGCAGCTTCGCTTCACGGCCAAGTCCATGGATTTGAAGTCCAAACGGGAGCGCGCCCAACCTGAGCGACTTGGGGGCCAACATGGAGAATTTCAACGGCGGGACAGTAAGGAGTGGTGATGGATTATTAGTTGATAAATTTATTAAACAAAATAGTCAGTAGAGTATGACAAAGTGTAGCAATATATATATATATGACTATATGTATGAGCGACGTGCAAAACCTCTTGTGTGTTGTAGTGCGCACTCTTCCCAACGTTATCGTGTTTTCTTGTGAACCTTATCGTTCCTGAAGGTTTCCCTCATTTTGCTTCCTTAATTAGTCTTCTCTGTAGTGATGCTACCTTCATCGGAGGTTTTGGCAGTTGCTTATATATATACGTATCTTCGTCGTACCTGCTAGGACTTGGTTGATACAGAATGACTTCTCATGGCAACGAAACGTTCGAGATGCGTTGTCAGGCTCCGTGGTTCGAATACGAGTTGAGGACGCTGCAGAACATGATGATTGAAAGCAAGCTCAGGTTCTCCAGGGCCTGAGAACAACGAACTTGGGGCCGAAAGGGATTCTGCAAATCTCTGCAAATCCATCGGGGTGAGGTAGTGCGATTGGCTACCTAGTGCTTCATGAAGCTAAGCTATGTATGTAAATGATGCCATCGAGAAACTGTTTATGCTCCGAACATGCTCCCCCAGCATCAAACACAAGGTGGTCATTTAAACAAAGAAAACAGTCTGGCAACTACCGCCAAAGCTTCGGTCTTAGGTGTATCTATGAACGGCAACAAATTGAAAAGACTTCAACAACGTCAACAAAGTCCCAACCCTTGGTTTCTAGCCAATCCTTTTTTTGACCTTCTTCAGTGAGTCATCCTCCAAACATGTTTCAACGGTGTATGCTGTATCATATTGTATCTTCAACCACCTTCTTCTAGAATAACAAGAAGCTACTAGTAACAAGTGCATCGCTACTAGTAACAAGTGCCTTACTACTAGTAACAAGAAGCTACGAACGTAACAAGCGGGCATCGCGAACCGAACGGAGCGATCGGACGCTACGAACGCAACGACCGTTGTTGGACGTTTTCCGTCTCCCTCTGTGGCGCCAGGCATGGCATCGCGTGAGGCTAAAGCCTCTGAAGAGTTGAATCCTCAAGCGATTCTCTGCCCAGCGCTCCTTAGCAGTGCACGACTGCACTCACAAATGGAGGCCAGCCTTGAGACTTCAAATTATCAGATTGAAGCAAGTCAGATTGAAACCCCAAGGTTTTTTAAAACATATAACACATAAACTATATAGATTATTGTATTTTAAAATATAAACATTCAAGAATGGCATGTATTGAACGCATATATCATGTCTATAATCTCTGTGAGGACCTCTACTGTTTCACAACTCATCTCACAAAATAGCAGAAGTCTTTGACACGGTCTCAGAATCTCGAACATCTATTTTGAGATTAAATCCAACAAAGTCCTTGAACCAGCACTCCGAGAGGCATTGGCTTTCTTCATCACCTTGCCCATTTCCAAGATTGCCACCTGATTAAAAATCGAATCTTCAACTGTTTTTGTTTCTCTTGTGACTTGCATGAGCGGCACACATCCCTGGGACAAGAGCCAAAAACTCTAGGAAAAAAATGACTATCAAGGTCTCACTGGTCAGCCTACACTTGTCACACACCCTCACACGCATCGCGCGCATCCCTTGCAGCCTGGGCTTGATCCTTCAGCAAGCTCCGGGCATCATGCATCTGCTCCTGTCGAGGCGTCTCAGCGTCGCGGAAAGGACGGTCCAACAGTGACACAGGTTCCGTCGCGGTCGTGTGGTTGTGACATGTTGTGACCAACCGTTCGAAAAGGGCGGATTCTCGTCATGTGAAAGGAACCAACGTGAGAAAACGAGACGTCAAACCATCAAACCGTCTTAGTTGAGACAAACGGGATTCACAATGGCTCACAACTCAATTCTTCCAGTGGACTCTGTGGGGCGGACAGCGTCGTCGTCCACGAACCCACGACACTCGACCGGCAAACGACCACGTTCGCCACCAAGTTCAGCCGACAAACCATCATGAGCTCAAGCGGCTACGCGGCTACACCGAACCAAATTTGCATAGTTTGCCAGCCAAACCCGACAACTGAGCCCTAAAGCCCTGTTGTTGTGATATCCTGATACACCCGCCGTCATGTCATGATCTGGCATGTCTCTCGTAGATTCTCCGCTTCCCCGGTAGAAATTTGTTGCCTTCTGCAACCTACAGTTCAAACATGTTCAAACCGACACCACTTGAAGGGAAACATCCCAGCTGATGACCGCTGACGACTATTCCGGGAAACACGCGCAGCCTCCTCACTGCGGTCGTCCTAGCACGTGGACAAAAAGAGGAAGCAAGTGACTACAAACAAATTACTGTATATATGTAATTTAATTTGATATCTGATATATTATCTATAAATATGACGATACATGCATGCTGCATAAACATACAACCACAGAGTGTGAAAGGTGCTGGTGCTCTCCAGCCAGTTCTCAAGCTGCGCAGAGAAGCTCCCACGTTCTGCATCTTCCTGGCCAAGACTGGAATTCAGCACGCCGCAATATCAAACAAGGTGCCTCAAATGGGATGGTATACTTTGATCCACAGAAGTTCTGGAAATGATAACATTGTATAACATTGTTGCAGCATCTCCCATTTGGGGGGGGTGTCTGTCCGCAGTCCATATGCCTGTATGCGTAGAGAAAACGTCTCATTCTAGAAGACCATGTTCCTTCTCCTCCCTGCTGTGCCAAGTCGAGCCCTCCAGCTGAGCCCTCCAGCAATGAGAAAACGTAGTCGACGAGGACGATCCGCCGAGGGCAACTGGCGGATCAGGCGTCAGGACAAACCGGTCGTCAGGACAACCGGAATTGGTCGTAGAACGACGTGGACCGTGTGATGGAATAGAACTATATATAGGTTCATGGTTCCAACAGGTTGTGTGCTCTCGACAAAAACGTAGGGAAAGTCATTTCTGAAAGGGCAGAAAGCTTCATGCACGAGTCAAGAGAATGGTTTCAACTTAAATCCGCCCGCACCGAAGGTGCTGAGGCGTGTTATAGGGTTCGCATGATTCCGTAGTACCGTTAGTACTAACTGTAGCGTTAGCTAGGGGGGGGGGCCATTTTCGCTCTAGAATCCTGTGCTTTTCACGTTTTTGGAATCGGCTTAAAGTGCTTTCGTGCTAATGTTGGGTATCTTGAAGGCTTTAGGGATGCAAGAAATGCGAGTTTCTGCTTTGCATCATCTGCATCAGCTGAATCATCTGAGCGCCACACTATCTAACGGACATGTCTGCGAGATAGGGACTTGAATGTCCGGGTACGTGGGTGGTCAGGAGCAGAGATAAGCAGGTCAGGTCCAGGAACGGTAATATTATCTCCCGAGCATAGCTCCCATATGGTCGAACAGAACTCCAGAAGTCCCTATCTCAAGTACGCTTCCTCGAGATAGGTACTTGAACGT